>BRZM01000093.1:277898-635756 GCA_033238685.1 Lates japonicus
CTAAAATGCACTTCATCATCCTTAAAGTGCTGATGATTGGCTTTGGTATTAATTCTACTAAGCAAGAAAATGCAACAACAAAACCATAAAAATGAGATTTGAGAGTATTTTTTCTACAAACTCTTTAGAATCACTGTGAGAAACAAAGTCTTAGACGACTGGTTCTTCATTCTGTTAGAGAATGTCTTTTAAGATACTACAGTAAGGAGATGGATACAGTGGATATACTGTAATAAAGTGGCAAAATGTTAGTATAGGTTTCAGTTCCTAAATTTTCTATTTTCCTGCCTTTTAATTTACCAATGCAGTCCACATACACACACACAGATAAGAATAAATTTTTGCAACTTATTAGTTTCCCTCAGCTCTTCCCGTGGTGAATAGTTTCAGAATTTTGGTATACTTGTTGGGAATTAGATGACCAAAGAATTGCCACTCTCTTATCTGTCACATTAATTGAACCAACACTTTCTGTGACTGTGGGTTTGACAATGTTTTAGTTTTTATTTGAAAAAAAAATAAACACATTGCATTAGGAAGTTTCTAGGACAATTATGTTACTAGCCAAAGGGTGGATTTTGTTACTTTTAGACAAACCCAGGCTAATACATTTCCACCTGTTTTCAGTCTGTGCTAAGCTAAATGACAGATGCTGGCTGTGACTTCATATTTCTTAACCACAGACATGAGAGTAGTATCTGAGTCCCCAACAAACTCTCTACGAATCAAATAAATGTATATCAAAGAACATTTGAACTATTCATTTAACTTCATTCGCTGCAGTTGTCATGACTATGAAACAACTTTCCTGTTCAGGATTATTTTGTATTCTCCATCACACAGGCTTCCAGCTTGTTTTTTCTTCATTGGACCATCCAACATGGCACAATCAGACTTTTTCTAATTCCACCAACATCAGCATGTTAACACAACATTAACTCTACTCTTTCAATTTATATTGTCTTTCTTAGACATTCAGTCTGTTGCATTTATTTTTGTGATCAAAATATTTTTAAGGCTCAGCAGTAGATTTTAAAGAAACAAGATCATGCTCTGAGAGGCTTCAAAAGTTCGTTGAAAGGATAGTTCGTTGGAAAAAGCGGTTTAAAGACTATGATGTTTTATTTTTGCATTGCAACATGTGGATTTAGGAGTTCATATTACAAGAACATATGACGATGTGTAGAGTATTGAGATCAAAATATCAAAATCCCTGCATATGATTTTTAGCTATGTACTTTTTCCATGAACTTTTTGAAACCCCTCGTATCTGTAATTTGCATGTTTAAAAATCTACCATGGAAATGCAATCCAACTCAAAGCCTGCAATAGTAACATTTATTTCTCTTATGTAATAAATGACCATTGGCTCAAAATTAACTTCATTTGCTTTCACAGGAACATACAATATAACATTTCTAGGGTACAGTTCTTCATTTGCCTCCATTGTTCCCTAAAATGTTTTTTAATGGTTCTTCTTCACAAATCCCCATCCTCTCAGCCTGCTATATATTATTAAATATTACGGGCCGAACAGAAAGCCTTCATTCTTCCTGAATCTTAGCAGGTTGATGTGACTTATGGGTAATCCCGCCCAATACACACACACACACACACACACACACACACACACACACACAAACACAGGAGGAACAGCATTTCTTGGACACACAGGTTTGTGAATCAGCATCGCTCCTTAGAAGGACTTCCATCGGATGGCGGAGAGGATGGTGTGGATGAAGTAGAGGAGTACGGCCAGGAGAACGGCAAACACTAACACACACACACAAATTAACACAAATTAATTGTTTTGAGAATAGCATCTATCTTCTCACATACCTCTAGGCAAGAATTCAAATTAGCATATTTACTAAAATATTTAACTATTCCCTTACACCCCACTATAGCTCCTGGTAGTGACTTTGTGTTATTTTGATATGTTAACAATTTGGTGTGAACAGTTTTTCAGGAGAATCAGAAAAAACAAGCAGTAAAATGTCTCCAGAAATGTGCTGTAAGATGAGGTTTTTCTGCACAAATGAACAGCTGTTGATACTGTCTTGAGATCAGTTCTCACCACAGCAGCGATGTCAATCTGGTAGATTCTAAACTCTTGCCCTTTTTTGCCAATAGTGATGAAAGCCAGATCCACACCTGCGCTGAGGTAGAAGAACGCTGCCAGGCCGTGGTAAGCAAAGTCCTGGACACACACACACACACAGATGAAATCAAAATTTTTACAATATGGCCAAAAGCCCTTCACTGTTTAATTTCCCATCTCATTCATTCTTTCTTTCTTACAGCGGCAGCCCAGCCTGAGCTGCTCTTATGACCCCCAGCAGCGAAGATGATCATCCAGAGGAAGGTCATGACGAAGCAGAAGACAGAGACGAACATCACCCAGCCCAGAGGGTTTGCTGGGTCCACGTGCGTCGACGCCACCAGGATCCACACCAAACCACCAAACACCTGCAGAGTGGAGGAAAGGTGTGGGCACAGTATTGTGATATCTGAAATTTACAATACTACTTTTTTAAACACATACTAATCCCCTCATGTGCATTTTTGCCTTTGTTGGTGAGAGATGAAGCATGAAATTTGGGGCTAGAATAGTGACAGACGTTGAGAATATATTCTCATACAAGTGAAAATGAGATGTGTTTATCTTAAGATGTCACATTTTAGAGGAATGTTTGCTCTGGAAAAACTGCTCTGTAGAACAAACAAACAAAAAAAAAAAATCAACCCAAAACAGACACCTGTCTCTACCAGGAGAAACCACACCTGTCACTCAAGAAATCCTGATAAACTAGATGTTGTAATGGCAAAAACAGGTGGAGCTGAGCATTTAATTTTTGTCTTTGAAAAGTGAGTTAATGATCTGATGCAGCGTGAATGAAAACTATATCTGCATTTGAACGGTATGATATAATTTGTGTCTGTGAAAAAAAAAAATACGTAAACCTCAACTTTGATTTCTTAAAAACTGGAAAAGATATTAAAAATCTGAATACAGACTACAATTTAAAATATTTGACTTAAAAAAAAAAGAATAAGAGTTTGAGCTAGTGCAAGTGCTGTGTGTTGAACTGTTGATGCTCAAAAAAATTAGAAGGGATATTTAGATACTATAGAGGAGGAAGAAATACTGTGTGTGATTGCACACACAAATGTTTCTCACTGTTGATTGTTCAAACCAAACCCCACCCATCTGGTCTACCACATTCAAACAGACACAGTCTGGAGTTATTAACCTCTGACCAACTCTTCTATTTGTCCGTGCTAAATCTCTAATTTCCTTTGCCTTACTCTGTAGCAGTAACCACAGCAAGTCACTAACTCCTTCATGTCAGTCTGAAATGGCTTGCTACGATGCACATTTTTTACAGTGCACTAACTCCCTGAAGACATGAAATCCTACCAGCAGCAGAGATGTGTTTTGATACTCAGTGTGGGTGAAGTGTGGTTTCTGCTCCTTAGGCGGGAAATATTCCCCAAAATGACCTGCATGCATGCTACTTCTTTCTAGCTAATTGGGCCGAGCTGTGATTCTTTTTCGATTTCACCTGTTAAAACCGCCTTGGCCATGACAGTTAAGAAGTGGATGATGGGAAAGATGCAGCATAAAGAAGAATTTTGAAGCCTTTTGCGTTTGAAAATAGATGTGTATAATGAGAAGATATTCCTATAGGTGTGGATGTAATTCTGATGACACCTTGGTTTTTCTGTCATGATTTGATGAAAAGACTGTGTCAGCTCCCTGTGCTGTTAAAGCATCCTCTAGTACCATTATTTTGACTTGGACAGGGCGTGATCTCCTGAGCTGTTGATTAAACATAACCAGGATGCAGGTTGTGTTACACAGCTACATGGGGATCAGATACCATTAGCAAAAAAGAATTGTTGGATTTGCATTTAATTCTAAGCTTGGATTTTTCTATGTAGTCCCATTAGAGCTAAGAACTCCTTTTCAAGCTACAGTATGAGTTGGCTAAGAATAAGCAAACCAAACTTAAAAAGAACAGGAAATGGTGTATAGAAGCAAAAATCTAAACTGGATCAAAACCATAAAGGGTAAATGTAATTTAACGAAGTGACATGAAGAATCTGTCAAAAAGCAGCCTGTGAATAACAAATCAACAGGATCAGATGCCACATGCCTTTAAATGTTGACTAAATAAACATTTCTCTTTACTTTTTGTATGTTTTGTAACTTACTCTGAGGTCAGGTTGGGTGCTGTTTAGTTTGTCAGGTTACTTTAAACAGAGAGCTAACCACATCCGTATTGTCTAAACTCTCTGGAATTCATAGTGTTATACTCTGTCATACCCAACTGAACTAAAAAAAAAAAAAAAGTGAACACACAGTAATTTGCAAATAACCTGATCCAGAGCTGACCACACCTTCATGCAGAAAGGCTTTGCAGCAATTGTGTCATGCCTGATTTTAGGCTGGAGTTTTTGACCTGTAGATGTTTTTTGAGCATCAACATAATCTCTGAGAAATTGTGTTCATATGCTACTAAAATGTTTTCCCAATTATGTTAATGTAATTGCAGACTGGAGTATGTTAAGAGGCAAGATTTTCTTTTAACGAATGAAGAGCTATTAACAACAGCGGGTTTTGGTGAAATGTAAAATAGCACGCTGTGTCTTTAGTCACTGTGAACTTTTTCTGTATACAACCAAATACTGCTCTTTCCCTAACTTTAATCAGATGCTGTGAGTGTAAACATAACCAAAATTGTAAGATTTTGCTCTGCAGTTATGTTTAAGTATTATGTATGGAGATGGGGTTGCAAGGATACACACTGAATGTCAAGATAATACTTTTGTTTTGAGAGGAAAGGGACAAAAGAAAATGCCTCTGATAGCCTAAAATAAAAAGGCCAAATAAAGTTTTGACTGCACTTTCTCAGTTTGATGAGCTGCTGGTCACCATAAACTGAAACACATGCTGGTTACAAATAAAATCAGATCAATGCATTCCCCTGTCATTCACATGTATGATGATTAAACCACATAAAAATACTGTACACACCTGATTTATTCAACATCAAAGTGCAGTCAACATGTCATATTCAATCAGCAATTTTACCATGAGATAATTTCACCTTTTCCTCAAATTCTTCTCCAGAAAATCACATTTGATGAGTGCAATATAAGATTGCTTAACCTTCTTAATAACCGTAGCCAAGCAGTGTATTTTAATTGCCAAGGTGCTCGTGGGCCCAGGAATTCAATCAGAGGCCAACAGAAAAGGTTTTTCACCACATCTTCTGTTCCATTTCTGTTGGTATGTGAACTTTTTTTTACCCATTGTGGTGAACAGAACAAATTTTCAGAGTTTTTTTCTTCTTCTTTAGCCTCACTTTAATTTCTTAGACATTAAATTAAGTGCAGATTTGTTTCCTATTTCTTGGCTTGCTGCATAGATGAAGCAGGTTGCTTGTGACATGGAGCATGTGTCCTCTTCATAACTCTTCCCTTAGATAAATAGAAGCTAAAATAAACAACCCAGAAAAAATAATTAAGTTGACTTATCAGACAAAATAAACTGAAACACCTTCTTGTGTTTCAGTTATTTATCCAGCAGTTACATGAGCAGCTTCTATCTTTTGTCATCATTCAGGGAGAAGAAGAGTTGGCCGCATTCTTTCTTAGATTATTAGCACAGATACAATATGAGTGAAATGTGAGATGTGAAAAGACGAGGGTGCACCTCCCATATGAGGAATATGTGTCATCATCTCCTATTTCACCAAAATGCTGAATTTGTGCAAATAATTTCAAGATCAGTCTTCAAATATACATTACATTTATTCAGAGATTCACAAAATTAAAACAAATTTTGGTGTGTTTTTTGTTTTTTATAAGAGACTAGCATCTGCCTTAGGTACCTTATTACATCATGCTAGCATGAGTTGTAACAGAGGAATTCATATTCATATATAATGGGCACTGATTTAAAAATGTCATACACATGCGGGTAAAAAAAAGTTCATTAGTTGTTGGTCTGTTAACTGTAATAGTAACAGTGTTAATGTTGTGTCTACCAATTACTTGTTAGTCCCTAAAATGACCATATTTATTTTAAATTTTATGTCTCAATTATCATTATGTAACAGTGGATGACTTGTTTAACTTTGGGATATAAAACTAATTTGAACAAAATTCATTGTTGCTTGATATTTGGCAACATTTGTTGTGTATAAAATACTCTAAAATCTAATTCAAATTAATCGAAATAAGGAAAACTAATTCATTTTGAACTACTGGCTGCTGAATTTCAAAAATGGAAAGAGCCCCTTCATAAATGACTTCAAGGTCAGCTGCTTTGCCCTCTGCCATTGTCCACTCACCAGTTCAGGCAGGTAAAATATATCCGGGGCCGTGGTGCATATCCCCAGTCCGCTGGGCAGGCTCCCCATTGGCTGAGCGGTAGTTGCAGCCATCTCTGCCTGTTCCTTCACCCAGAGTCAACAGCAAGCAACCTGCCTTCTCCTCTGAACTAACGGAGCAGCAGCAGGTGTTCCCGACCCTTATAGGAAAGTGAAGTTAGCACACAAACCCGCTCTGTGCAGTGGGGCAAACTAGACACACCCTTCATCTGACAGCACCCAAGGCTATCCGGTGTTTAATGTGAACATGTGAGCTGGTGACCTATGAGGGGATTTTGAAACTACCAGAAGAGGAATTTTGTGCCCTTAGGCTAGAGTGAAACCTGTGCAGCTGAAATATCGTCATTGTTGCTGTTGAGTAAAGAAACGGCTCGCTGAGTTTTAGGTTATACTAACTTTATGAGCCTCACTTTTTGTTAGCAGAGTGCCTGCAGCCTCTGCTTGTATTGCACTCAGTGGCTGTTTAATTAGCTGTGAAGACACTCCACCTTAGCCACTTCAACCTGGAGACACTTTGGCAGGTCCACATAGCTTAACTTTAAAGCTGCACTATTGACAATTGATCATATGATTATGTGCAATGTGCTCACAAACCCACAGATAGTTATCACCCACCTCTGCAGTCCTCCTTAGCTTTATGGAGCATTTTAGCTTGTTTCAGATTTTGGTTTTGGTTTTACAACCCAGAACCTAATAGTTTCCATTCACTCCCTGTGCTTTGATCAGCCTGTTTCCAGCCATTGCACACCAGCTAGAAATAAGAACTGTTTGCTAACATGTTTGGCTTTCTAATTTAATAAAGTGGTAATATATCAATGTTGTATTTAGAATTTGTTCAGCCATTCCCAGGTGACAGACCAAAAATGCTTTAAATTCTTGTCTACATCCCAGATTGTCCAGACAAATGTATTTAGTGATGCAAATCTATAAATTATTTAGAAAAATGAAGGAAAAGGTCAGACATAGCTTATCTTGTCAAGATATACTCTATTGTTCTGGACCACAGTGTTGCAATGACATGAAGTAAAAGCCAAACACAAAAAACTATTCAGTATTTTAATATTTTCATGCAGATAATTAAACTACTTAAGTTACTAGGTCACTGTGAAACCACTACATGACTTTTCAGTTACAGGTTGCGTACTATCCAGAGAAGAACCTGTGTCCTAGAGCTCTGCAAGACTAACACCACTCCACTTACCTGATAGTTTGACAGTTTATACTCCGGGCAAGTCAGGAGCACAGACAAAGGGGGACAGAAGACAATAAACCTTTCTGTTGGTTCATAACCCTCTCATTATCTTTCTAGACAGCAGAGATTCCAGTATCTTAAAGGCTTCGTATCATTCAGTCCACTCTGTCTCAGGAAAATATTAAGTTAAAGGTATATTATGCAGGATTTGTCAGTTGCTTTTTGTAAACACATTGTTCAAAGTAGTTCCTTGTCCTGTCTCAACAAGCAAGAGACAGAGAAAGTAACGGTGGTCTAGTGACATAGAGCGAGAATGAAAATAGGGAGCGGCGTTAGCTAGAGCAAAGCAGTAAATCAGAGAAAGACAGTGTCATTTTCTGATAGTTTCACAGCGGTTAGGTTCTAAAGCACAAGTAAACATGCCCACACCTCCGCACAACCCTGCAAGAAGGTGCCGCATTGCTGGATTTCATGTGAATGCACCTGAATCACACATATCTTCCTGTCGGCTGTGGCCTGTACAATCTGCATGTGTAGCTCTGCCCTGCCCTTGGTCAAACAGGCACAAAGGCCTGTGGCTCTTTACACATCCTTTATACATGCCCTCTGGGATTGTTGTAATATATGAAAAGACAAACTTTTTTACAGGTGGAAACCTACTGTAATAATTAGATTTTTTTTTTTTTTTAATGAAAAATGGGTGAAAATGACACATGTACATTATTCTTTTGCCACATAATATTTTCAGGTAGAAAAGCAGGGGTCATTTTCCATTGTTGAGCATCTTGACACAGCTTATGTTGATTTCTTGACATGATGTTGGAATGACTGGTTAATTTATTTATAGATTCCAAAAATACTATAAAGTCAAATCATCTAAATATTTACATGTTGACATTTTTTTTTCTCATAAGAATGCAAATAATAAATGAAATGGAAACATCCAAACATTGAAAACAATAAACTAAAGGTACTACATTGAAAGAAAATAAAAAAGATACGGTCAAGAGGAAGAATTGTTTCCTTTTATATGTATACATTTACCATTTGTTCATAGTAAACATGGAGGAAGCATGCAGGAAATAAAGGTCATTCCTCTCTTCAGTCAAGTCCTTTGGATATTCAAGGTTTCTGGCTTTGAATGGTACAGCCCTCCCAGGATTAGCAGTTTAGAGCAAGGAATTTTTTTTATCTTATAATGCTGTAGTAGCCACTCCTGAATATGTCATTAAATCTGTGTTTTATTTAGTTGTTTACACCCATCTGCCTTCCTACATTTATTTCTGACTAACTAACTTTAACTTGAACAGGTTCATTTCAAAAGCGTATATACTGAGCAAACTGTTGCCTTTCTGATTATGACATGATTAAATTGTGGAGTAATAACGCACAGGCCCACCTCTCCAACCAGACCAATGAACAGGTAACATTTATCAACAACCTGCTTGTTTTTCACCAGCGTTCATTCACTCATTCATTCATAGATGTATTGAATGAATGAGTGAATGAACGCTGGTTCAAAAGCAAGTACTCTTTATCGTTGAGCTGACATGAAAATAAAAAGAACAAAAAAACAGAACGTCATTTGGTTTCTTCTCTTTTTGGTCATCCTGTTCTCAGCTTTTGGTTGGTTGGTTGGTGTTTTGTTTTAGGACCCCTTCCATCGAATGGCAGAGAAGATGGCATGGATGAAGTAGAGAAGAGTTGCCACATAGGACATCACCTGAAAACACACACGACACAAACAGACAGATGATCACCTTGAGGTATAAGAGGAGGGAGGTGTTACAAAGCCTGGGTGCCATTAGATAATAGGAGTCAACAAAATGATGTTTTTTATTTTTATTTTAATATCAATATATGATTGCATTAGAGCTGCGGCTAACAATTATTTTTTTTATCATCTATCAATATGCCAATTAGATCAAACATTTCCTGCCAACTTCTGATCCTAAAAGTTGTATTTTCTTAAAACAAGAGAAGAAAATCTGCCATTAAGATGAGATCATTTCAACTTGTTTTAACAGAAGTCAGTTTTCATGACTTTTCTGGATTGAGATGAAACAATTTTATTTCTGCTGGAAACAAGATCAAATAAATTTTACTTGTAATAAAGTATTGTCACGGCTCTTCTTTACGATCTGAAAGCTAAGAAGAGTAAAAGAGGAAACTTATGAAGTTACTTAAACATGGCTGTTTTCCCTCCACAGTGAATATTGTAATACAGTTAAGCATGGTAAGGTGGCACAGGGTTAGCACTGTCGCCTCACAGCAAGAAGGTTCCATGTTCAAACCCCAGAGTTTGCATGTTCTCCCTGTGCCTGCGTGGGTTTTCTCAGGGTACTCCGGCTTAAGTGGTGACTCTAAATTGATCGATCGATAAATTGATGGATTTGGACGTACTAATTGATTTGATCTGTAGGTGTATGTGTATGTGTGTTTGACATCATACCACTGCAGCAATATCCAGTCGGTAGATTTTGAGCATTTCGTTAGAGGGCAATGCATTCACAGTGGCTCCTATCGCAATGGTGACATACGCTAGATCCACCGACGCACTGAGGTAGAAAACCACAGCCACAAAATGATAAGCCACATCCTGCAGAGAGAGGTGGGGGTGGAGGGTGAGTGGTCGAGGGAAAGTGAGAAAGACACATATTTTTGGCCACGGGCTCTATCCACTGTTAATCGTTTGTCCAGTTAGACAGGCAGCAGGTGGGTGGGTGTGTCTCACCAGGGTGGGCCAGACGCTACTCTGATTGGCTCCACAGAGGAAGATGAAGAACCAGAGTGTGGTCAGTACGAAGCAGAAGACGGACACAAACATCACCCAGCCCAGAGGGTTGTCCATGAAGACACGGGTCGATGCCACCAGGATCCACACCAAGCCTCCAAACACCTGCAGGGGAGGGGGGACAAAGGGGGCGAGGGAGAAGTTAGACAGGGAGATGGATCTGAAAATGTTGTTTTTGTTAGCTAGTGTACAGAGCAACTTGTTAGTTTTCATCATGCACAGGTATAGATCCAGTTCTTGTGATTACGAGAGCCATCTTTCCTTAATGCAAACTACTTAAACAGAAAATCCCTGATTAGAGGGTCAACAAAGTGACTTATAATGCTCTCAGTGTACAACAAGCTAACATGAGATGACAGCACTGAAATATAGTGATTTTACAGGCTGCAATAATATCTCTTAAAATATTTGAAGTCATCGAGTCCTTCATAATTTCCATTTTTAATCTTAACTTCTGTCAGGTTATTTTTCACAAATGTCTTAAACTCATTCTGTTGTTAATGAAATTAATACTGGACATAAGATTAACGTATGTAGTGAGTTTTAGCTCGTTTAGCTGTAACTCTACTATTCTGGTTCACCCTGTTGTTTTTCTGCCTGCTCAACGCCAAACAGTGGACAGACATAGTTAGGGTCTGCTGGTGAACACAGTGGACCCTTTAGCTTAAAGAGAGGGAATATTTGAATAGTGGACAATAAGGTCAGATATTGCAGGTTTTAACACTGCAAGGCATAGTCAGTGAAGGATGGAGGGTGGAACTCTAAAAATGCTTGTTGCAAGCCGTAGATATGACATTAACTCAGCAAAGCCAAAGTTCTGAAGATAACTCTAGTAGGTTCATCAGTGATCCCTTTTACACTGTCACTTGATACAGTTATTTTGGAAAATATAAATTACTGCCACCTTAAAGGAGCACATCAGTGATCAGTGATCAGTTCCATAAACCTGTGGAACTTGCAAGACACAGACTTCAATCAAAACCAATGTGGCAGAGGCCACAGTAGATATCCTAACATTTAGTCCCCAGTATTAAAAAAAAAGTTGGATCCTACATTTCCCATAATGCAACTCAACAGTATAATTTTATTAGACCTCTCATGACTTGTAATTGCCCATTCCACACCCCCAGATGGTAATGTATGTCTTCTTAATACATATGAAATCTCCCAGCAGATTCCAGAGAGCTCCTCATTGTGTGTAAAAATGGTAGAGTGCCCCTTCAAAATAAGGGTTGAGCCTGAGGGCTAATATACACGCACGCGCACACACACACAAACACACACACACACACAATGCAACCTCGCTCAGGTGTATTTTCATAGTCTTTCTCCTCCTTCGACAAACATTCTGCTTGAAAGACTCGGGCATTTTGATAGACTATTATTCGTGGATAAGCAGCACTCTGAAATATATATATTTTTAATCAACTTTTTATTGTGCAATAAGATTTCTCTCAGTGACATGCTTGGCCTTTTTTTGACGTGTCACAGTAAGAAAATCATTTGTAAACAATACATTTATAGATTATTAGCTGCTTCAGTTTCAGGGTCATCATCTGTGTTATTAGTAACACCTGTGCTTTTCCTGCTATGACAGGTCAAAATGTCTGCTGATTCATTCTGTCCCAGCTTTGATTTTCTGCTGCTGGCCGACACATAGACCCTCCTCAGGTGTTTCGACTCAACCAATCAGCATTAAGCCTTCAAGTATGAGGTGTGCAGGAGTAAAGCTGGAGCAAACACTTTCAGGGCCTTGTTCAGATGGAAAGCAGGTCTGTTTTCTAGAGTAGAAATGCCCACCAACAACAGCAAATAAATCCCTCTGCTTCTCAGATGAGGAACCAAAACATGTAGACAACATAAATGGCTTCAGGGCTGTGTGGGAGAGGCAAATCCTGCATGCTTACTTTGAGAAACAAAACAGAAGACCTTTCCCCATTTCCCATCTTACTCTCCCTGCTAAAAGGTGATTTTTTTAGGGGTGAATTGCAACAGGGACTTTCATTCATCTCTAATTTATAGAAGACCTGTGTGTGTGTGAGAGAGAGAGAGAGAAATAAAGCTGGCATGGTTTTATGGTTAGTTTCTTATAATTTGTATGTATTTATGAGCAAAACACAGAAATTTCTCAATAAAAATCATTCAGTCTATTGTCCTGAAGTCAAACTAAGACGTGAAGTGAGAAACTGGCTACATGTACTGCTTTAAACTGTTGGTTCAAGAGTAAATCTATTCACTCATTCATTTTATCCAGCCATCACTCCAGAAATTCAGCAGCACTCCAAACATCTAGCCATTGGGTGTTTTTCACAAGTGCAGTGACACTGGCAGCGGTCAGTCTATTCACTATGGATTTTGTAACTCAGCAACCAACATTCAATCTGCCCACATGGAAAGAATGTGCCACGCCCTGATTTAAACAATACACCTGCAGGGAGTTTGAACCTCAAATGATCTTCAAGGTTAGACATATTTCCTCTCTGTACAACAATATCACAGTCTTAATTTAAGCTATTTAATTCTTCAATTATTTTTTACATTTTCAAACAAGATGCCATGATTTCCGTGCACATTTATATCAAACAGAGCATTTTTAGATGTCTCATGTGTTCAGTTTCCCCAGACAATGAAAGTAAAGAGGTTCTGTTGGTTTAAACATTCATCTACCATTATGAAAAGTTAAATGGTTGACTCAGTAGTGGAGAAAATATGCCTTTTTGCATGATCAGTACAGTTAATGACGATCTTTAATATGGTTTAGCATGACACAATTACAATTGTCAAGCAAAATTTTCTGTATATAATGTCAAATATCTTTCATATTCTAAAAATATAAGGATATGAGACTATTAACAATGTTTCAAATAGGAAAATATCCTTTAAACTCTGTGAGTAATAAATTAACTGTTCTGGTTCACCCAGAGTTTAAAAACTTTTGTCCAGTGGTTGAGTTGCCTGTATCTGTAGAAATGCATGTCTCTCAAACTAGTAACATTAAGTCATGTGGCTACAGTTCAACTGCCCCAGCTTTTCGGTTTCTACTATTACGCAACACATTCCCATGGTCATGTCTTTCTTTGAATTCAAACCTTTGATGGGAGAAAGCCACAGCAGCCAAATATCTGATTGTGATGAAAGCTGAAACAACCTGAAGCACAGAGCATTAAGAAAATGAGATACAGAGTTGAGCAAACGCCTGAAGCCAACAGCTCATTACTGTGAAAACACTTGCATTAGTTCATACAAACATTCCGCTAAGCTATCACATGGAGTGGTATCAGCAAATATTACATAAATCTTATCTGTATGACTCCATATCAGACTTATCTATCTCTATACCAGAGGGACATTATTCATTTCATATCCATTCCAGGTAAAGGGGAACTGGCCTGTATCCCATTAAAATTCCACAGAAAATCAATCTTTGAATTGAGAAAAACCTTGAGAGTCACTGATGGATATGTTAGAAACTATCCCTGTATGATCAATAAACATGCCACTTCTGGTATCTGGTATTTGGAACATATACATATAAATGACAAGTGTTTTATTGTGCTACTGGAGTAGTAGGACAGATTTCTTTTGGTGTTTTTAAAAGCTTTGTAAAATTATTTCTTGTTATTGTCTTGACTCTGGGTCGCCATTGGAACCAGTTGTAACTGTTATGACTCCAAACTGAGCGCAGCTGGCGTCCTTCAGAACCCCATTTCACACCAATAAGGGGTGATACCTTTATAGTCAAGAGCTAGATTTTTTTGGGGGGTTTTTTTTCAGTGGGATGCTCCTTTAAATGATTTGAGCTCAACCTACTCTGACGCGTGCAACCTTAGCTTATTTTGAAATGCCTGTTTGAAATTATGGCCAACTCAAACAACACTCCATATACAGCATTGTTTCATTGTTTGCAGCCTTGTTCATTTCATTCATTCATGTAACGCACATCAGCTTTCAGTGCTGCTTGTCTACAGACTGCTCTTCAATACAACTGGCTTTGAGCTCAGTTTCATTTGTCTCTGCATGCTCTAAGACCACAAAACAGACATCAAAAACATGAAGCCACTGCTTGTGTTGTGTGATTGCAAAAGCCAAGGGGTTTGGAATAGCAATACCACATTTTTTATCAGTGTCTTCTTGCTGGTTTCTCCCTCTGAACTTTCTTTGTTTGAAATTGCTCCACCATTCACTTTCATTCCAGGAAAACGACACTGAACATTTGCCAAAAAAAAAGCTGCCAAGCCTGTCCTTAGTCAGTAATCCTCCCTGCCCTTTATATATTTGTAATGGTTTAGATTTACAGCGCAAAGTGGTATATTACAACATTACCAGTACATTTCCATACCTGAGCTGCAGATTTTTTAATTTCATGAAAAGCTGCACAGGCCAGCAGCCAAAAAAAAAAGAAGAAAAAAAAAAAAGACTCGAGCCAGCAAGGAAACCATGTGAGCTGATGGCTGGTTTAGATTTACACTTCCCTCTGCAACTAAAGCTGTTTTTCCACCTGTGCCACACAGATTTAATCTCCCAAGTTCCCTGTTTAGAAACTGCAAATAGTCTGTAATTGTTTCTGAATGATTCATTTAAACAGCAGTCATAAGAAACTGACTTTTTATTTGACCCAAGCAGAGAAATGTGTGGAGTGAAGACAGAAACAAACTGCTATTGATAAGTGTTTCTGTGTAAATCTTAAAATTTAAACATTTTATTTTAAGTATAAGGATCACAGACATCTTAGACTACTATTCCAAATGTCTCTAAATTGCAATATTGAAAAAACAAAAAACAAAACATTATTCAATATATTTAAAATGCAGAATATCCTGTCACCAAATGATTGAAACTAGATACCTTAAAAAGAGACCAAACAGTAATCTGCTGACTAATTAGTGCCCCAGAAATAAAAAGCATTTGGAAACATGCCTTTATAAAATTGAGAATCCAAAATAAAATGCTGTTTGTAAAGTTTGTTTGCTCATTTTCCCACTAAACAGCTCTGGATTTGTCCTACACTGTGTACATATATAGTTGTTTCACTTGATATTCTAAAATCAACTGTGGTTGATGTTTTCCTGTTTCTATGGAAACTTATGCTTTCACTGGAAACAGTTTGTCTTGTCAGCATTAAAACTGGTAGCCAAGCTCTCTGAGTAACATAACTTATTATTATGTGGCAACTATCATTAATAAAGAAGAGTAGAGGAATAGTAGGTATGAGTTGTTTTTGGTGACAGGGCTCATTAATCCGCTTCATCAGTTTAGACAGACCAAACCAAACCTATCAGCTCTAATCTTCATGGTTGGTTAGCCATGGTCATCTTGATCTGTGTTGGCCTCACTGATTAAACACTCATACCTGCTGACCATTTTAGCAAGACAAGACAGATTTCTGTCTGAATGGAGACTGCCCTCAGTGGAACAGTGACGAAGAAGCAGATAGAGAGTCAAATAAACAAGATCAAACAGGAAAAACAGGAAACAGGCAGATAAAAAGAAATAAGATCTTACTATGACTCACTTGGGTGAGCAGATAAAGGTGGAGAGACTAAAACCAAGACCAAAAGGGAGAAAATATCCCAGGGGAGATGAGAAACCCTGAAAAAATTAACAAAATGGCACTGAACAAATGAGAAACTCACAAACTCAGGGATGAAGAAAACATCAGGAATGGTGGTGAAGATCCTGCCGCCTGTGGGCATAACATCACCCGAGGTGGTGGAAGCCATAGTCCAAAACGTTGTGTGCGTATGTGTGTGTGATTTCCTCTAGAATGAGATGTGCAACCTGTTTTAATCTGCTTTTTAAAGGCCATCTTCCTCACCCTCTCTCTCTCCTCCCTCACCTCCCTCCTCACTGCACCTACCCATCCATTCCTTAGGTCGAAACTACCAGTTTGACAGGTGGTTTTTGGCTTTGTTTGTGCAGCGGGAGGATGTCTCTGGTCTCTGTGTGCGTTGCCTAACTGTGCAGTTTTTTTTTAATGCGTTTGTGTGTGCCCTCATAGGTTTATAGTGTTTGTGTGCGGGCCTATAACTGGCAACAACCCCGTTTACATGCACACAAAAAAAAGTGATTGTGAGGCAACTAATGCAGCATTCACATGGGATATGAAAGGAGCGCTGAAGGTTAACATTATTCACTCAGCCAGAGTTAAGAAATTAAGGCACACTTAATCTTAAACATTTCCTTTACAGAAAAATATTGTGCTTTCTGCTTCACTACTCTTAACAGCAATGGTCTGACAGTATGCATAGTTCAAACACGGCAGAAATTTCCAATTTCCCAAGTAGTTTGACTACGAATCAAAAATGTCCTGCACACCTGAACGATCTTTGTGACAGGAGCACAGGAGTACACATGTATGAGGGAGAAGAGATATTCACACACTGTAAAGAACATTTAAAGCAACAAAATGTAACTTTGCTGAGCAATAGCACCCTATGCAGCCACGAGTGGTGATTCATTCTGTTGGGTTCCAAGTACAAGTGGTTTTCATGTATGGAAAACAAAAAATATATATAAATCATTTGACCAGAGCTCTGACTGTGTAGTCTCACTCATATCCTGCTGATATCAGATATGAATACTGGTGTTTGATGACTTATAAGTCTTTTTAACTGATCTACAGTTCGGCATTACTCTTTAACTTACTGATCCTGATTCAAGCAGTTTAAGCTGCTGGCTATCACTCAGTTAGCACAACATCGTACCTGTTCACCAAAGATACAGAGTGTAAAAACAGGCATTTGGGGCGTGGAGTGTGAATTACAGAGGCCCCATTCTCCCTATTACAAATTAGTGTACCATCAAAATAATACTGTAGCTGTTATTTTAAGGCAAAAGTTAGTTACATATGTTAACACAGATATATTTTTGCTGGGTATTCATTTATTCATCCATCCAGGTGGCATGGACATCTGTGTATTTACCCTACATAACTACATGAACTAGAAGAAATTCACCTGAATTATTTTTTTGGTTTAGAAGCATTTTCTAGCAGATAAGGCTCTGACAGTAAGTTATATGAATGACCTTTTAACAACCCCTTATCAGGAGCTTGAGTTTATGTTCATCTGTGCCTTTGTATAGGGCCCCACTTAACTGCACTCCTGTTAAACTGGTGTTTGTTTTTTTTTGTTTTTTGTTTTTTTTTCTACCAGCTTTCCACTGAAACTGAAAACTTCAGGGCTTAAAATAAATGGATGGAGGCGGATAGGGAAGGTCTGTTCAGCTTGTTAATGCAGAGTGCACAAGTGGCTGAGCAAGAGAGCATGAGGGATCAGGACAGCGAGAGGATGCGACAGGAAAGGACAAACAGGGATACATATGTAGATGAAGCAGCTTTGAGTCAAACATGAGAGCAAACAAAGGGCAAAAAGAGAGAAAGAGAGAGGTTGGGAGTGGCTGGGATTTAATATTTAACCTGTTATGCTGTAGTTTTCCACCTGTAAAGAAGAAATTGTCCAACAAGGGGACACTTCAGGGAATTACTGGTCCCGGCTATGAAATAGTCTGGCACCTAACCCCCCAAGTAAAACAGAATGAAATGAAATAATCTTTTGTTTTTACAGTTCTTTTATTATACGGGTTAAACAAACACGGTATAACATGTTGATCTGTGAGCTTTAGATGTGTTTTTAGGCGAACCATGCTAGCGTTTTCCATTTGTTTTCAGTCTTTGTGCTAAGCTAAACTAAGCCAAACTAGCCAAACTATTCCTTTAAGATGAAACTGATATTACATTTCTGTTAATTGTTTATCAGAGATGATCCAGTGTCACCTGTGAGTCACAGTGAGTGAGTCGTGTGAGTTATGTGCTTTTGTCTTTGAGTGTGTCACCGAGTTGATGGTTTCCAGGATAAAGGATTAAAACTGAATGCACAATATAGAAAACCTATTGTGTGGGACGACTCCAGTCTTTTCATCTCGGTCTCAATTCAATATCAATCACTCTGCTCTGTTGCCACAAAATAAATATTACTCTGTTGCTAATCAGTCATCACAGAGCCTTGTGTGGGATTTAATTCTCATGCTAATTACACAGTTCAAATTAGTGAAGTGTCCAGAGAGAGCTCTGTTCAGTGGCTCTTGTTTCAAATTGGAAGTAAAGGTTTTTACGACCTAGTTACAGACTGAACCACTGAAGCTCATTTCTCATTTCTCAACAGCTTGAGGTTCAGGTTCTTGCTAAAGTACAGATGGCCTTTGCCAGTATTTGTAATTTAACATATAGTTCATCAGTTTGGAAGTGCATGTTGACAGCTTCCAGGTCTCATTGTGTCATACTATCAATGAGGTACTTGACATTGCTTTCAATTCAACCTTCAACTAAGTTCTTTCAAGTTGTGGTTTTGAATATGTGAGTCACGGTTTAGGAATTACAGGAAACAATGTAGCTACTTCTTTTCAAGATAATATTTTGTGTGTTTCTATTCTCTTCTATACCAGCTAACTGCACTATAATTTTATGACAACAATAGCGGCAATGTGCGAATGACGCACTTAGCTAACTAGCCTTTTAAAAGGTACCACAGAATTTTAAAATGGTGGAGTGAGTCATTCTGTTTCATGTTGTCCAAATGAGGATGTCTCTTTCAGAGGGAGAAACTTGCTTTGTTCTGCAGATGCTAACACACCCTGAGTCAACCTGTGTGTCTGTTAGCCTCTGTTGAGGTCACTAAAGTGTGTTTGGAGACCCCTCTGTGTTGTTACAAAGCGAAAGGTCAGTGACACTGAGATATCTAAATGGAGTGTCTGATGATGTGATCCAGCCAACCTGACCTCCAGCTCAGTGCAGCAAATACATTTGCTTAGCAACTAGCAGAGCAAGAGTAACTAGCAGGATGTGATGCCTTCAGGGATGAATTTATTTTTGTTCTATTTTATTTGAAAGGATAAAAAAGTCACCTCTGCCAACCGTTCAACGGCCACACACCCCCCAACATAACCTCAAGGGTTTTTTGAATGTGCTCTGATCTTATGACACAGTATTTATATATCTTAGATGTGTTGATATGTCAGAAATTAAAACTAGTTTTACAAGTTCTAAAGCATGAACACATGAAGTAGCATTTGTATTGAACTACAGCAGATGACACATAGTCCTCCAACATCACCTTAACTTCCATAGCTTAATGCTCAAGAAACTACCATTGATCTGTCTTTCAAAATTTCTTCTTGCTGTGGCTGAAAACAGTTGCCAACAAGAGCAGTAAGAGTCGTCCAAAACAGTAAAGTTGCAGGCTGTAAAACCAAAACAATGAGCTGAAAGATGCTAAAATGCTCCATAAAGCAGACATGTGTAATAACTCTCAGCAGGTTTGTTAATATGAGTGATCCCTTTCATATTACGCATAGTCATTCAGTCATTCATTAATCTCTCATGTTTAATCACATCTTCTTCAAATCCTTGATCAACCTTTTTTTCTGTATTAGTGTTAAGCAGCTATGTACTTTTGAATACAAAGTACAATTAAGAGAAAAACAAGTCAGATAATTTCACATCTTGAAGAAACTGACACATCCCACTGAGATGGGCTTTTTTCAATATGATGTAGTGATCCTTTCTTTTCTGTTTTTTGTATGTCATTAGCTTGATTTTAACCTGAGCAAATAATAATATTTAAATTATGATTTGATGATGATTATCTGTGGCTCGTCTTAACCACCAAACACACATCCACAGAAACAGGATTACACTTGCCAGGCAGCCAACAAGTTGTGTTTGCCCAGTGTTAGGAGAGACACACCTTGCACTAGCTCCTTCAGTATGGATCTGGTTACAGGCCTACACACACACACACATACTTCCATGGGAACCCCTGGCAGCTCTGTCAAAATACAATGGCCATTTGTCAGCGTCAGGTGTAGTTAAACAATGTAACTTACATACACAAACACTGATAAAGAATGCATTGTGTTTTGTATCCTGAATGACAAAACCACATATTTTTCATTCACAAAAAAAAAAAAAAAAGCTGTGAAGTCTGTCCTCGAAGTCAGCAGGACAGCTCAATGGTCAAACAATCCGCTCTTTAACTTTATGAGTGTGTGCTGTGCTGAATCCCTGCAAGCTCCAGGGGATCTGCTGTGTAGCTGACTCTGACCTTTGACCTCCTCAAGTGGATGACAGACACAAATGTTTTACCAGTGTTGACCATGCTATGTCTGAAGCACAAGTCTGCATGTATTCAAAGATAAGGCACCAAAGTCCAGTACTGTTGTTATAATCTTTGATGTAAAGACTTATATACAGTATTTATCATAACAAAAAACAAATGTGATTTCAACATTAGGCACCTGAATTAGACACCTTTTAATACTGCAATGCATAGCATTTCTATTCTTTTAACACATTAGACCATTTACACAATATCCAGTTTAATGGTGATATTTATTTGCTGGACTGACATAAATGAAAGACACAGCATTTAGATATTTTCAGTTTGGGTTTACTGGATGGATTTTTACTTATTCAAACAAGGAGAGAAAAACATCCCTCCTGGATCATCTTTCCAGCTCTGGCCCAACTATTCCCAGGAAACTCCCACTTTCCTGCTCAACTGGTCTTGACCTGCTCTTGGGCCCCCTCTTCTTTTTCTTACTCCTACTCAGACACAATAGTCCTCCTGGTGCACAATAAGAACTGGGTGAGAACGTCTCAATGTTTCCAGGTAACAATAGCAGTCACATCTACAATGAGGTTTTCTGTCTGTGGTTGAGTATCATTCCACTACACACAAGAAAGGTAAATATTCAGTGATATGCAGAGGAGTTGCATTTCAAATTTTGCCTTCTAGTTACTATAGCAATAGTGGTCGTATATACACTGTCTTCACCTGCTTAGTTATAAAGGTTCTTCCTGTTCATATAACATATGGAGGACAAATAATGTCAAGTTTTCTGCACATTCCTTGGATCTTAAAGGATTAAAGTAATTTATGTTTTTTAGCAACATCTATCAGCGACAGTAAGAATCATCTTATATAGGCCTCTAACTCATATGGACAATAAAGTGTCTTTAAACATAAAGAGGAAAAACATAGCACTGAAATGATTGGCTGATTAGTTGATCAACAACAAACCAATGTTGGGGGTGTGACTCTGCCGTGACCAGCAGGAGGTGTGTGCTTGTATTTATCACGATTGTTTTTAGTGCATACGTTTTTCAGTCCACACAAAGCAAATCAATTTTGCTTTAGGAAGATTAGCGCTGTAAAGCATTTGATTGATTGAGTGAGTTCATCAAGTTCATCAGTGATACTTGATTATTAACAAAAAAATTATGCTGGTTACAGCTTCTTAAATAGTTTTTCCCTTGCTTTTCATAGTTTTTTAATGCAGTACATTTTGCCTTTTGGACTATAGATAAGACAAAATAAGGTATTTTTAAGGAATAACTTTTTTCACTGGTAATCTGTAATGGATTTTTTAAATCTGACAATTAGACATAGACCACTGAAAGATGGGATTGATGAAAGTAATTTTTGTAGTAAAAATGTAACTTGTGAGACTGATGCTAATGTCTAATATTTTTGAGCATAGCTGATAATAAGGCTAATTGAGACCCTGCCAGTTGCCAGGACATCTACTGTAGATGGACAACTCTTAAATCAACAGCAAACAAACAAATCTTTTCCATGGTACTGTGTCAACACAATGTTTCTATGTGATTGAAACAACAGCGTGGTAATTCTACAGGCAATTTCTGTCTCATCTGAGTTGCTCAGTTTCCCCCTTTGTTTATTGCTGCCTTTAGAGTTTTATTATTATTTTTTTTGGATTTTTCAGGTCAACACTAAACAACACTCTCACCACGGCAACAGCACAGGAATGTGGAAATACAGGATATGCAATATTATTCAGCACTGTACCAAAGAAAGGCTCAGTGTGTTTGTGTGTGTGAGTGTGTGTATGTGTCTATGTACACACTTAGCAAGATGACTTAAGTTATTGACCTGAGATATGGAGGTTGTTTTAGGGGCCATGAGGACATTTTAGACAGTCTCCAGTTTAACAAGAAGCCATTTGAACGTCAGAGGTTATATGAGGGTTAAACGTGTGTTAGTTTTAGGGTTAAGGGAAGAGGTTTAGACTTGTAATGTTGGCAGCTGAGGGGATGTTAGAGAATGTGGATCCTCATAAGTTGTACAAATGTGGATGGGTATGACCCAGTGTTCTCTACATTTAAAGGAAAAGTTGGGCAAATACTTCTTCTGCTAAACAGCTAGCCATGGCTCCATCCAACAGTGACTAGATAATGCTGAATTCATATGTCTGGATATGGATGGTCGGGTAAAAGTTGCAGTGTGTGGAACTATTCCTTTATCAGATTGCGTTGTGGAGGGTTGTGTGCTTAGTTTAGAACACCATTTCTTGCCATCTTAATATCATGAGGGCACTGGTAATCTCAGTCTATCTCAGTCATCTTACATAGATGTAATGCTAACAGTCACAATGTGTATCACATTTTGTTATATATGTTGCCTGAGATGTGATAGCACAACCGATGGATAACATGAACCTGTCTGTGCCCTGACTAGTCCAACCTCTCACTGCTCCTGTTCTTTTATACCAGGCTATAAAAAGACGACAAGAGACTAATTATTAACTGTAAACGCTGCTCTTATGCCCTGTAACTCTACACTACACACACACACAAAGACTAACACACACATGACTGATGTTGAACTAATGGGTGGAGATGAATGGAGCAGCTCAGTGACCAGTCAGATGACAGGGTTGAAAAAAAGCCTGTAACAAATCAACAGCTGATTTTAATAAAATGTTTATTACAAAAATAGAACAATTTGATAAATAATGATATCAAAACATGCTAATAATGTCTGAATTGGTTCTATTATTACTGAAATCCATTTGGTCTTGGTACAAAGTGTTTCCTCACTTATTCCTTTAACCTGTGTTTACTTTAAGAGGGCAAAAGTCAGTTTTTTAAGGATTGACATCTTCAGCAGAACCAGTAAGAGCCACAGACAGGGTGAGGGGAGCTGGAAAGTATTGAGAAATGGGCTAACTTATGATTGGTTTGGTCTTTTCATGGGATTTATTGACAGTAACAAACTTCACACAACATCACCAACTTTATCCTGATGATGTAATATTTCAAAAAATACTCAAAATGCAATGACCCATAAGGATAAGTGGTGTAGATATTGGATGGATGTTCCAAAATGTATTTATAGCACATTTGAAAGTTTGTTCAATTTAGTAGACCAAACTGATTTCTAGAATACAATAAATTAAAATTTCAAACTTTATATAAAAATGTAATCGCTCTAATCAAATTGTACCTTCCCTCTAAGTGTCATTAATTGTTACCGTGCTACATGCAGGAGGTCAAGGTCAATTCTGTGACATCAAAGCGAGATGAGAGTGCATGGGGTCAACAAAGACCTCTGGACCTCCCGATTGGCCACGATGGTGTGCTGGTGTGTTTGAGAGGTCAGGATGGCGTAGATGACTCTGGCCCTTCTGCTCCTCTGAGGGAGGTCCGCCCAGCGAACAGGGCAGCAGAGGGTGGTGGAAGGAGGAAATGAGCCCAGGCGACATGTAGACTTTAGCAAACTCCTGTTTCAGAAAGACAAGTCTCTCTGCAAACACACACGAGGAGGAAGGAACAGTTTAATTTACACACCTCAAGCAATGCACTGGATGCACATTCCAGGGATGAGCACACAAACACATCTTAACTGTGGTGGAGAAAAGCCACCAGATACCACCCTCTACAGGTCTATTGCTATTACACACACACACACACACACAAACACTCAAGCATACATACAATCTCACCTTCTGTGCTCTCTATCATATTGGTCTCAACATCCAGCAGAGGCCTCAAAGGCAGATCATTTAATTGCAATTTTATTAATTGATAACAACTGACCCAAAAATATTTTAATTGAGGGTTTTCAGGACACTTTTTAGTGTGTAGACTTTTCATCTAAATTATGTTTCAAAGACCTCTCAAGTTTGCCTGTAATTGTAGGATTCTGGGAGAAATGGTGAATACTGGTCATTTTTATGTGTGGAAATTATCTGGATTGGACATCAATGGCTTGTAAAGGAATTCAACACATAGCAACAAACAAATAGGAGTAAAACACTTTCTGTTTCAATCTAAAGCAACCAGGAGAAAGTACCATTACACACCCCCTGACTGACCTCCGGGGCATCCAGCAGGTCTGGTTGGTCCAACAGCTGGGAAGGTGAAAGTATAGGACTGCATATCAGATCTGAAACAGGCAGAAATATTATTTAAATGTTGTCTCCTGAAAACCATGGATATCTGCAGTTTGGATAAGAGGCATGGAGGGTGTGTGTTATCACCTGCATTCTGCATAGTAGGCCTGTCCATCAGTAGTGTCCAGCTAGCAGCTGTCTGTGTAAACCAGCACATGGACTGTCAAACCAGTGCAGCAGAGTGTCTGGGAGGAGACTGAAGGAAAACACAGTTCCTCCACTGCTTTTACAATATAGTGCATACATATGACTGAGGTAGAGCAATGAATGTTCCTGAATAAGCCTGATAATATATATTATTTAGATTTTATTATTTTAGTAATTATATAAAATGCTGAATGAGATCACATAAGCTCTGTAGTAGGTTTTCTAATCACACAGGCTGCACTCTGGTCCTGCTGTTGGCTGTTCAACTTTACAATCAGTTTGGGCTGCCGCCTGTTAAACATCTGGAAAACACCAGCTGGAATGAAGGAGAGAGAGGAGACACTGTGAACCCAGTATTTCTTGTTTTTCCACATTGTATTTTAAAATCCAAAGTTTACATGATTCTTTGTGTACTAAATCACACATCTGATTGTGACTGTGATGTCAATTTTTCTGTGGAGAAACTTTTGTTCTTGTGTCTTTCTTACATCCTCTTGTATTCAAGCCTCCACTGCTACATCTCTCTCATAGGGAATTGCCACCGTTCACTGGCAGCTCATGGTCCTAAGCTGAATTAGATTAAATAAGTTTAGACTGAGTACAAATTGACTAGAATCCGTCCTCTTTGTTATACACATTGTTCATACAGTACATACAGTAGGTGTGGTAGGTTTCATTTTGTAATTATTCATAATTTTGGTAATACTAGACATGTATAGAAAAAAAATAAATGATTGAAAATAAAACTGTTTGGGTGATTTTTATGTTATGTTTACACTCTATGTGTATGTCTATATTTACAGTAACTCACAACTATATTTTATGTGTGTATAATTTGAAAATATTCTGTGTATGTACAGTGGAGCAGCTGGCTGCACGTAGGTTCATGCACAAAACTGTGTCTTTGTCATTCTTGTACATATCTGTCGTGCGTGTGTGTGTGTGTATGTGTACCTGTTTGGGACTGGATTTCCAGTGTCATCAGTCAGTTTGAAGCCCAGCCGCAGCTCAGGTCTCCTCTCTTCTGTAAGACTAAAGGAGACAAAACAAATCTCTGCCTTCTTAGTTACTGTCCATTTTTGAGAGTTCATCTTTTCTTTGATTGCAACAAAGAAGTTCTCAACAGTGGTTTCCATTTCCTGTGTTATCCTCGTATCTTATCTGCTGACTTAATGCATCCCTATCACATGTGTTTCTGCATGTGTGTTTGCACTTACATTCCGTGTAAAGGTGACTCCCAATTCAAAGAGGATACCGAGGTCAGGAGATGCAGAGTTGCAGCGCAGGAAACAGTCTCCATCCAGGAGGGTGGGTAGGATACCTGTCATCTAGAGCAAACATACACACACCTCTGCATGTTGATGCATGTTGTTTCATCTCTGTATTCATCATAAGATGTTTAGTGCCAGAAGCAGTTTCATCAGACAATAGAAGGAAACAACAACAGTGTGTAATTCCGTGTTCATGATGATGCACACATACTCTTGGAGAGAAGCTCCAGGTCTTGGGGCTCTTGGAGTTGTAGGTTGCCCTCACTGTGTGGATGTTACTCAACACCTGAAACACAAGTATAGCTCATTAAAAAAAAAAAAAACCTAGGACTAGAAAAAGAGCGTAAAAAGTAGAACAGTCTGGTCTTAACTGATTCTTCCCAAAAAATTAATCAAGGAGATGAATCACTTACTCTAATATAGCAACAGAGAGAAATTTGCATACAATTATATCTGGCCCTAGTGCTTCATATATGGATTTACAATCTAATTTTAGCTACTAATTAATAAACAACTTTATTTACTAATTGTTTCCTCTCAACAGAGACTTGGGTAGGGTAAGGAAGTACAATTGTACAAAAAGCTGTATATCTAACAGAGATATTCCTGATACCTGAGTTCCATCAAAGGCACAGAGGCGGATGTGTCTGCTGAGGACCTGAACACCAACCCCAGGAGTGGGAATCATCCTGCAGCTCCACAAAGTGAAACAAACACAAGTCCGAACCTGCCGAGCACGAACCTACATGACAGGGGACCGACTAGTTCACAGAAAATTGAACTGTTTTAGTCAAGAGAGCATGCTCCTGACTGGATGCTGTGCACTGTGAGAAACTGAAAGAAACCAGAAAGAAAGAGAGACTGTCTCACCCTGCCAGTGTCTGGGTCCAGAAAGAGGTCTTTAAAGGAGAGCTGTGACTGGCTGAGCTCCAGGCTGAATATGGTGACTTCCTCTGTATGTTACACCTAGAAAAAGACAGTTATGCCTTTTAATCATACAGTATTTATTAAAGAGTGAAAGTTACTAATAGTGACAGGTACCACTGGTAGCTGTAGTGGTGGTGGCACAATTTAGCATTGGATTTGATTATAACGTAAAGTGTTTTTAAGTATTTCTTTTTTAAATCCCTGTAAATTACAAACACTGTTTGAATGTGTGTTTCTGTTTGACAGTGACTGAGTGAGTGTGTGTGTGTGTGCTTGTTACAGTGTATAATGACCTTCCTCCACCAGCAGTTTATTGAGAGTTGATGGTCTGAATCCTGAAGGTATGGCCCCCATGGCAGAGAGCACATCTGTTGCATCAATCTGTCACACACACACACACACACACACACACACACACACAGTGAAAACTATAAAAAATATTGAATATACAATATTTGTTGATGGGTAAATTAAAGTGACATCAGTGGTGATTATAATTGCAGAGTTTGTACTTGTTGTTTTACCTCAGTCAGAGCCTTCCTCACTGTAGACCAGTTGGAGTGTGAAGTCCCACTGTCAAAGAACAGTCATTACTAGTTTCAGACAGAGATTCAAATCATTGATATTCAGTGGTTGTGTGATAAATTGAGCATACTTGTTTAACTACCCAAAACCAAAGACTGATAAAAATCTGACAGGTGACATAGATCCAAAAACATCTGGAGGCTAAATGTCAGTAAACTTAAAAAATAGATGAATAAGTTGAACCTCGGTTTGTCTCCGTCATCAGTCAGTTCTTCACCGTCTTCTTCTTCCTCCTCCTCATTTTCATCATCATCGTCCTTTTCATCATCACCATCATCTTCCTCTTCATCTTCATCGTCATCGTCTTCATCATCAACACCAGAGCCAAGCTGAGAAATTTGTGGTTTTAACTGCCAAAGATCCCAAGTTTCAACAGTTTACAGTAACTTAATTATATGTTCTAATAAATTCTTTAGCTGAATATTTGTTTAAATAAACAGTAACAATTAAACTGTTGGACACTCGGTGATGCAGATGTTTAGCAGGTTGTGTACCTTCAGGTAGGTTTTTGGAACCACTCCTCTGTTGCCTTTAGTGTCCTGAGCCAGCCACCATCCATCTGCTGTCCTCCTGATAATCCTCAACACCTCCCCCCTCTTAAAACAGCCGGAAAATGAACGAGTAATGTAACATCACATTAGTAATGTATCACTAACAAACATACTTTTTAATTACTTCTTATATCAAAAGAAACATTCAGAGACCACAGAAGATAAAACTCAATTCATGACAAGTGGGTCTGAAAATCAATTTTGTGGATCAGCCTGTGTACATAAAATAAAATACCCTCTAGTTGCATATTATAAAAGTACTCACATCACTTGCAATCCTCTGATTTATGACCCTAGTAACATTGAATAATTAATTACTTTGTATGATGATTAGTAGAGCGTTTATGTGTTTATGAATATGCAGTTCATTAAATCATAACAGAAAGCATACTGATGTTCATGTACACAGCAAATAAATGCTTAAAATTATAATATATAGCTGACAAGTCAGGAATATTTGGATTCACACTTGCTTTAATTTCAATTCTATCTGCAGGAGTATGGACACACTACTGCATTTGTGTAGCTAGAGCACCCTCTGCTGTTTTAAATAAGTACAACAAAATGCCATTTTGTTGTATTGTATTGTATGTATCCTGCGCATTATCTCTGAAACAAGAAGTATTTCACCTGAACAGACAAATCTCCTTCCTGCTCTCCTTTGAAATCACTGAGGACTGTGTATACGCGAGGGTCTGACAGAGATGGCGGTTTCACAGCTCGCCTCTCATCTTCGTCCTCATCACCATCGTTATCAGCATCATCATCATCATCATCATCATCGTTACTGACATCGTCATCATCATTGTCTCTATCTTCTTTTGAAATATCGCTGTGGATGAAAACATGGTAATGTGAAAAGATATTTTTAAGTTTGGGGTGAGATGTCAAACTACTGTTTTTCTTCTGCAATCTAAAAAATACTGAGCAACATATCGCTGCTGTGGGGGGAATTGAGCCACTGCAGCAGGGAATATGATACTTATATTTGATATAAAACAATCATAAATGACCCCCATCACTTTGCAGTGAGCACACAGGTCACAGACCCTGCAACAGTGCTTGGTCCTGGTGGTGAAAGCTCCAGAGAGAGTGTGTTCAGACGTTCCAAGATGTTCTGCAGTCGTCTCTCCTCTTCCTGTTTCCTCTGGTCATAGTTTCCCACCGGAGCCAGCTCATCAGCCTGGAAACAAGTTTAGCAGTAAATCATGTTGTCAATTTAGCCAGTTGAACAGTACAGAACAATGTATAATACAGTAAGTTTAGATGTATTTGGACCACTGGTTACACGAAAACTGGTATCAGCCTGTGAATGATATCTGACTTTCTTTGACACTTTTTTTTATTATCTGACCAATAACATACAGTATTGTGTATCTCAATGGTACAGCTCTACTTGTTACAAAGAAGTTGCTGTTTACTGATATGAAATACTAACCTTTGTCAGTTTCTTCAGTGTCCGTAGTGTCTCCTCTGCCGACATCTGCAGTTCTTGACATCTATTTGGAATTAGACGCATTTAAAAACAAACTTCAAAGCACTACATTAGAAAAATGTTTAAAATCAACTAAATCCTAACAGCATAAAAAAAAGGAATAGGAATAAAAGCAGAGTGAAGCCATGTCCCTTCAATAGTTTTAGTGCTAGTCCTGGTGAGGGTCCTTGTCTTAACTGGAGCTCCAGTTTAGGAAGCACTGCTGTGGCTCTGTCAGAGCTGTTTACCTCCGAAATGCCTCTTCGGTAGATCCGCCCTGACTAAGCACATCCTTCACCAGACTGTCAACCTGGGTTAGAAGAACAATAGGACAAAACAACACTGAATGCAATAATGTTGACATCAGTGTACAGCTGAGGTTGAACTGCACAGCCCATCAATAATAATATACATTTTACAATGTGCATGTTTAATAATTAGTGTAAAATAGAAACAAAAGATGTGCTGTGAGCCCATTAAAGTCTGTCATTTTAATGTGTCCCTGCTTCTTGACTGAGCTCCTTATTAAACAAGTCACAAGGTACTTTACCTGGATGTATTCTAGAAAATTCGGCATAAACTTCATCCACCAGAAAGCACTTACTTTCTGGCCAAGATGTATACTCCATTAACGGAGCTGCTATGGCTCAAACCTTGGGATCGTTTTTTATATGGAAAGTGGTTGGTTAACGCTGGTGGTAAGTACCGTTGCAACAACCTGTCTATCCATAGCTACTGTATGTGTGACATTCAAAACCCACACGTTGGAGTTTAAACATCACCACAAGAAACACACAAGCAGGCGTCATTCTTTAACAGACCTGTTTTTTGGTTTCGTCCACTTCTCTCTGGACAAGCTGCAAAGGTCCCTTTCTCTTTGGTGGCATTTATTCGCTGTTTTATGGGGCATAATCCATGTGTTAGCACATCGTCTGGTTAGCTAGCTGACGCTACACTTCCACTGGTCACTAGGCAACCGAGCTCCTCTTCATGTCCTCAGACATACTTTCCTCCTGGTATTAAGCTACCGCCACCTACTGGACTGGAGGATGAAGGTGTAGAGAAAAACCTCTGCTATAATTGTTTCTTTATACGGTTAATTTAATGGCCAATTATATTTGCCCACGATTAATCCCCGAATAGATTTTTACCTCTGCTGCTTGTGTTACATGTAACCCAAGTGTGGTTTACCAACAGAGAAAAGTGGGCAACTTGGGGACCAAAACCCAGAGGGGTTTCCAAAAGTCCTCAGATTCACCCATCTCTGCTCCTTCTGGTATTTTGATTAAATGACAAATGTGTTAGGTTAGGTTGTTTGCTCCGCTTAAGCACAACTGAGGTTCTGCATTATTTCCTAATTTTCTGGCCCTGTTCCATGGAGGTACCCTATGTCAAAAATCTAGCTTTAAAACTCATATTATTTTAGTTCATAGTGTCCTCATATGGAACATGTTCCTCAATACAGCTGTGTTTAATCAAACTAACACAAACTAAGACAAATTAAGGATTATACCACTGCAGAAGTTCTGGCTGTGCTGGACTTGGTGGGAACTTAAAGGCAGCAGGGTACATATTCAGAGTGTCATACATCAGGGGTCAGCAGGGGCCCACAGTAATTTATTTATTTATTTTTATTTTTATTTTTTTGCCAGGGGCCTCTTAACAGGTTTTTCTGGCCATCATGTAACAAACTTGTTTAGTGCAGCCTGGTAGAAGTGGAGTGGAGTGCTATTTATGAACAATCACATGAGATCACATCTGGTAACCGTGTCAAGCAAATGCCCCAAAACAGTATGTTTATGTTCAAGTGACAAAGATCTCTTGTGGTCATAGTAATTATGACAGAAGCAAATGAGAAAGTGAGGCATTGTTAGACACATGGGGAGGAGGTCAGGGTGGATGGATGGGTCGACAAAACACTGGACTTTAGCACAGGAGACCGCTGTTTGTTTCCTGTTTAAACCGTCATCATTTCACAACCTTAACCAAGTGTTTGTTACTGTAACCACAATGATAAACCTTGACAAAGTACTATGGAGTAAAATACCAATTAGTCAAATATGTTTGCTTTAAAATGAGTCCAATAAAATGACATAGCCATTGTTACACTGTCAATACAAAGAGGTCAGAGTGTTACTGCCTGAATTACTGGTGCATCAGGACTTTATGTTCTATTTTCCACCTGCTTTTTATATGTTACACTGTGAATTCAGATGTTTGTGGTTTCTATCAGGGACTCAAACACATTACACCATGATTCTTATTGTTTTTTTATTAAATAATTCTGTTTTGGGAGGAACGTTGAGCAGTAACCAGTCACAAGAATAGCAGTATCGCTCTATCTCTGCTCTAGAATGAGCAATGGGGGTGTTTCCCTCATATTAGTTTATTTATATTAGAGATTTTTCTTTGAGGAATATTCATGTTTGAGAAGCTGGGATCAGAGACTTTGAACATCTCTTCATTTTTTCACCTTGTATAAGTATCTGCATTGATGTAAGTAGAATAAGCTGCTTCATTTTTCCATTTATCCTGAGCAAACTTACCTTTTACACCTGTTACACTGCAGTGTCTGCAGGTACCATGACAACTCATGTATTATACAATAACACTCATACTAAATAAAATACAAAAAACAAATAATCTTGAGTAGGAAATGATTTATTTAACTTTTCCTGATATTTTTTGTTGAAATCTCTGAAATATTTCTTAATGTGGAGATTAGAGATGGGCGATATACTATCGTTGGCGATATACCGGGAAAAAAAATCTTCATGGTAAGAATTAGCCATCCCGAGATAATAACCCCAGTTGATGACATATTTGTGTGTGCGACGCAGTCGCAGCCTGCAGCTCACATGCATCTCGCATTGAAGCTGTGGAGGAGGTCATTGCTACCGACTCTGCCAGCAGGGAGGTTAGCCCCAGTCCCCTCCACACCCCACCAGACAACTCGCCTTACCATAGCTAGGGCTGAAACGATTAGTCGACGTCGATTATGAAAATTCGTTTTTAGTGAATTTTAGTGTTGATGCGTCGCAGAACACCATAAAAGACTTTGTAAGAGGAGCAATGCTCACTTGTTACTGCAGTGCAGTACAGGAGGTGCTGGGGGCAGTATCGCTGCCATTGAATGTAATGACTGCATTACTAATGCGACATGACCCCCCTCGCCCTCCCAAGAAAAACAAAGAAAAAATGTAAAAATCAAAAGATCGTTTATGTTTGCGTTTCTCTCCCAGCTTCCTGTTTCTCGTGCATCTCTGTATGAGCAATAAAAGCTCCTACAAGTGTAAGTCTCTGCACAGACATCTAACGCCCCTCCCCCCAGAGCAGAGATGGAGGGTGTGACAGAAATAATCATTGACTAACCGGAAAAATAATCACCAGATTAGTTGACTACCAAAATAATCTTTAGCTGCAGCCCTAACCACAACAGTCATCATAAGGGAAATACTGTGATAACATGGTGTTGAATGGTCATTTATATCGTTATCACGATAAAAAACAGGAAATATTGTGATAAAATTTTAAGTCCATATCGCCCATCCCTAGTTTAGACGTATCAAAGGCCTTTATGATCACCTTACCATCTCCCCAGAGAGCAAGCCATAGCTGTACAGAGAAGATTAAATCACCTGTACAGGATGACAGGACAGTAAAAATGTTACCTGGAGCTAAAATATTTAGTCCTGTCACTGCTCAGTAGAGCTGTGATTTTGGGCGACTGTGGCAAGGAAAAACTCCCTCTGAGGGAGAAACCTTGGGAGGAACCTGGCTCTCTGGGGGGGGCCCATCCTCCTGAGGGCTGTGTCCTTCAGCTCCCTCCGTTTGACACGTCTGTCCGGCCTCCAGGTCATCTGTCCAAGTCCTGTGGTTTGTCCTCTGGTCCCTGCCGCTGGGTCCTCATCCGCTGTCCTGCTGTCTAGTCCTCTGGCTAGAAACACATTCAAAATGAATACAAGTGTATTCCTAAATCCCTCCTCTCAACTGTAATCTGTCTGAAAATTTAAAGAGCAGTGTCCACGTTGTGTCTGTCTCTACCACATAATATGTTTAAATGCAGTGAGGCTGCTGTCCTCTTACCTGTCTCCGATAAAATAAGATGTACGAGGATCTTTGCCGCTGGTTGCACACATTGACACCGCTTGTTTGAGTGACCACTGTGTCATTATATGTGAACCAGCGGTCTGTCAGGTCCACCGGTCCCACGTCGGGGTCCACTCCGTCACAGATGTAGTGTCCTAGCAGGAGAAGAAGCATTGTTACGTGGGCTGTCTTAAGACTCATTAGGTGTACATCATTGAAAATAATGGTTCATCTTACCACTTCTTGCTGTGGCACCGATGTGATTTATGGTGCTGACTAAACTGTAGCACGCACCATCCTGAGAGGGAACAAAGTTGATCAGAGTTAGTCCACATATAGTCCAAATATTTCCTCATATCAGCCCCAGTCTGATGGTTCTGTTTGCTGTCAGGTGATCTAGTTCTTTACCTGGCCTGAAGACACCACCAGCTCCCTCTGAAGATTGACAGGGTCATGGATCTTCTCTAGCTGGAAAGTTGGAGTGTACCGGAAACGCTTCAAATGCAGGACCAGCACTCTGTTGATGGAAAGAAAAGATATGAGCACCAGGTGACAGAGAAAAAGACTCTTACTCTTGGTATTTTAAATACGTCACAATTATTCCTTAGAGGCAGCAGAGCCCAGTTTGATAGTTTGATGTTACTCGCCTTGGCAGGGTGGCGAATGATGAGCGCTGGCCTGACTTGGTGGCACCACACTCACACCTGTACTCCAACTCTGTCTCCTGTAGAACAGCACAAGACCAACATGCTTTCACTTCTGTACTGGATTTACATGCACAGTTACAAACATACACATACTAACACAAGTAATAATTGTGTGATGAAATGAATGTTTTCTACATCATATCTTCACATTGTACCAGTGGGTTCTACTGTGACTGAATGAGGAGAGATGTTTCTTACTATCAGATAATTATCCAGCATTTTTTCAACAGTACCACCTCCAGGTAGAAGGTCCAGAGACAGATTTGTAAAGTCTTCCTCTCTGGTGGAACCTGCTCCGCAACTTTATATAACCAATACAAACAATACTGTTATATTTCAGCTGCAGAGGTCATGGATATGTATGTGATGCAGGTAACTGTCTAGTTTTACCTCTTGCATGTCCTGGTGTTTCTCATTTTAAACATCAGATAATCCTCTACTGGACAGCTGTAGGCCATGCCCATGCCGGCGGTCAGCACCTGCAGCTGTGGGCCCCAATATCTTATCTGGTCAAGGACAGCTGTCAGGAACTCATGGGCATCCTGTAGATACACACACACACAAACAATTGTACAGAGTTTAAATACAAAGGAGAAAGGAGAAACTATCAGATGAAACAACACACCATTGAACCTGCTCACTCACTTTCTGCTGATGGTCCCCGAACTCTGGAGCCCACAGAGCCACCGCCCTCTTGAATGCGGCAAGAAGGCGGAGTTTCTCCTGAGCATCACCGGAGAAGTGATGCTCGCTGATGTTCTTGAATGTTCTGGAGTGGAGGAAATGGAAAATTGTTAGAGATATTGTCTATGACATAAAACTTTTTTGGTGTTCAGGTACAACATGAGGATAAAATGAGTGTTTGTGTCTGAGGGGTGCTGTACCTTAGGACTGCCGCTTCAGGTATTAGACTCCAAACCTGCTCCTGGTGACTGATGGCTGTCACAAAGTCCTCCAGTGTGAGGAGGCTCTGCAGGCTTGAGTTAATATAACATATCTGTGCTGGGTTGGGAAACCTGACACAAAAAACATAACAAGTAAATCTCATGTCAATATCATCAATTCTTCATTTTAATAATTTCTCTACAGCTTTGTTTTGTGTGTGTGTGTGTGTGTGTGTATGCAGATGTACTCACCCTAGACACTTAATATGCTCACTCCTGAGTTTCTTCTCTGTGGTCACAGCGACTTCCTTCCTTTTGGTGGACAGGGCCTGAGGAATCCCCTCGTCCTTCACTAGTTCCTTCTCTTTCTCCATCGGTCTTTTGGTAGCCACCACCTTATCTTGGGATGCTGATAAGTGGCACTTCTCCGGAGTCTCTTCTTCTTGGGGAGCTGGGGACACGCGACATCTATTCTGTTGAAGTAAAGAAATACTCTGGTTAAATGATGCAAAGACTAAACAATATCTGATTCACCTTGAGCTCTACACTCTGGGTCAAACATACATACCTTGCAACAACGCCACCGCCGTGACTTCTTGGCCTTCTTGTTCTTCTTTGTGGTGACACTGGTGACAAAGAGAAATAGTGTTTTAATTTCCAAAACACATCAAATTCTTGAAGGCCCTTAATGTCCTTGCTAACAAAAGGGCTGAAAGATTAAAAACATAGTCAGGAGGAGCGTTCTTACTTTTCCTTGTTCTCTTCCTGATCTTTTCCTTCCTTCTTTGTTTTTGTCTGTAAAAAAAGACATTAATTAGAATAAACTTTGTCAAATATTATGATGTTTGATGATATTTTCAACTTACAAACAACATAGATTTATTTAATATGAAGCCATGATGCTGTCTGTCAAACATACCAGTGGCCGACCGAAGAGGCGATACCTCAACGGGGCTGTATTGTCGTTGTCCTGGATGGCAAAGGGAGCGCTGGGAGCAGGGACACTGGTGATAAAGAGAAACAAACCATAGAACGGTGAAACATATGAAGAAGCAGTCAGGAAAACACTATGATATATATAGTAGTGATATAGTGATATAATAGTTATATATAATAGTTATTAATTTCCTTACTTTCTGATCTTCTCTGCCACCAGTTCAACGACTGCTGTTGAGTACTGTACAGAAAAAAGTTACCAGGGTGGAAATTAATGGAACATCCTGTATCTTCACAGCAGATATAACATAGCTTCACAGAAAGTACATACTAAATACTGCGAAGTGTGAAGTGGAAATAGTCCCACCTTTCACCGTTCACAGTGTCACACAAACAGTAGAGAAATGACATAAAAAGTGCAGTGTATCTAGAAAACAAACCTTCCCACAGCACAAGCGAAACATCTTCAACGCTGGTTGTTGAAGTAAAAGGTAATTGAAATGGTTGAAATTGAAATTGAAAATGAGATCGAGAGTAAATTGTTTCTGTATCCAGATTTGGTGAACTCTTGGTAAACTCTGATGTGTTGTCTGTTACACTCTGACTACAGGAATTCTAACAGAATTCAGTGATGACAATGACACTTCTAGAACTTGACTATGATATGATATCATTCTATGTCCACACAACTCTGTGTAAACATGGTGTAAATGTATATATGTTATAAAACCGGTGGTCTTAAAACTCCCACCCCCCTCCCCATTGAAATTAACAGAAAGTAAATTTCAATGGGACTACACTAATAGGTCTGATTTGGGCCCATCCTGACAAATACAAAAGTACAGATTTGAGCCCACTGCAGATCCTCTCTGTGTCTGTGTGTGCCCCAGAACTACCATTACACTAAAAATAATTTATTTGTAATTAAAAACAAATGTACTCACTTTGAGAAAAGACCTGTTTTAGCAGTCCATCACCATTTTGTTGCAATGTTAAGTTCTTGTTCCTGTCAGTGGCCTCCTCCTGTTCCAGCTCACATTTACACTTCTCCAATTCAACAGATCTTTATTATAAAATGAAGGAAATAAAGAATATTAGTAGCATTAATAACTTTTTAGTATCCCACCACTAGGGCTGCATGATTATGGCCAAAATGATGAAAATGATGACAATCACAATTATTTTGATCAATAGCGAGATCATGATTATTTTTCACCATGATTCATTGATCTTAAGGACAAAATATTTTTATTGCACTTTCACTTTAAATAAACAGAGGACAGCTTTCACCTCCATGTTGTGTTACACTCTTGCTAATTTAAGAATGGTCTGGACTGGTTTAAGACTGGTTCGCAGGGGCTATGAGGCTCATTGTGTCATAATGGGCAAGTGTCAACACGAGCAAAAACTTCCATCAAGTAATAATTTTTAATTGGTTACCCTGTCCATCCATTTTCCAACTGAAACAATAAGATATATATTTGTAAAACAAATTAAAAAGTAAAAAGAAAAAAGACTCAACCTGTTCTAGATTTTAGAACAAAGCTGAACTTTGTTGTACTAAACAGTTAACTGAATTGAAATGAATATGACTGGATTAACTAAAGATAAACATTTTAATCCAATAAGAGGCAAAAAATACAAATAAAATAAAAATTGAATTGAGATATTAACACACAGTCAAGAGAGACTGGTTCTATTTGATTTGTTTAGGTTGGATTTCAGTGGCACAATGAAACGTTCATCCAATGATTGATTTTTTGGAGTCTATGTAGGGCATTTTACTAAACACATTAGCACTTAACCCCTTAACAGACCTCCTCATTTGTATGCACAATCCTGAAAATTATTTTCCCAAAATAAAAATGCTTTGCACAGATAGAATAGGGAGTGGATGGGGCAGTGTATTTTGAAAGGTTAATCAAAATAACACAACGTAAGATAACATCTGTTGTGATTTGGTGCTGTATAAATACAAATTGACTTGACTTGATAAATGTATCACTACATGCATAATATGTAGAAAATGGGAGAAGCGTGGGGTCAATAGCCCACATATATTGTTTTAATAACCTTTATTTTTGAAAGTCAAATACTGCTTATTTTAGTGTAATTTCCTCTTAGCATTGTACTTACTGACTTCTTAGCATGAGTTAGCATGAGGCTGCTACAGTGCCTTGAGGGTTTCGAGGGCAGCTGATCAAAGCAAAATAATATTAGGATATATTCAAGAGACAGAAAAAAGAAATGAGTTCTTTATAGTTGCTTTGCTGTCTATTTGACAAATTGAAAATGATAGTAAATATTTCACATTTAGAGGAATATCTACTGTTTCTAACAGATTATACTTATTAATGGTTTCTGTGTAAACAAATAACCAAACAGTATTGTTTAGAGCTCTGTCTCTCTATATATGGCACTTGTTTTATGAGCGTAGCCTACATAATGGATGCTGTTTTAACTGTACCATTGACATTACCACTTACAATGATTGTATTTTAATATCTCCCTGACGAGCAATTTCTAGCAGTTGTGCAAATAATGAATGCCGTCTTTACTGTAAGTAGCAGGAGCAGAAGAAGCATGATGTTGTTACAGTATGGCAAAAATCTCCCAAGTCGTGTTTAGACTAACTGCAAAATAAGAAGGCAAATGTCACATTTTGCAGACAGGACCCCAGAGCAGAACAGAGACCAACACTAACAGTAGCAGTTTAACGAATCTTTAATGTTCAAGTCAAGATGGAGAGGGGATGACGAGGAGGGCACAGGCACAGGAGGGTGGAGTTCAGGGAGAAGTGTTCTGAGTCCATGGTGGGGAATTGGCAGGTGGAGAAGGAGGGACTGGATCCAGGCAGGATGATGGGTTTCCAGAGAGGAATGGAGAGTCTCACCTGGAGACTAGGCGGCGGCGGCGGAGGCAGAGGAACACAGGAGAACAACTGTCAGGCAACTTACCCAGGTAAGTACACAAGGTAAGTTATCACTAGAGATAAACACCAGAGTGTGGCCATAGCATTACCACAAAGTATAGCAGAACTATCTGACAGGGGGTGGATTAATAGGCCGGGTTCTTATACTGCCAGTGATGAGTCATGAGGAGCTGGTGTGCTACAGCTGCCACAGGTAAGGCTCCACCTCTGCCAATAAGCACACAGACAAGGACAGGGGAGACACAAGGGAAACAGACAGGGGAAAACACATTGGAAACACTAGGAAACTTGAGGTCACAGCGGGGCTGTGACAGCGAAGAAGCCATACTTACAGCTACATTTGTCAGCAAAGTGTAGGTTGCCACAGAAGTTTGCAAACAATCATCATCAACATCAAAACAGAGGCGGCAAGTCAAGGCACACAAGGTTCAAAGGATCTGTTGAACTACAGCTTTTAAGGTCCACCTTTGTCAGTCCATATTTGTGTGTCTTTGTTTCTTTGTCTGTATGGTCTGCTGATGTGTAAAAGTAGCCATTTATACCAGTAAGTTTGTGTTTCCTCCAACAGTTTCACATTTTCTCCAGACACTGTCCTCCCAAAATGACCCCACAGGTCGTTTATACAAACAGCCTATCATAACCCATGGTTATGTTTTGTTGTTAAGTGCAGCCAGAGGGCGAACTTTGCTTGTTGTGAAACATGATGCCTTTAGGTTCTCCTCGGTGGCCTCCATTTCTTAATTTTAAAATCGAAAATCAAAACACATTTTTATTGCTGCTCCAAGCAACAAAGAAATAAACAAAGAAAAAGACAAATAAAGAAGAAAAAAATGAGCGCTTACATGCTTATGTCCCTGCTACCATGCGATTTAATTTTGAAATAACGACGTTTCTGGTGGAAAGTGAACGCCGCAAACACTATCTTCGTCCATTCACTTCCAGTCTATGTTCACTTCCCGTGTTACTGTTACGTGTTGCTGCCATGGCCGCCCCCATTGCTCTCGTACAAGGGGCCAGCAGAGGACTAGGGCTTGAATTCTGTAAATATATACTGAAAAACAAAACCCCCGCTGCCGTTATAGCGACATGCCGAAACCCGGACGGAGCGGCCGAGTTGCGGGGCCTTGCCGGTCAACACCCGGGCAGAGTGTCGGTCCTCAGGCTGGACGTGAACCGGGAGGAGGACATCCGCGGAGCTGCGGAGCAGGTTAAGGAGAGCTTCGGTCGGCTGGATTTGATTGTCAACGCGTCGGCGATGCTTCATCCCTCAGGGAAAGGAGAAACCAGCCTGAGAGACGTCTCTGCTCAGGTAAGTGTTTTTTGACAGTGCTTGAGCTGCTGTCGTATGACTAGGAGTGGAATTAAACAGTTTTAAAGTGAGGTATGTTATTCTGTAAGTTGTGAAACATCATAATTTATTATAAAATATGATTAAAACACGTCAACTCTTCACAAACTCTGTCACTTAAATTTAGCCTTTCTTGTCATTAACTATAGATTCTTTGTAAGACATTATCATCTTTGACTAATAGTCTACATTAAATAACTAGATATTTGTTAGGGTTTGGTCTCTGTCTTGAAGTAAAACAGTATTAATTTATTATACTGGTCCATACAATGTACTTGTTCTTCCAGCCACTCATGGGACTCACACTATCCTGGTGGTGTCTGTACCCCAGCTGTGTCCTTCCTGAGGTTGAGGAAACCACCCATGTGATCCTTGCCAACGCTGTCTTAAGTCTACAACAAAATGATCATATAATTCACTAAAAGTTGTTTGTGAAAGTAAAAAACTGTTGTCATTTCAAAAAAAAAAAAAATAATTTATGTATTTTAATTTATTATCCATATCTCATGGCTCGATGGAAATAATCAAAAGAATGTGAGGCAAAATGTTTGTGCCCTGGAGCTTCACCCTCACATCTTTTAACTGACTGAATCATTGATCTGTACTCATTGATTTACTTTGTCTTTCAGGGCATCATTTCCACCTTGACAACCAACACAGTGGGTCCACTGGTTATGGCAAAGTATTTTGCCCCGCTCCTTCAGAAGGGTGGAGGTGGTTTCGGTCAACAGCCCGCAGAGAAAGCCAAGCAGCATAGTGGCATCATCGTCAACATCACTGCCAAAGTGGGATCTATTGGTGACAATGGTAGGCATCGTATGGAGAAAAAAAAAACCCATTAGCCACCTGTACACGCAACTAGCTGACAGACTACACCACTACTGTTACCTCAGGTAGAAGTCAAGGGAATCACAACATAAATAGTTTTCTTTAAACTTGGCAATGTATGCATGGTAATGGAGATTGTCCTGCTGCATCTGTCTTCCGATCTCTAAGTTCCTCTTTCCACTCCTCTTTCTCCTTTCAGGTCTTGGGGGTTGGTACAGCTACAGAATGTCTAAAGCAGCACTCAACATGGCCACCAGGAATCTGTCTATAGAGCTTGGTCGTAGTCGACCCAAGGTAGGTCTGAGCCTTCTGGACATTTTTATTCCATAACCATAAACAAATGACATAATAGTGGGATTATTTGTCACCTCTGTCTCTGCTCCAAGACCAGCAGAGAAAACATGTTTGGAAATGGATGCATGATGCTCTTACACTGAAGTATCTTCCAGAGAGCTGATGAGCTTATTTCTGATTTTTCCAGGTGGTGTGTGTGTCCTTACATCCAGGAACAGTAAACACAGATCTCTCCCGGCCATATCACAGGAATGTGCCAAAAGACAAGTTGTTCAGTACAGAACACTCTGTGAACTGCCTGATGAGCATTGTAGACATGCTGAATATCGAAAAGTCTGGCAAGGCGTACAACTGGGATGGGACTGAGCTTCCTTGGTAGAATCAACATGATCAACCAGGTAGAATCAGTGGACAAAGAGAGAATTTATTCAGCTCTAATCTTGATGCTAAGTCTCTCAACACCATCTGAACTGTGCAATAAGCTGGACCAGACTTGAATATAGTGCTATACAGGAGGGTCCTGGTGGAGTCACAGTCTGACCCGTCAGAGACAAACCCTGTCCGCTACCTCACAACTAGTCAAAGTGCTTCAATCACCTGAAACACTTATGCTGTTTATAATGCCATCACACTAAGGCCTTATGTGGCTGTAAGACTTGACACACTTTTAACTATACTAATGATCTAATGTAGTATGAGGGGCTAATTTTGCAGTAGAAATTATGTATTATCAAAGTGATCTTGAGGGGTTTTTTGCTTATTCACTGTCTTGTCAAGAGTTAGATGATAATATTGATGACAGTCTCCCACAGTGTGTGTTTATTCAGTGTGGCACTGGAACCAGGAGGTTTGCTTATCTTATCATAAAGACTGGAAAAAGCTAACCTGGCTCTGTCCAAAGGTAAAGAAAATCCACTTACTAGCACCAGATTAACATTTCATATCTTGTTATATTAATCTCCTAAACCTACTGTAAAAAATATTATAGTTCCCAATATGAGGAACTATTCCTTTAAGTGTGATGAGCGTGAACAATTTCAACTATTTGTTGTTGTTTTTCATATGTTATTGTTGAATAAAATCAGTTTTTGTCATGACAGTAAAGAGCTGAATTATTAATTTAAGATTCTGAACAATAACATTAAATCATTCCTAAGACTTAACAGGATTATATGGGCAACATTTATTTCTTTTTAAGCAGCACCTGTGTGGGTTTCAGGTACATTGCAGTGATGTGTCTGACATACTTTATTAGTTACAGTGGGTCTTAAATGGTTTATATAATTGGTTTTCACCTTGTTTTGATAATGTTTGATACCCTCCCTCAGTATAACAGCAGGTATGGCATTTCTACCTCGCAGGCTTTTTAAGTGTGTTACATCCTCAGCCACAATGCTGCAGGAAAAAGCCTTGCATTCCTACAAGCTGTCTTTGGATAACAGAGATTATATTAAGTGTCCTCTTATTTATTATTCTTTTTTTGCAGTGTATTATAGTGGTATAAAGTGTTTCCTTTTCCTATTTCCTTTATCTGTGTATCCTTGCTATATCTTTCTTATGTACCGTTTGTACATTCTTATATGTGTACTGATGATAATGATACACTTCTTTATTTTGTTCCAAAAATGAAAGTTGATATTAAGTTTTCCTTAAAAAAAAAGAGAGAGAGAGAGAGGAAAAAACAGTCAGACAAAAAACCTAGACAGAAAACTGGACAGGGAATTTCTCAGCTATCTTCAGCCCACAGATTATTATTGTATTGATTAACTGCTTTGCTCGTTAGCATCAATAGGCAAAATACATCACATATCGAATCAACATGTATTGTGCCGTGATAATGCCATAAGAAGTTGGAGATCTCTGTCTGACATATTAACCAGTCTTTATGGTCACAGTTAACTAACGTTTTTTTAAGCGAAGGCAAAGCGAATTAGGCTAGATTTAAGTTTAAATAATTATTGAGATTAAAGTCTGAGCTGACAAACACAAACACCGCAGGCGGACACACACGACACACAAGCTCAGGGAGTACTTTGTCAGCTAACATTAGCCACATCCAAGTACAGTTGTGTACAGTGACTGAGCGGGAAAAAACATCCTGTATCTGAAACCGTTGGTGATAGTCGGATGGTAACAGGAACTTTTAACAGCCGTTTCGGTGGCAGTTTGAACGCGCAACATCGCAGAGAGGAGCTGGACTTCATTTTTTCATGTAAGCATGACTTTGTTTCATGTGCCGAGAACACGTCGCCAAACCTACGTTGATGGTTTTATGTAGAAAACGTTACTGTGAGTGAAGCGCCTCAACTGGCAGATAGCTTGTTAACCAACGTTAGCTAGCTAGCTAAACTACAAAACCTACAGTAAAGACGTTAATTTCGGTTAAACTGTCCCTGTGCTTGTAAAGGTGAATTGTCTCGGTCGAGGCTGGTGACAGAATATTCAGAAAGGTTTGCTAATATGATAAAGCTGCTGTTCAGCTGTAGCTGGCCTGTGGTCTAATGTTATTTAGCTTAGCACAGAATGCTAATAGCAGTTTGAGCTGGAGGGAGCTAGCACAGCAGCCCTGGTAGTCTCACTTGTGTTTTAGATGTCCTTAGGACTGTTTTAAATTGCCGGCATGTTTTCCTGTCACATCTGTGGACATCACTCTAATACCATAGTGACCTATGTGAAACACTCCTAATTTAGTCCTTAGCTGTTCATCCCTGGCTGCAACAGAAACTTGGAAAAAATGTGCATGTTTGTTGTATATGTTTCTTTATAGACATCAGAAGACATGTGTGATGGAGCCTAGATTAAATCTCTACCCGACAGTATGCCTGTTGGATATGCCATGTTGACTTTGTAGTGCCGAATGTGATGCACTCACTCAGTTTAATTCCCAACTTACAGTTCACAAAGTGCTGTGAGGACTTGAGCTAGAGTGTGGAGAACAAACACACCAATGCAGATGTCTGGGCAGTCCTCTCACTGGGCCTTAACCTTGAGCTGTAATTCTGCATCATCCAACTACTGATGGCTCACTTCTCTGAGACCCTGGAAAGGTTGATGCTTCTTGCAAATGTAGGTTAGGTTTGTGTGTGTGTGTGTTTGTTTAATTCACATTGCACCGCTTTATAATGTATATAGAAAGTACTCATCCATTCAGACCAGTCCATGATCAGTATAATATTAAAGATATTTATTCCATTAATAGGACAGTGCTCATCTTTTTATCAGTTTGCCTCTGGCACAGCATTATTTGCAGTGTGACAACAGCAGTGTCAGTGTTGAAATGGGTTTTTCTTTGTCGAGTTTCAGGTGACACACCAGGAAGCTCTATTTACCACTGGATGATCAGCACTGAGGGGCACACCATTTGAGAGGGCATCCAGTCAGCTTCTCTGTCCAGGCTTTCTATGTGCTGCACCTTCAATCTTTAGTATCAGGTTGCATGTATATTGGAATTAATTCAAAGGTTAGATGTTTACATCCTTCAGCTGGTGCTGTGCTCACAGCAGATTTGAGCATTTTGAGGAGTGTTGTGCACCTTGACTTTCATGTCACAGATCACATACAAGCTGCTCAAAACATCTGATGGAAGTTTTGCTTTTCTGATACTAATCAAGGTGAAACAAACTATCACTTTCTCAACATTCCTGAGGAAAACCATCATTGATTTCTTATACTGTATGGATTTACAGGTAACAATGTGTAATTCATGTAAAGAATATAAAATATACCATCACCTGTAGCTATGGTAGTAAAGGACAGTGCTGTTGATACCAGAAAATATGTGCCATAAAAGATTTCTATTATTATTATTTTAATTAGTAACCTTTTTTCCACACTAACTCTGAACACACACTGTTTTTCAGGTGGTTCAATGGGATAAATCCAGAGAGGCACCAAGGCTGGACGGGGCAAAGTTGCCAAGAAAAAGATAACATCAGTCAACCCTTGTGTCTTCAGTCTACTAATGAAATGAAGGGACTTTGAGTGGAACTTTATATAAGTCAATGAACACACACTCACACACACTGTTAGTCTCTAAGCCACACTCTCACTCAAGTCTACATCAATGTGTTGGCCATTGTGTTCAACATTGTGAGACTTAGAACTTTGAAGAGGGAAGAGAGCAGGAGGAAAGGAGTGATGGGAAAGGGGTGATACTACTGTCTTCTGAAAAACTGGAGGAATCTTTTCCTGAGAGATTTCCTTTGAGGATGTCTTTGCACCTCTTCCATCATATTCTCCAGCTCCCCCACTAGTCCTCAGTCCATCTGTAGAGTTCTCTCTCTCTTGTTTGTCTCTCAGAGCCTGCTTGAAGACACTCAGAGACTCCAGGAGGCCAGACTTTTCATGGCTCCACTGGAGTCGTTCTCTGTCCAGGTCTTCTTGTGCTTTTGCCAGAGCTGCTGTGAAGCTGGAGGTTGCCTGCATTTGCTCCTCCAGGAGGCGAGACCTTTCCTCCTCCTACTCTGACCTCTTCTTCTCCAGGTCCTGGAGATATGCTGCTTTTAGGGTGGAGGTTTCGATCATTTGCTCCTCCACCAGGCGGGACCTTTCCTCCTCTCACTCTGATCTCTTCTTGTCCAGCTCCTGAAGAAATGTAGCTTTGAGGGTAGATGTTTCCTGGATTTGGTCTGCGAGGAGATGGGACCTCTCACTCTCCCACTGGCACTGGGAATCTTCCAGGTCATTTTTGACCTGGGCCAGTGTCTGTTTAATCATGGAGGTCTCCTCCTCCTGCCTGGCCAGGTTTCCCTCAAGCTCCTTATTTCTGTTTGTCTCTATTTTGAGAGCTTCCTCCAGCTTTTGTATATTTTGGGCTGCATCCTTTTCTTTTTTTCCCTTTGTGTATAGTTCAGCAATACATGTCTTAGCCGATATTTTAATTGCTCAACTTCCATCGCTAGTGAAAGTTTTTCTTTCTCTAGTACAGCTATTTTGTTGTCCTTTTGAGCCATAAGCTGATGAATCACTATCTTAGTAAATGCAGGCCGTGGGAGTTTCTGCAGGTCGGATTTCAGTAGTTTCCTCAGGCCGTTTCAGAATAGTTATCATGGACTCTGCTCTCTGAGGTTCTTTGAAAAGTGACTTTTTTAGTCGTTTCAGGCTGTTTGAGTATACTCATCACAGGCCCTGCTTTCTGGGTCTCTGACTGGGACTTTGGTAGTCTTTTCAGGCCGTTTAGGTATTCTTATCACAGGCTCTGTTTTTAGAGTCATGTCAGGCCAGACGGTGGTTGCTAATGCAGCCTGTGCGTCGTTTTTTTGCGCAGACTGCTGAATGGACATGGTAGTTGTTGCCTCCGCTTCCAGAGGCACAGCTGTCTGTGTTTTATTTTTCAGTCCAGCCTTTGTTTGCTTTGGTAGCACTGTAAGTCCAAACACACAACTTGCGTTATCAGCCGCAGTCATCTTACAAGGCTGAATCCTCTTGTTTTCTTGTAACTCTCTTTTTGGCTGTTCAACTGTCTCTCTCTGGAGTGGAGGAAAGTCTCTCTCTTCCAGGTTGAGACAGGACCTTTGGTCAATCACATCTTTAATAGTCCAGGGGTTGACGGGTACAGCTCTTTTGCCCGGCTCGCAGGCTGCTTTCTCAGGAGGCTGGGATTTTTCCCTCTCTGTTAGGTCCATCAGTTGTTGTACGATTTCACTGTTGTCATTCATGGAATCGTGAATTATTTCCTGGGGGATTTTACCATCCTTGTCCCAGATACGAAAAATGTGTTTGTTTTGTAGCTTTGTCTTCATACTGATTAAATCTGGTCACAAAGTACTGCAGCTGTTTGTGAAAAGAGATTTCTGAAATGGAATTTTTCTCTGTAGTCCTTTTTGCGTGTAGTTAATCAGTAACATATACAGTATCGTGTTGTACATGTACTGCAGTTCACAGTAAAAATCTGCAAATATACAGGACATCTTGTTAAGTGCAAGTAACAGTGATAAACTGCTGTTCCTTTCATCAGTATTTTACTATAAAAGTAGAAAACAGCTTTTGCTGTTTTCACAAATGAAAATATTTAACTTAACCAAAAAGTTTAAAAAAAAAAAAAGAAAAACATGTCCAACTTCATAAAGGACTTTTATTCTACTTTAGAAGCCAGCCTACTTATTAAACAATCATAAACATTTCTTTCAATCAGTCAGTGAGCAGAAATGGCTCTCAGTACAACAAGGTTAATTACTTTTAACCAGAAGATGGCAGCATTTGGAGACACCATTATTGCTTTTTGGTACCCACACTCTTCATGGAAATGGATTTTCCTTAATTGAGTCAACATTAGAAATTACAGCATCTGTTTATCTGTAGGAATGATTGTCTTCGTTGCAGTAAATTTCCAGTTACTGATTGTTTGGTAGAGTAGTAAAAGTGATATTACAGAGATAATAAAATAATATTTCCTAAGTGGTTGAAATTATGTCAGCATTGCTCCATATGTGACTTAAAGTGTTGCGGCGAGGGTGTTACAGTATAGTCCATTTTTATTCTTAATGGTACTTCATAATCTTGATGGTATGTCTTATGGTGTTACTTGACTATCCGATGACCTGCAGTTGCATCTGCAGTACTTAGTTACAGTATGTCTATATAATATGACATATCAGTATCACTTTATATGACTGCATTACAATTTGTGCATTTACAGGTATTTAAAAGTCCATCATCTCTGCTTAGTGCTGTCTGATCAATTTTGTAATAACATTTTATAATAGCACAACATGAATTGGCAAAAAAGAACAAGAAAGAAATGTTCTGTCCTCTTAATGATTGCTTTATCAAGCTGATTGTTGTTGTTGACCTTTGTATCTTGCCTGAATTGTGCCTGCTATTCAATAATCTGATTGATATCAGGTCTCTGTTAAAATAAATCTATATCTCAATGCAAATATATCTGAAACTGATTCTTTGTTATGTAGCTGTATTTCATTGTAGCCCACCACACAATAAAAGATCTGTGAAAGGAGACATGTTCGCAGACAACCTAGAGATACAGCAACCTAAAACGCTCCGCAGGATACCAAGAGACGTCTTATCAGAGCGTAATGCTGAAAGAAAGGCATTCGTATAATTGGCTGTGCTTTTGCATGCAACAGCAGGGTTACTACAGTACATTTTCGTGACTGATATACTGACTGGCAGCTTTGTGCGCACATCACGCGTGGAGCAGACTGCGGGGAATGAGGATGACAGCGAACAGCGACGCTCATATATAAAGCGCCCACAGCTGCACGGACTGGTACCGTGTGTGCGCGCGCGTCCGTTGGACTTTTAATATTCCAGCGGGGAGCAACCGCGGCTCGTTGTACTGCAGGCGACACACAGGACGAGTCCTTTCTTGCATTTCTTTGTGTTACAGTGTAGAAGCAGTGTGATTTTACTGCAGGGGGACGGGAGAGAAAACCGGTCGGAGGAGGTGAACGGGTTCGGGCCTCGGTTGGAGGAGCTGGTGTGACGTAGCAGTCCCCACACACACACACACACACACACACACACTCATACATACATACATACACCGGCTGCTGCTGCGCCTGCCAGGATCTCAATGTGGGGAAATGACCGCAAGTGACCTCAAAGGAAACACTGTATTTTAGCGCCGCTCGCATTTTTATTTCACACTGCATTAAAGCAAGACTGTATGTTAAATTTTAGCTTGATATTTTACGGTAAAACCACGTTAAATCACAGGAAAGAGTGAGGTCTAACGTTAGCTGATCGCTCGGCTGTCTCAGTAGCTTGCAAGCGGCTAACATTAGCTAGCTAGGCTAAGGCACTCCGGTTTGTCATTGCTAGCGGCTGGGCTTGTACAGTTCGTTTCCCCGCAGATGCTAAGCTAAGCTAGGCTAGGCTAGCTGCTGCCATGGATAAAGCAAAGTCAATGATGGACAAGAAAGGAGCGTCGGGACCCTTTCATGTCAACAACGGGCAGAGCCAGAGGGGGTTTCACGGACACGTCGTTGTGGCCGCTAACGGCAGCTGCTGCAGCGGCAATAATGCATTCGGCTCGAGCACTGGACCCAACAGCAGCAGCACGTTTGAGAACATGCATCATTTGCACCGCGGCGACGATGCGGAGTGCAACGGGTCCCCGGCCAAGAGGTGCAGGCTGCGGAGGAGGACGGAGTCCGTGAGACGGAACAGACCCCGTAAGTGCAAAATCAGACTGGGGAAAACCAGGTTTGTCAGCTGTTGTAATTAAATGGCGCACATGGTCTGACATAATTTTTTCCAATAGTGGAGGCGGTGATGTGTTGCTTGTGTGACACCGGGTGACTGCAACCCTCGCAATGTGCAATACCGATCACCCGGGGTTTGCACAACCATGCCGTGTTGCAGCGACATAGCAACAGCCTCTGACACCCAGCATGAGTTCTCCTTTCACTGTTCTTATATCAGTTGCCCCCATAGTTTCGTGGTTCATTTGTGTTTTAGATCACAATCTTCTCTTTCGATCAGATTGGGTGTTGTGAGCGTCCAGCAGCTCTGTCCAATCTACAGGCCTGCCGTCGTCAGGGAGACCCCCTTTTGTTTTTATGAACCCTCAGGTTGCATTTGGTGCTCTGTGATTGGTCGGTACCGGTGGTGAAAAAGCTCCTGATAAGTGGGCTTGGCTTGCCTCAGCCAACCAACACCCGCCTCTTGTCTTCAGAAGGCAGGGTGAGTGGACCGAGACCCCGCCCCCTTATTTACTGACTCTTTCGGATGATGTGAGTAAAGATCATCCTGGAAAACTTGGCAGTTTTAGCGCAGAATGTAAAAAAGTATCGTTTTCCTCGCTGCGTGAAGTCTACGACTGAGTGAGGCTGACTTAGCTTTTCTCTAGCAAACTTGTCTAATTAGCGTTTTTAAAAATATTTTTGTTTTGTTTTTTGTGTATGTACCAGTGAGCTGATATTTTGCCTCATTATGAAGCTTAGAGACGAGAAGAAGCCTGGTAAGTGTGAGTTGGTTTGTGTTTCATTGCATTGAGAAGACCAGTGAATCAAAACATTTAACAAATAATTTAAATCTCTTTATTTAAATTACTATTTTTTTTCTTCAGGTTATAAGGTTATGTCTCACTTTATAACTTGATTTTAGGTTATGAACACAATCATTTCACACACATATTTTCGTAAATTCATTATCTTCATAGATTAATGCATCAGTGAGACTGCTAAATGAGAATGATGCACATTTAAAACATGATTTTAAAAAAGGGCAAAGAGTGCACACATGAACACAGTAATATTACATACTTGACTGCTACAGTATATGCTGTTTCAAGTCACACAGCTGTTTGCTTTCCATTGCAGGGAATTGCTACAAACTATCTCAACTTCCTCACAGCTCATTTCAGTCCAAATCCCACGATTTGTTGTGTCTGAGTTTGGCTGCCATGGTCAGGTTTGTTCTTAGTTTGCGAGTGCGTGCAGAGATACCAGCTGTAAATTAAGGGGCCCTGTTGCTTAGTCAGTCTGACAACATTCTTGACATCCATCTATAATTGTGTTAGAGAGTGTAGGGGCGGGGGCAGCAATTTAGGGTTTCTTCTTTCAAGAACATTTTTGTCTCTGTCACCTGTGAGAAGCCTGCATATTGCAGTATTAATCAGAAGCAGGGCTGGCTGATACTTTAATATTATCTTTTATTGTCTTGCTATCTGATCTTGTAATGAAAGAGTTGTGTTGAGATATAGTGGTTCATCATTCTAATGTAAAAATTAATAACAATTTCCAAAACTATAAGATTTTACTCAACAGAACACTTAGAAACCATTTGACACAACCGCATTGGACATCAATTAGACCTTTTACTGTGTGACTAAGGATGCATAAGTAAATATTGGAACATCATCATTGTGACGATATTGTGGTATTATCTTCTATACCAATTGCTACAAATCACTGACCCATACAGTAGTTCAGAAGCCCTTAACTGTTTCAACTTGCAGTTATTCACTTATGATTTAGCTCCAGCTGCAATGTTTTATTATATTTATTGTGTTCTTAGAGAGTTACCCCTTTAGGCTCCATCCTTTCTAATTTGAGTTTGTTTACATGCAGCATACTCATTGAGTCCGACAGGTTATACCTGCGTAAAGACCATTTAACTAATAGCTTTTGCTTGCTGTCATGTTTTAGCAGGTGTTGACTTTGGTAAATTAAGAGACTAGCAGGTTAGTTCTCACAGTGGCTCTTGTTCAGGCACCATACAGTAACGTTTCTGTCCTTGATTATTGCAATTTGCAATTTGTTGAGTATTACGCAACAACAGCACAACACTAAAATCTGTCAGTTGCTGTGCAGATCCATTCAGTGTTAACTTAAGCACCTGCTGTCTCCTTTCACTGGAATATGAAAGATGTGTAGTCACCGAATCACCACGTGCAACAATGTACAGGAACTTCTTTTGATGACAAAAGTTGACACGTTGACACACCACTATAGATATACAGCATGTAACCTGGATTCTGTATCTGTGCATGAGATGAGATGTTTCATTTGTAAGTTGCACTGAAAAGTTTAACATAAACATAAAGCAATAAAATCATCATGAGAAAACTCTTTCACACACAAAATTAACGTTCTTCTCGTCTTGCATAATATGGTCATGTGATTATGGATAGACAGTTTACTGGACAAGTGTGATGTTGTAATGTACAGACAGCTGATGCAATGAATCTTTGGTTTAGTTTGCTGTGAGTAGTAGTCTGAGAAAGAAAGGCCCTACACCAGAGGTGGCCCAGATTATGTAATTAAAGGACGTCTCATCAGTAAACTTTGAAATGTCTGGTTAGAGCTCCTATGCTTTATGGCTGAGTTATCCTTGGATGGAGGCCAGCCGCTCTGATAAGCCCGGATAACCCTCTAAGCTTTTCCTCACTGAGGTTCAACCCTGGAATGTATTCCCCTCGGGGATGTGATTTTTCACTTTTGTCCTCAGACTTTTCTCTGCTCAGGGTTTGAGATGGTTTAGGATCAGGGTTACTTTTGGTCATCACTGCCAGCAGTTCTTCTTGTTTACACCAGAAGCAACTAGGCAGCAATTTTCATTGACTGTCTCCTGGGACAACATTGCCTTTATTTTAACTAACAGGTTTATTCTCTATCACTTATGTGACAGAGCTGGAGTTTCTTTTCATACTTCGTATCTCTTTAAATTTGTATATGAGGTAATGTGGGGAAATCTGTGGGTTTTCAACACTGAGCAAAAGCCTCAAAAATAGGAAGAATGGGGACATGAAATGTGCAAACATACTAGCATAATTTCCAAAATCTGGTCGTGTATGTAGTTGTCATGTACTAAATTAATTTAGCACTGCATCTGTTGCTGATGTGTATTAGACATGTTGTACATAATTAGTGTGTGCATTTGTATAACCCTGTGCATCATCTGAAACTGGTTTGGGGACATTTTTGCACATGCTATTTAAATCACACTGTATGTAATGCTGTGGGTGGGACCAGTAATGGACAGAGTAGATGGGTGAGCAGTCAATTTGAGTTTGGCAGCTCAGCACAGGGCAGTCATCAATTACAATGATAAAAGTAGAAGGAGGAGGACGTAAGTTTACCTTTTACCCAACCAGCTTCATATACAGTGTGTCTGTTGGTTTTTGTGTCCATAACAGGCCTTGTAGACTGCTGCGTCCATGTGTCATGAGACACATCATGGCTCTTAAGGAGGTGTGTTGCACCATCACATCTGCTGTGTGGGCTCACCTTAAAATAAAAACAGGAAGCTCAGCACTATTGGTAAACTATTATCAGTGTACAGTATTTAGAGGGATTCCCAAAAATACTGACTCACATAGAAATAACACTAGAAGGAATACAGTTAAGCTTTTATCATACTGCAAGAGCACTCTTTCATGGAATTGTAAATTTTATTATATTCAGCAGCAGTACAAGCAGCCTTTTATTTGAAAGGCCAACAGTTTTGCCTAAGCTTTTCAGTCAGATTGAGGCACAGCCTGTGATGTTTGGTCTCAGTGTTTGAGAAATTTTGACATGAACAATATTGTGTGACTCTGTGTTTTGACTGAGTCACAGAGAAATTCACATTTTTGTCACAGATAACAGTGATATGATGTAGGAAGTCATGGAAAAAACATACATCACTAGGAATCTCCACAGGGAGAAATTTTAGTGTTGAGACTAGGCTATGGCTGCAGACACAAGTTTGTATCAGCACCAGGGAAATATAAACAGTGCAGTTTAGCTGCTAAGAATCACAGAAAAACCATCAAATTCAAATCAGGACCACAGTTGAAACCACCTGGATGTTTCCTAGCTAAATTAGGTGGTAACATTGTCATTTTAAAGAGAAGAATTTTTAATTCAGGACTATGACACACCTAGTTTCCAGCTGGTTTGGGTGAACAGTAACAGCCTGAATGTGTGTGTTAATTTAGTAGCAGAATAACTCCTATAAAATGGCACAGGTTTGTCAAAAAGGTCCCCCACAGGTCAAGTCAATGTTCTACCACTGTCTGTTTCAGATGGATCGTGAACAGGGCGTGTTAACGAGTTTCAGTAAGGGTGGAGGTGATTTGGGAGGGGAAGGGGAATGTGTGGGGTGTATCTATGGCACACCTGAAAACTAACTGAAACTCTTCTGTCTGAACTGTGCAAAAATCTGCATGTGTTTAACACTCTTAAAAAGAAAGAGAGACTGAGACTTCTGTCCTCCTGTTCATTGTTCTCTTCAGTAGCAGCAGAATTCTTTAAAGCGCCATGATCTGCATGTTAATGTAGTAATAGATTAATTTTCTGTCAATTGATAAATCGTATCAGGTTTACTAACTATAGGACTAAAAGATGTAGCCATAAAAACAGTTGCAGTGGAGGTAGTGAAAGTAATAGGACATTAATAGTAAACACTGAGTCAGTGAAGAGAGTAACAGGCCAAACTTCCTGTGATGTTATGCTCAGTAATGAGTGTATATTGTTGTATATCCACTGTATACACACAAACACATTCTCGTCCTTATCATACAAACATGCTGTAAGTGTTTTCTTGTCCTGTGCTCTCTGCACAATGTAGTAACACACACGCACACGCCGAGCCTCTCTGTGAAACCTGAGATTAAAGGTTAAGCAATAGGAAATTTAATAGAAACGGTTGTTGCCGATAATCCTTGAGGTCATGTTAGAAATCTGAACAGTAAGCATGGTGGAAAAAAAATAAAATTTTAGAGTCCCCCTGGAATTTGTAATTCAAGTCAGACTGTACACACATACTGTATCTACCATGTGGGCAAGGCAGAGGTGTGTTAGGCCAGAGACCTTTCACCCACTTGGACACAAATCACTCCTCAACCCCTCCGACCTTGCTCTTTGTCACACTGACCTTGACTGGACACAGTGTGTGTGTGTGTATGTGTGTGTGAGAGAGAGAGAGGGAGCGACCACCTATGAGGTCTAAGGGAATTTGATCTTCACCTCAGAAATAGAGGAAAGCAAGAGGGTTGAGGGTTGTTTTTCATCATCTGATGTGTGATCAAGTATATGTATTTTCCTCCCCCAGTGATTAGATGTCTTCCTTATTAGTAATGGTTTCAGTATGTCATTTTAGTGTCACATGGCAAAACATAACTTGAAGAATTTCCACTCTGAAGACATTGAATTCTAAGAAGTGAAACCAGAATTATTTATTGGCACTTACATGTAAAAAAGGTTCAATTTTAGGTCACAGGATTAGTATTAACACAAAATATTGTCTCCTTGCTACTCACAATATCAGTATGATATTTGTTTGTTCATTTATTTCAGACAAGAAGCAGTCATTTGTAGTACTTTGATGTCAAAATAGAGAAACTCAGATATTGAATTTTATTTGGATCACGTCATGTGTTGGTTGTGAGTGTATTTTTGGCTGAGGCTGTGGAGGAAAATGTGATTGTCACTTGAAGCAGACACCGTCATGTGTCTTGGCTGGCCGCTTACAGTGTCGCTTTTGCTTGCAATGATGCCTTCCATTTTATCAGAGGAGATCATTTCTAAAGTAAAATGCTAGAATCGTTTCATGTCTTAGCTTCGGCACTTGTTATAAAGCTTTGCTTTTTATGGTTTCAAGTGTGAAGGTTCTGACCTCAATACAGAATTCTGTTGTGGGGAAACAAATGTGTGTTGCCCAAAAAGTTTTCCCTCGTGTACACACATTGTAATGAAACATTAAAAAGAGACAGAGACAGACTGTGGAAAAATATGATCTCATAACTAAGTTGAAACTATCCATATCATAAAAACACACCTCGGCATCAAAAATCAGGCAGGTGAATATTCCAGAGCAAAATCTATGCTTCCCAGTTCCTGTTTACAGACATCAGAGCAGGTCAGTAGGTGAGAGGGGACGATAACAAAAAGTCAACCAAACAATAAAGGAGGTGATAGGTGACCCCTGCTGAAAGTAACCAAACACCGGCCACTGTAGTAGAGCAAACAGCAGGTGTAGAGGTAATGGTTGTAGCATGAGCAGGTAACAGGAGCAGCAGTAATGGTGGTAGTAGTCATACAGATGGTTTCAGTTACTTTCAGGTACTAGAGGTTTCAGTGGTCAAGTCCTGTGCACCTGAACATATAACACAATTCAAAACAACAACATCAAAGACTAAGACACAATGCCAACAAACATTGTGCCTGGCAGGAATAATCTATTAGATTTATAATTCGATTACAGTGTAAGCCTTCAAGCCTAGTACTTAAATAGAAAAAATGCTGACACGCATTCACTGTTCTTAATCACTACGAATGGCATCATATCACATATTACGTGATTCACAATAAACAGTAGATGGTTTTCTGCTTTAAATAGACACGAACACAAAGTGCTCAAGCAAATATCAGACAAACAATTATAATCTTTAATGTCTTTATTGACCACACCCATTAAACATTCACAGTGCCAGTGGAAAAAGTAAGCGAACCCTTGGGTTTAATAACCGGTCAAACCTGCTTTGGCAGCAGTAACTTCAAACAAGACCTGCGTAGAGCTCAGGAGAAATGTTGGATCTTCCTACAGAACTGCGTCAGCCCAGATGTATTTTTGGGATGTCTGGTGTGAACATTTTCCCAGTAGTGTTGTGGAGTGTCAAACTGCTCTTTGGCAAACTCCAGGGTTGCAGAAATGTTTTTTTCTGAGGAGCAGCAGCTTCCTGTGTAGTGTCCTGCCACGGACACCATGCTCAATGATTTGTGTATGGTAGACTCATTAGACTTAGTGCTTTTGGAGTCATCTTTTCTGGGTGCCCACTTCTAGGGAGAGAAGCCACAGGACATGAGCCATATTTTTGGGTAAATTTATACATAATCCCAAAGAGCTCACTTACTTTTTCTTGCCACTATTGTATGGCCTATTTAGTAAAATCAACAGATTGTTAATGCTGTTTTACTCCAGTGCATATGCTTACTTTGCTAACACCAGGAGAAGATAACAAAAGCATAAAAGACATGTCTGCAGGTGGTTCACCCATGACCTGAAATCCCAAACTCAAATTTGGTGGCTCTAATCTGAAAGTGGACTTTGCCTCAATAAGCCAGACAGAATCATTCTGTTCCTTTCAACAGTCTGTTGTGAAATCGTCACATCCCCTGATTGTCATGACAGGGCAATGAGAAGGCACAGAGAGGACCAGGAGTGGTTAAAAAGTCATAGTCATATTCAGACTTGGGGCCTACAGCTTTGGTATGCCGGTAAATGCCAAAGTCCAGTCTTTCGCTAGCGTCCAGTCAGGACGATTTATGCAACAAGAGAACTATTTCCAAAGATCTCTGTGTAACTTACCTCAAGAGGAAATGGTTAATCAATTAATGGAGTAGTCAATACACAAAAAACATATGAGCAGTTTTTCTATATGACCAAGTTTGTTTATATGTGTCTTAGTGGCCCATCGCCATGCAACAAATACTCAAATTCAACACATTCTTTTGTTGAACGTTGCTGTTTTCCACAACCATGCTATAGTGAGCACATGTCGTCTTAAACTGTGGCACAGGATTTTCATTGTTCTGAACTATAGACATACTGAGCGGTCCAAATGATGCTGCCTGTATCAAGTCTCCTGTGCAACAAATATTAAACATTAATCTTTCAAAAGAATGCTGTGAGGCCCTCTCTCACCTGACCCTCAGTAACCTCATTGTCGCAGGTAAAAGAGCACACCGTCCTCAAACATTTGCGTTCAGCTAGAACTTTGCTAAACTCCTAATGCAAAGAGAAGTTGATCAATGCAAATGGCTTCTAAAAATAGCTACATATGCACAGATTAGAGAAGAACCCTCTGCCATTTTGTTTTCTTTTGTGTGTTTGTGTGTTTTATTTTCTACGATTTTGCTGTTTCATTCTATGCTACATGTTTTGTGTCGGTCTTATAGGGCTGCAACTGACATTTCATGATTCATTAATTTGCAGATTATTTTCATGATTGAGGGATTAAACATTTTGTCCATAAAATATTAGAAAACTAAAAAATGCGTGTTAAAACTCCCCACAGCCCAAGATGATGTTTACAGATTGTTTTATTTGAACAACAATCCAAAACCCAAATATATTTTTGTTTTTATCATACCGGACAAAGAAATACATCAAATCCTCACTTTTGAGAAGCTTGAACCAGAGAATGTTTGGTATTTTTGCTTGGAGGTTGACTGAATCGATTATCAAAATAGTTGCAATCAACTAATCGATTAATCAGCTGATTGTTTTAGCTCTAATTATAAAATAATAAAGCCTGCAGAATTGAAATGGAAAAACTAAAAAGGCTGATATACCTCTAAGTTAAATATAGCAGTTGCTTTGTGGTGCATTAAAAACGTCTTGCAGTATCAGTCCTCTTCCATCCATGCCAGTAAATGAATTGAATTAAATTGATTTAAAGACAAGAGGCAAGCAAAAGACAGGAAGAGAGGAGCTGGAGAGAATGAGAAAGGGGGAAAAATGAAGAAATGAAAATGGAAAAGAAGAAAGGAAACTGGAAGAGCAAGAAAGGAGAATAAGTAGGGAATAAGGAAGAAACCAAACGGGAGAAAGAGAGTGATGCAGTTGGTGCAGACAGAGAGAAGGAGACAGTAAGATAGATGGTGTGTATGAGAACGTGATAGAGGCTGAGAGATGGAGAGGAAAAGCTAAGCGAAAGAGAAAACAGGAGGCTGAGAAGTGTGCGAGAGATGCAGAGAAGAGAAGATGATGGTGGGGGGGTCTGTTTCCATGGTGACTGGGGCTCTTGTTGAGCTGTGGTGGTGGTTTTCTTTTTTCCTTGCCTCTTGTGCTGGAAGATTTTTTTTTTCCCTTTTTTTGTGCTGCACTCAATGTTCTACCCAGCTAACTATCCAGATAAGATTCTCCTCTCTCCACTCCTCTCCAGGCTTCTCTGTGCAGTACTTTTAGATGCATGAAGAGTCGAACAGTCATCAATTAGTCATTAAACAGAAAATTAATCTGCAACTATTTTGATAATAATGAATTAATTTTAGCCCTTTTTCAAGCAAATATTTGCTGGTTAAAGCCTCTCAAGTGTGATGATCTGCTGCTTTTGTCATATCTAATTGCATCTACTTGGCCTTCGGTGGCACATTTAACTATTTTCTGACATTAAAGCCAAAATTATTAATTGAATAATCAAATTGTCAGGTACTGAAAATAATTGTTAATTGCAGCCCTACATCCATATAAAATGTTGTTTCTACTGAAGAAATGTTCAACCCAGCTTGGACCCAATTATATCAGACATCTGTCACATTTTATTCTCTGGTTGTATCATGGACTTCAGTCTTGGGGCTGCTGTTTTTTTATTTTCACCCATTAAAAATGCTTTTAAAATCTGTCAAATTAAATAGATGTTGGTAACTTTAGTTAGTTTTTCCATGATACGATGTTGTGATCATGATAAGAACGTCACACATTTATGTTGCCATGTATAAAGGCCTAAGAAATGAATCTGATTATACGTTTTCAGCTTCACTTTTTTAATTTAGCTTTTTTCCCATAGTGGTTATTTCTGTTGCACATTACCATAATGGATTATCTTTAATCAAAGCTACATAAAACATAGCTACTTAACATGCCACAGTAAGAAATTATTAAACCAAAACAAAGAGTAGGAAAAAACAGGGGTGGTATTGGATAGCAGACTGGGGTTTGTCATTTTTTCTGTATTATGTCCAATTTTTAAAAGTAAAAACTTTTTTTGTCTTCTTCTTCTTCCCCAGCCTTCCCCTGGTTTGGTATGGACATCGGGGGCACCTTGGTGAAGCTGGTGTATTTTGAGCCGGTAGATATAACTGCAGAGGAAGAACAGGAAGAAGTGGAAAACCTCAAGTCCATCCGCCGCTACCTCACCTCAAATGTGGCCTATGGTATGTCTATCCACACACACTTACGTACATGGTCATGTGTGTATCTTAAGACAGAAAAAATCAGGTCAAGGACACTTTACAAGAAGATATCAGCTTTTATTTTACACTTTGTGTGTCGGTAATGTATTGCATGATATTGATAAGGTGTCAGAGTTATGACTTCAAGTTTTTATAAAAAAACATTCACATTTTTTGGATTCACTTTAACCTCAGCCTTTAGTGTGTTTGTAGTTCTTAAATCAAGTACACTGGGCCAGAATCATGTGAATCCTCCTTTCCTCAGGTAAAACAGGCGTCCGTGATGTCCACCTGGAGCTGAGGAACCTGACCATGTGCGGCAGGACGGGGAACCTGCACTTCATCCGCTTCCCAACACAGGCCATGCCCCGTTTTATCCAAATGGGACACGACAAGAACTTCTCCAGCCTGCACACGACACTCTGCGCCACCGGAGGCGGGGCGTACAAGTTCGAGAACGACTTCCGAACAGTGAGTGTACAGGGGGAAAATTGGCTGATTAGTGTTAAGCGATTTGTTGATTTGAATATTGATTTAGCAGTTGATTATCCATATCCAAATGTATGGTTATCCACACATTTCTGCATTTCTCTGCTAACTTGAGTGCATTTGATATCTGTCTGTCTCAGGGCCTGTTTACCTGAGTTCATTGACCCTGTCTGCAGTGCTGTAGGATCAGTGAACTTCTCTGGGCACTGCAGCATGAACTGAGCTAAACCAAGGCCTTGTGTACAATACTTTGAAAATCATTTCTTCATAAAGTCAATGATGCTTTCAAGGAATGTGATAAACTTTTAAGTGTTGAGCGGCTAAAACAGTGTCCCCTCAATATTTAACCTCCTCTGTTTGTGCTGCAGATGGCCGACCTGGAGCTGCTGAAACTGGACGAACTGGACTGCCTGATCCGTGGTCTCCTGTTCGCCGACCGGGTGGGCTTCAACGGACACCCAGAGTGCTACTACTTCCAGAACCCGTCAGACACCCAGAGCTGCGTGAAGAAACCCTGCACCCTGGACAACCCCTTCCCCATGCTGCTGGTTAACATCGGCTCCGGGGTCTCCATACTGGCCGTGTATTCAGAGACCAACTACAAACGGGTGACTGGGACCAGGTAAGGGGGATAGGCACCTATATATACACACACATACTCAACATGCCAGCAACAGTGACGCAGGAGCATTGGTAAAGTATGATCCCTCACACCAAACCACAGGAATGTGAAATGGAATGAAAGAGGAATCTGAGTGAAAGTGTTTGCTTATTTGCACAATATCACAAAGAAGATAACACAAAGTAATATTCATACAATCACAAGAGACGTGCAGGCAGAGCCGAAAAGCCAAAGGCTTATCGTGTGGATCCCCTACATGGGTTCAGATTTCATCATCACAACAACATCATATTCCAGCAAAATATCTATAGTCTATAAAAGTAAATGAGTTTTCTTAACATTAATTAAATGTTTTATCTTAATCTATTTCAGTACATGATCTCTGCCATTATTTAAGATGACAGTTAATAAAACAAAGTGTAAAGAGTAGAGTGTGATGGATAGATATACTTTGCAGAATTTTGTCAGTTCCAAGTGAGTTGAGAATTCAAACAATAGAAAGATTAGACTGGTAAAGTCCACCTTAAGCTGATCATTGGGTTGTTTTTCAGAAGTGAATGTGTGCCAAAGGTGAAGGTTAAAGGCTAAATGCTTTTTATAGCTGCAGTGGATCCGCCAGGTAGGACGGAGTCAGTTGTTTGAGTTCCAGTCGTCCTTTATCTATTATCATCTTGTGTACCTTCACACTCATGTAATAGTAGAGCTGGTTTGCGATTAGATAGTGAACTCTTGAAAGCAGCTGGAAAATAACAGAAAGTTCCTCCCAGACCAGCTCCCTGGTTATCTCTTACATTTTAGTTCACCCATTAAACAAGTCCATGTTCACAGAAGAGAATGAAGCTTTCAAAGAAAAGGGCACCATCCCCACTGTGAAACACGGAGAAGGCTCAGTTGTGTTATGGAGTTGCTTTGTTTCGTCTGGTACAGGGTGCCTTGATTCTGTGCAGGACACAGTGAAATCAGGAGATTATCAAGTTACCCTTTAGTGAAACATACTGGCCAGTGTCAGAGAGCTGTGTCACAGTCACAGGTCATGGCTCCTCCAAAAGGATAATGACCCAAAACATAAAAGTGGCCAAGAATGGACGGGTAGAAAACAATGGACTGCTCTAAAGTGACCTGCTACGGGTCCTGACCTAAATATAAATGAAGATCAATAAAAAGATCTGAAACTCACAGCTGGGAGAAGGCATCCATCAAACCTGAGAGAACTGAGTCCCAATATTTTTGTTGTTGTGTTATTCTAAGTAATATGTCACATCAACACCAAAGCAAAAACAAAAGCAACATCTATGTTCTGTTAAATGTGGAATGGACAATAGTGGATGCCAATTACTTTTGTCAGTTTCAACGTATTTAATAGAAAATTGTGTTTTTTTATGGTGGAAAGGTGCCAGCACTGAGCCACGTCTGTACGTGCTGTCAGCACAACACCTGTCATTTGTTACTTCCTTGTTCTGTAAATGGCAAGTGTGTCTAATTGTTGCCTTCCACCATGATGTCAATGTGTGTGTGTCTGTGTCTGTGTGTGTGGTGTAAGTCTTCTATTTCAATCTGTCATACTGCTCCAGGAAGCAGCAAAACATGGGCAAAACAAATTTACACATGATGGGTGTGAGTGTGAGGTCAAGTCAAGGTGCTGGGTGTGTTTGTGTGTAGTGATAAAGAATGGTGGTCTAAGGGATTTTAGAGCTGAGGGTGAAGGCAGATGATTTTACTGCAGACAGCAAACAATCATATCTTCATTTGAGCTTGTTTTATCTCTCCTCCTCTCTCCTATTGTTACTCTCTCTTTCCCCATTTATTCCCATCTCCCCCATCTACTCTTCTCCCCCCACCTTTTCCCTTTTGCTCTTCCCTTCATGCCACTTCCTCACTCTTCTTGCCTGTTTCCTAAATTTAACTCCCCATTACTTTTTCACTGCCTTCTCCAACTTCATCTCTCTCTTTATTATTGTCTCCCTCACACTAACTAATCTGACGTTATCTTCTTTCTCCCTTACTTTCAGTCTGGGAGGTGGTACATTCCTTGGCCTTTGCTGTCTGCTGACCGGCTGCGAGACGTTTGAGGAGGCGTTGGAAATGGCCAGCAAGGGTGACTCTACCAACGTGGACAAACTGGTGAAAGATATCTACGGGGGAGACTATGAGCGCTTTGGCCTGCAGGGCTCCGCTGTCGCGTCCAGGTGAGTGTTTGTCACTTGAAGGTCCACAACGTTGTCGCAGTTGACTTAAGCAAGACACTTGATCCTCAGGATGCTAAATGCATAAAGGGCCATTAATAAAGAAGTTGTGATTATACTTGAAAGCTCCCAGTAGTGTGTGATGATGAAGAATGAACTCTTTAAGAGCTATGAGGATTGTTTCTAAAGACAAAACATCCAGGAAACCTGCGTATTCTTGGAAATAAATTTGGAACAGCCCCTAAACCTTGATGACTCAAAACATCAGTTGATTTGATATGTGTTTTGTCGGTCGAATCGTTACGCTTGTTTTAGCCATGTTATTGTACACAGAGCAATGCAGCATAACAGCATAGCAGGCATAGCACAGCAGTCTTACCTAACTACAAAAGTAACTGCAGTGCTGTAAGCCAGTGAAGTCGGCTAAACTACTTTTGAACGACGCTGGCAGACACTGGCAGACGCTGGCATCTCTTCCTCCACTGCCGTCCAGTGTGGTCGGGATGTCCACACTTCATTCGAGAAAATGAAATGGGGTCACAGTAGTTTGGCTCCTACTCCTGCACACTGTGTGCCAAACCGTTGACTGCTGTCCTTTTCCTACTGCGCTGCAAATGAAACAAAACTGGTGTTGATAAGACTAAGAGGTCTATTTAGTCAAGTTAACTGGATTACTTCTGTATGAATGTATTGCTACGCAAACACGTGCAGTCATAGTAGGAATATTTAAGACATACATACATACCAGCATATTGTATGTGAATTAGTATCTGAGTGGTGTTAGTAAGCATAAGGTACTAGCTCACTGGCACACTCAGACCTTTACTTGCTAATCTGGGTTTAGCATGTATACAGTAAACCTGCAGTTCTGTGTCCAAAGGTTGATCCATAAAGCAAAGTGAAAAACTGCTTTTATCACAGTCATCAGATTATAATCACTGTTACTTGTTATGATGTTCCCTTCTGTCATTTATGAAACAAAACACGCACCAACTCACACTGACAAACAACACTTGTTTGCTGTTGTTCAGAAGGTTATTATGACATTCATTTTCTGTGCCTGTGTATTTTTTTATTTAATTTGTAAAGAGTTTGTCATTGTCTGTTTTACAGTTTTGGTCACATGATGAGCAAAGACAAGAGAGACAGCATCAGTAAGGAAGACCTTGCCAGAGCCACGCTGGTCACCATCACTAATAACATAGGATCCATAGCACGGATGTGTGCTGTCAATGAGGTACACATGCACACACATACATAAATGCAGGATCCTGGATCCTGGGCATTGTTACTCATAACACACCATCCATAAAAGGCATACTGAATGTGGTTTCTGTAATACACATGAGCAGTTATTGTGACTCTTACCAGTAAAATGATCCCTTAACATTCATTGGTATGTTGAAATACTTAAAAACACACATACTGACCAGGGTTTAGCTAGTCAGCATGACTATGATGAAGGATAAACGCGCCTTCTGTCAGTAACTCACATACACACACACATGCATACAAAGGCACCTAATTCAGGGCTTCTCTAGCCACTCAGCATGACTAAGAACATAAAGTGAACCTCATGCTTATCAAAAATGCACAAATGCACCTGTCCTTTATTTCTACCCCTAAGTATTACTGGCTAATCAGAGAAATGAGATATGATTTTTTTTTTAAATGTGAAACTTTTGTTAATTGGTAAGAAAAAACTCTCTTCTGTTTTAGTTTTTTTCATTTTTCTAATTATGTTATGTTTAAAACACACAGACTTTGTTATAATGCCAACAAAATCCCCACATTCCCTCACAGCACACTTTTGATATTTTCACACTAAACTGTAAACTGCGATGAGTCTCAAATAATCGACAGTGAGCTGGAAAGCAATTTTGGGACCGTGGGTGCTAATTGGCACCACAGTAAAATCAACAAGCGTGTAATAAAAGCAAACAATGAGAAGCAGTTTAATCCAACAGTTTTCAATAGTTTGATGACTGAAATAAAACAGTACACAGTTAAATGAAAATGGAGCAACTGCTAAAACTGATGAACATTCATCAGCAGCAGCAGCAAAAAAAAAAAAAAAAAAAATCAAACTTGTTATTTTGTGTGAGGGATCAGCCTGGAGTCTTTCTGTGTGCTGTGAGCTTCTTTACAGTGTTGCCTTGTGGCATGGCGATCAAGCAGCATTGTACAGGGCTATCACTGCACACAGAGCTGCAGCGAGAACACACATATCCACCAACAGTAGGGTTGATATTTATTTTGTTTGGAACCCATTAAACAATAGGTCCGGTTTTGATTTTTAATTGAGTTAAACCTTGATGTAAGGCAATGTGGAAATGTAGATGCTAAAATTCTCCTCTGAAAGCTGAAATCCTTTTAGTCTAAGTAACCCATCATACCTGCTCTTAGGTAAAGAACCTGAGATATATTTATTTGTATTCAAAAGACATCACTGAGCAGTTAAACAAATTGGTAGATGTACAAAATGATTGTTATTGTTACTATTATTTTCCTCTGGTTGTGGACTTCATTGCAGTTTTGAAAACATGTCTCAGTTTTTGATATAAAACAGCATTTTGTAGGCAGCTGGTTTGTTAATACCACTGATGATACCTGACCAGTAGTAAAGGTCAGTTTGGGCAAGAGATTTACTGGTAACCAGTTTGTCAGCTCTCTGGCACCACCGTGTGGTTTGGAAGAGGTATTGCATTTTGCCCACGTTTCTGATCTGAAAAAATATTTATGACCGTTTGTTTTGTGAAAATACATGGAAGTCTTTAATTTTCATTTTCTCAAGGGTTGATTAAAATATTCCTAGAGGGTTTTATGTAGAGACCCGTTCTCAAGTTGTGTAGAAAGAGCAAAGAGCTCCCGCATGTGCTGCAGTCAGTGTGGTCTAACTTAGAATTGAAACACTTAGCTGATTAACTGATTAGTCGCCTGACACAAAATTGATCATCAACTGTCTAAATAAGTGATTAATCATTTGAGTAGTTTTTCAGGTAGAAATCCCAAACGTTCTCATTGTTTCACCTTCCCAAAATGTGAGGATTTGCTGCTTGTCTTTGTCATAAACTGTATGTTAGTAATGGTTTTGGACAAGACATTTGAGGATGTCACCTTGGGCTTTAGGGAATTGTAACAATATTTTCAGTGTTTTCTCATATTTTATTGCCCATACAGTTAATCAACTGAGAAAATAACAGGAGCTGATAGTAATTAGGGAAGATGCCGTGGTTCAGGATTGGCATTATAAGACCAATCCTACCAAAGCACCCTGGCCTTTCATACTTTCAAATGAAGATGTACGTTATTGTTAATGCATTTGACCTAGTTGTCACACACATAATGAGGTTTGGTTTCTCTTATCAGAAAATCGAGCGTGTGGTGTTCGTGGGGAACTTCCTTCGTATCAACACAGTCTCCACAAAATTGCTGGCCTATGCCATGGACTTCTGGTCTAAAGGACAACTTCGAGCCCTCTTCCTGGAACATGAGGTGAGCACTTGACAAATGCACCAGATCAAAAGTAATCCCAGGTGGCATTTAAAAAAAAAAAATCTGAGAAACTTCTAGTGCTATAAGGCTTTGTTATAAACACACAATTCAGTTAAATGCCATGAAGTGTGTGTAAAAAGTGTATTGGTGTGTTTCTAGGGTTATTTCGGAGCTGTGGGGGCGCTGATGGAGCTTCTCAAGACAACAGAAGACCCGTGAAGGAAATTGTGTGGTGACATCATCAACACTCGACAAGACGATGTCATCCACCCCTGGACGCTGCGACGTCATCAACTCTCGTTGCTGTGACGTCATCAACCTCTGACGCTGCTGAAAGGTCCCGTTCACAGAGGCCGCTAAAAGAACACTAAGAGAGAGACACAGAAACTGAGAAAAGCCATTTTAATAATTTAACACTTGTAAATAATGATAACCTCTAACATCCATCTCCTAAATTTCCCAGACAGAGTCCCCCTATCATAGAGGTTTTAATATTGTAATCTTTAATTTATGGTTTCCTGTAATCAGCTCTGTTGATTCCTGTCATCAGCCCTGTGTGATGAAGCACAGAGACGGAGTATTTTAGTGTTTTTTGTTACTGTGTGTGTGAATAGCTACTGTAGCATTACATCCTGGAGGCTGTGGTGCCCCAGGTGACTATTTGTGCAACAGTTCATTAAGACACAATATCTGTACAGGATTGAAGTTACTCTTGAATGAGTAATTGGGCATTTTTACCACTAGGAACTCAGAAATTCCTTTTCTGTGACCTCAGAAACATTTGACCATCAATGCCTCCTGCCCTCATCTGTCAGAGCGCAGACGGACAGCTGTACCTGAATGTTTCAGTAATGTTATCCTCCGCTTGTTGCTGATGATGTAAAACCACCAAGACTGCAGCTAGTCATCCAAATTGCAGCTGTGGCAGTCGCTAAGGGTTGGGAGGCATTTTGTTGTCGCCTGTCTGTTGCACAAAAAGTTGCCCAGCACGCTACAGCCCTCTGAGGAGTGCACTGAAGCCAAATCCTGTTGAGATTCATACGACACCTGCCTCCTTCAGCTCAGATGGGAAGCAGAAAAACAGTCTTTAGTTCTTTCTGTTGCTCCACTGCACATGGCCTTTGCTTTTTGTTCATCTCCATCTACTTTCATGCAAACAACATTAACAACACCATATTGCCACACATGAATCCTGCTCCTAACCTGCTGAGTTTAGTGTTTGACAACGGGACCAAGACATTGTCTTCCAATAGATAGTGCTACGACTGTGTCTGCATTGTCGATTTCTGTTGACTGGCATCACCACAACTACAGTCCAGGACCCAGTCCGGCTCAGCAGCCTGTGTTTGTGAAACTGTGAGATCTGTGAAACTGTGAGATCTGTGTGTGTGTGTGTGTTTTCTCTTTCCCTCCCCGTCTGTCTGTTCAGCAGGGCGGAGGCCTGACTCCTCACCCTCTAGCGTCTCTGCCACCCTGCTGCCTTCATTGGGTGTTGCATTGTGATGTAATGAGGCATTCAGGCTGAGCTAATGCAATGCTAATGTTCCATGTGAATCCTGGCACAGAAAAAGCTTCAGCACCCCCGCTCTCGATGCAGAGGCAAGAGAATGATATCACCTTCTGGTAGACAATGGGGACCAAGATGCTTTAAGCTCAGAGTCGCCCCTCGTGTAAAATACACTGATGCCAATTTCCCAGCAACTCAATCAGTTTAACTACTGTAGATTAGACTGTGTTTTTACTGTCTAATAGTGCAGAAAGATACATTGTAGCAGTTGGCCAAAATCACTTTTTCATCATTCTTATATAACTTCCCATACTTTATGCTTAATTTCACCCAACCATGAAACCTGGGGTAGGGCACATGCCCAGGTCCAGAATGACTAACCTTGTATTTTGCGGACAATTGGCAAAATTGATCAGAATTAACCACAGTAGTGCAAACAAAGCTGTGGCACAAGCAAGACTTTAAAACTCCCATGTGCACAGTCTGCGTGACTCTGTCTGAGTCGGGGCAGCCTTGTGTGTGGAAACTGCCTGTTTGTCCTGATCTGAGTCCATATTCACACTGGAACACGTACCTTTGTAGAGATTTTAAGTTTTAAATTTTGTATTTACTGAATACTTGAAAATGCTAGTGTGCATCTGCTAGTGTGGATCTTTCAAGTTTTAGTGAAGCCATGACCTGGATGGAAAACCCTCTTGCTTGCCTGAGTTGCCTCTAATGATATTTCTGAAAGAAAGAGAAGTAAGAGGAATCTTACCTGATCTGCATTAATTTGGTTACAGGCACACATCATACTATAGACAAGGTTTGCTATATGCATTACAATGACAGCTGTTAAGAGGCTTCATCATCAGTGAACTTGCCAGTCACCAACTTCTTATTATAGAATTGTTAGACTATAGCTGAAACATGAGTGAAGCATGGACCACAAGTGTATATTCTCCTGTAATGTCATGATAATGCCCACTCCCCCTCCACCATCCTGGACCTTTACAGCCTCTCCTGGTTAGTAGATGAACTAAACAGCTGGACAGTGCACTCTCTCCTGTCCACTGCTTTATTTATTTATTACCACTGTCTACATGCCTTTACTCTTCACGCAGAGAAACTGTGCTCTTCCCCCTTTTTGGAGTCACTCTTTGTGCAATTCAACATCGTCTCTCAGTTTCTGTACTCTTGACTTGGAGTACAGTTTATTTTGTTCTCTTGATTTATTAGACAATTTATTGTGTAATACCTCCAAACCATCACTACCAACACTTTTGGGTCAGTTAGTTTTCTGTGTTTCTGAGCCTGACATACAACTCTGTGGATTTTTTTAACAGGACCTCGTGATTTATTAGTGTCACCTACAGTATCATGATAAAGATAAAATCCTAACTAGCAAGCTGAACGTTATGCAGGTATTCTGAAAGTGCTATTGGCAAAAATGGACCGATTGCAGTTATCTCCGCTCTGCTGTCTAACTTTGACCCAGACCAATAACATGTTTGCTGCTATGCAGTTCTGATTTGTTTTTAATTAATTTGTTATGTTATTTCAAGCTGATGTTTTTACCCACAGCAACTCACAACACACTAACATTTAAAACTGAATATGCACCATTTGGAGAAATTCTATTTGCAAATTATAGATTGAGCATAACTAAAGTAGAGTAGGGTCCTTTGTAATGAATAGGTCATAACTCATCAGGTAACAGGATAATTACATTTAACAGGGTGGACTCTCTGTAGTTCATACATACTAAAAGTAATAAAAAAAAAGTTTACTGTTGGGACATTGGCTGTATTGGCTTTAATAATCCAAATGCCAGTGTTAAGAGTGAAACTGTTGTGAAATACCATTTGAGTAGTTATATTTTGGAGGTTTTGCAACCAACATTTAATCATCAACGTGTTCCATCCTGCTTGTTTTCAGCTGTGATGACGCTGTAGATGTTCTTTCTGGGTGCTTTCTGGTCTGTTTGTTTTGTTTTTTTTTTTTCTCTCTCTCTCTCTCTAATTTGCCTTGCTCCAACTCATGTTTGGATGATGTTAGTGGCCTCGACCTATCAGGTGCCACTCAGCTTTATCCACCTGGTGTTACGGTTATTTCGTGCCACCCTTTCTTTTATTTTGAAAACCCCAATCTGTTGCCTTCATCTCGCGTTCTCCTAGTTACACCATGCTCGTGCCCTTCAGTTTTCCTGTGTGATTTCATTTCAGTTTCTTACCTGCTGAACTTTACCTCAGTGTTTTTATAATGTTGTGCATACAGATACATTTTTTATGTCAGATTTCACTCTTGCTTTCTGTGTTTGTTAAGGTTTTTTTTTTTTTTTTGTACAAGATTCAGTGCAGTTAACACACATTCACAATTCACCTGCTTGTCCTAAATTTGTCTTAGGACTAAAAAAAAAACCCCATTAACTTCCACTCACACTGCAAATGCTTTTGTTCTAAAATTTGCAATTTTTAGAGAGTCACAAGATTCTTTAGATATCCCAGATCATTACTAATAAGAACTGAAATTGTACATGTTTTCCAACTTTTCATTGTTTTTTTCGCAACAGTTTGGTTTGGGAACATTTTTGAAAGGGCATGTCCTTTTACGAAAAAAAAGGATTGTCTTTTTTTTTTTTTAATCCTGCTAGTAATGAGTAATAATGTGAGTTGATGTGTTTTTCCCACACGATTTGAAAATACTGTTGTACTGAATTTCTTTTTGGTTGGCACAAAAGAACCAGTGTGATTGCTCAAAGACATGTAAATCCCTGCTATTGTGCTCTTTTAGGCTGCGGAAATGTTTTCAGACGTGTTGTGATTTGCAGCACTTATAGTGATCAGTCTCACTGCGAGTTGTACCTTTTAAACATGTATCTTCACTGTCTTGCAGAACCTTTTGTCATATTCAAGCATTTATTTATGGTACATTTTACAGTCTGCTGTTCATTGTTTGGCTCAGTCCTGGTATCAGTGCTGTCTTTTACTGGTGATGATACACGGTCTCTACAGACTACAGATGACGCGTGTTTTAAAGTTGTTAGTTTTAAGGTGTACCTGTATATTCCTAGTGATGGAAGATTTGCCAGTTACAATATAATTTTCATATTCAACTAATCTAAAACTGTTCCGAGCCAGTGTTACAGACTGTCATGGGAATAGCATTAGTTCAAATACTTGTAGTATTTTTTGGGCCTACAGTAATCATTGTACTGATGTACCACTGCAGCTTCTGTGTTTTTGACTCCAAAAACCAAATTAATTACTATTTTATGAAATCTAAATTCTTAACATAAACTGTATTAATGTTCATTCAAAGCAGTATCACATCTTTCACGGTAGCTGGTATTTTCCTAAACCATTTAAAGTGTTTCAAACATTTTCTGTAACTACGCCACAGATGCAGTATGCAGCAAGAATTCAGTCGTTTAAGCAAATTGGTTTTAAGAGGTTTTTCTGTTAAGAGTCAACAATGTGGATGTTTTTGTCTGCTTTGATAACTTTCTGAAGTGTGATTGTAAGAATTTGGGGTTTGAACCTCAGTAACACTTTGTCTGGGGTTCATTTCCCAATGGGACCATCTGTACTCAGATCAGTATGTATTTCTCTGTACTGTAAGGAGCTTTGGCTTAAAGTGTCCACCGAACGGCAAATGTTATGTCATCCATAGCAAAATCTAACCAAAAGGCTATGCAGCAACACATCCATCGATCTCTTTGTCCCTTTCAACAAACCCACCTCTTCTCTGATCCTACCACAGCTGATTGGACTTGTCTGTAAATGTTTTAAAAAATATATGCAACCCTGTTCGTTTTCCCCTGTGAGAAATCCTGAATCTTGACAAAGTTTCTGTCCTGCTGATTTAGTTGTTAACACTATTTGAGGTGGATGCTCGCAACAGGATGTTGTAGACTGAATTATGCACCAAAATGAGCGTGCCAAGTGTGTTTTTTTTTACAGTGGCACTGTAAGGTCATTGTTGCATATAGAAGCTATTTTAAAAACATACCTACAGTTGTTTTTGAATGGTTCTGTACCTTGTTGGATCAATGACCCTAGCTGAATTTGTTTAAACTTAAGTCTCAAGGTACGTCAGCGTGTAAAAGTTCACCAAATTGGCTGGAGGTTATCGTCTAACAATGTTACTAGAACCGTAAACACCTCATTGACCTTTTGTTGGTCTAATATTTTTCACCCCACTTAGCTGAACTTTCCTCAGAGGTTCTTAATCTGGTCAAACATCCTGTTGCATGAATACATCCAACCTTTAAACTATCTTCTGGAATGCTTGACTGGCAGGACAGACCTTTTCACCCTTGTGTATTTGATTGTACAGAGATTTTGTAAATAATATTAATATGATATATTCTACACCAGCAATCTGTCTGTTGATAAAGTTGTTTCAACTGTTCAGGGCCAGGTTTCCCAAACAAGACTCGGCACTCCATTTTACCAGTCCCAAAGCAGACAGAAGACGCATCATGACACACCACTTTCCTCTGCAGCTTTATCACCTTTACCAACTTTACCAGAGCTGTGTTAAATAGTAGTAGCAAATACTTCTAGCAATCTGTGTTAATCTGCTTGTGGTATATGATTGATGGAATTTTCCTCATTAGGACTAAATACATTTCTACATTTTTTTCTGATTGTCTAATCTTAGCATTTACTGTAAACTCTCCACGAAATCCATCAATCTGACAATATGTTTTTACATTATTGTCACTTTTAATATAATTTCCATTATCCCATTCAGGTCCAATTGACTTTTTTTTTTTTAAAACAAAAAAAACCTCTGAATGGCGATTGAGAACTAAAAGTAATTTTTAAGGTGGAGTATGCTGAATTACATGTTCTTCACTTTGAAGTGTTTAACTCACTTTGATACTTTTGAGTCTGGATGCCTGTTTTCTGTCTGCTGGATTTCATTGCCGGTTGTTCACCTCAGCTCCTCTGTGATCTGGATCTGGGTGTGAAAGTTTTGGGAAGCCCAGTGCTGGTTGTTGGCGTCAGTTCTGCTGCTGCTTTTAACTCCGGTTTGAAAAAGGAAAGGGTTAAAAAGAAAAAAAAAAGACAATTTAAAAAAGGCTCCCTGCCTTGTGCAATGTGTATGTACTGAAGTGAAGAGATTTTTTTTTTCTAAAAAGGAATTAAACTAAAACTGGATTAGATGGATGCTTCGTGGATGTTTCTTTACTCACCTGTAAGTGGAATAAAGTAAGGACAGGGACACAGAAATAGAGAAAGAAAACAATGAAAAAATCAGCAGCCAAGATAAAGATAGTGATAAGGATGTAAAGAATAGCTAAGATTTAGACAAGCAAAAATAGAGGCAATAACAGGCATTTCTTTTAAGAGGATTTAACATTAGCTAGACTATGACTAGCTTATGTTAGCTTCAACTAGGTTGCTAGCTTTACTGCAGCTTTAGCGAAGTAGCTAGCTCCGTGTTAGCTTCAGCTCAGAGGACTAGCTTTATGTTAGCTTAAGCAACGTAGCTAGCTCTGTTGGGTTAAATGTATGTAAATGTAATCTAAACTGAAAGTTTGTTTCCAACTGATCGTAGATAAAATGAGAAGTATTTTTAGACGTTTAGCTAGCTAATAGCTACATCTTTTCATTTTATTTAGCAACTGCAATACTTATTTAGCGTCTGTGTGTATTTAGCTTTATTTATGACTCATGTAACAAAGGTGTACTGCCCTCTCCCAGCTCATGCGCCACACCACTGAGCCAATGTTAATAACAGTATTATAACTGAATACCAAGCTTTAAAAAAGTAAAGTAATATCAGATTAAAAACAAAATCTGCAGAAACATAGAAGTCTTTGTAGGAATACAGGAAAGGAGTTATCTTTATCACAAGAGATAAAACAAATGTTGTGATAAATGCTGTATTTATTCACTTGGCTCTCTTGTACCAGGTTGCGCAGGGATATATAACTCACTGTTATGGGATTGTTACAGCAATAAAAAAAAAAAAAGAAGAAGAAGAAACCACCATGAAGTAAAGTAATAACTATTGAGACACACTTAACGTCTCAGAGGAAATATTTCGGAACTCCTCCACCACCTCCGCCTCCTCCCCCTCCCCCCTCTCCTCATATCCTCAGTTTGCGGGCTCCGTTGAGCTGCAGAACACCATCGGGGTGTTTGCAGAACAGGCAGCTGCACGAAAACGTCTTTGTTGAACTTTTATTTTTTAAATCGCTTGTTTGTGCGTCTGGGGAACACTTGGGCCATGAAGCGGTGACACAGAGGAGCAGAGCCCGGCTGGAGGTTGATGTAAGTCAACACACACACTTTCACTTCTTTCTGTGTGTGTTTTTATCTTGTTTGTCTAGCACTGATTGTGCTGTTCTCTGCCTCTCTCCCCCCGTGTCTCTCCAGATTAAGTCTGTCTCTTTCTCCCCTCTGACTTCATGTCTTTTTCAGGTTTTTTGTTTTGTTTTTCTGGTAATGTATTCATTTATTACTTATGTATAAGTCGGTGCTATTTTTTTGATTAAAAAAAACATCCTCATGCAACAAAACACATGTTAAGAAACACGTGTTGAATTATAAAACTGAATGGTCAAAATATAAAAAGAAAATGTGCTTGTAGATGGCATTCACTGTAAATATTTTGGAGACACTATTGATTTCTTTAAGTTTTAGATTGTAAATATAGTGAATATATACAGTACCAATTTTCCAGCCTGATGATGAACCTGGTAATAATTACTGTAGGCTAACAAAAAGTGTTGATTGTTCTCCCCTTTTTTCTCCTAAATTAAGCAGTGTGAACAAGGGAGTAATAATGAGCATGTTATTGAGTGAAACTACAACTTATACTGACTATATCTCTAGAGCACTGTTTTTCAGAACCTACAGTACACTGCAGCTCTAAAAAGTCTCATTAATCCAAGAGTCATAACCCTTTCTATTTGAAAACTCCAGTGCTGTAGGCTAGCCTTGGTGAGACCTCTGTCATCACGTTTGGGAGTGTATCCCATGTTTTATGTTCTCATTGTAACCCCATCCATCTAAGGTTTGAGTAATTATCTTAACCAGCAGTTTCGGTGTCATATTACAACTCGTAATACCACGATTGCTTTATAGGTTCTGCAGAATGTCAGTTTTCCTAAACTTTTTCTGTAAGTGCATTTATGTAACTACTCATAGGAACTGGTAGGTATTTTATGGGTAGCTGGTTCATGCAACAAACACACTCTAAATTCCGGATTGTATTATACAGTGTTACCACGTTACCCGAGTCCTTAACTGTTCTTCGCTGCTTGAACTGGAGTTGACTGCAACATCTAGCTTCCAGTCAATCTCTGTAAACTGGGCTGTTTTCAAGGCTTAGTGCCAGTTTACTTTGTAGCAGGAAATTCTCTGTTGGTGACGTACACAGACTGTCAGTCAACATGCACATGTTTACACCTACACACACACACACACACATATGCAAACTTTACAACCTTGTAGTTTGTTAAGATAACCTTTCAGTGCAGCAGATGACAAAGCAAAAATGGCTGCACAGAAACTTTGGACAGGTGCATGAGAACAGAGAACAGAAATGACTGTTGTTCATATTTCTTTTCTTTTTATGTTTCAAATACATTTGTCTGTGTTTATTTTATTGTGTCATTTCCTCATCAAAAGTTAGCTCATAATTGAGGTCTCTGCCCTTTCCAACCTTCTTATCAGCACACACATGCACGCATACTGTACATGGCTTGTTTGCCCAGATTCTACAAACTTGTGCTTGTTTGAGTTTCAGCTCAAATCAGACCAAGTAGCTGAAAACAGTTCAGCTGGTGTGAAGACCTGAGCCTTTCAAATGGAAACACACGCTGTTTTACTGCTTCACTGCTTCTTATTTGCACCAACAAGTGTTTTGAGACACATTAAAGGGATGAACAAAAAAGGTGGAGCTTAGCGTCAGGGCGTGATTATCAAACACAGACAACCAGGATCTAACAGTTCACAACCACTGAAAAATGAAACCACAGACACACTGAGCCCCTCCAGGGAAAATGTAGCTGCCCCTAAACTCTGAACTATGATCTGCTGTACAGCAGTCAAGATTATCACTGCATCGTTGTGCTTGAAGGTGAGGCACATGAGGAAATTGTTGCAGACATTTTATTTAAACTGAACAAGCCGTGCAGTGAAACCAGATTCCTAAGAACCAACAATATAAAGGACCTAAGCGTAGACCTGTTAAAACCTGCAAGTCCTGTTAAACATGTCCTGTAAAACAGAAAGGTATCACTGTGGCAATACACGTGCAAAAAAACACGATAAAGTCCTCCCAAAAAGCTGAAACTTCAAGAGATTTTAATGCTCTAATGACATACTTCTTGTGATCTGTGGGCTTTGGATCGCACAGGGAACTTTTCTCTTACTTGGTGAGATCTTCCTCAACGGGCCCTTGGCTGGTAGTAATTGTCTGGCAATCGGAGCAGTGAAAAAAGGACGTTTTTGTTGTTTTTGAGATGGAAATAAGTGGCTCGGTTGGAAGGGTGTCAAACAAGCTGTCTGTGTTTAGTGACCATGCTGGCTATTGTTTGATGCCAGCAGGTAGTCTCTCTGTGCAGTAGAATGATTTAAACACACCTACGTCAACTAACAAGAAATCTTTTCTTTACTCTACTGACAGCAGTTTTGACTGTGTTTTCAGCCTGATGTTATTTATCATCACATATGACCCGTGCTGCTCTCAGCCACAGACACGAATGAAGAAAAACAGAAGCAGAGATATGAGCACTCTCACTGTCGCTTGCAGTAAATTACCCTCCTCTATCTTGGAGAAGAGGTGTAGCAAGAGTGAGTCTACACTAAGCCAGATGAATCTGAGTTTGTCTCTTGAAATCAAGATTTCTACATTAGTGTTGGTTACGCTGATCTGAGCCTAAACAAGAGGAAACTGACTGAATTTCTTCTCCCTCCTCCTCTTTCAACTACAACAACAAACAGCCTGAGCTGCACTTTGTGCTAAAAAGCAAATGTTAGCATGCTGCCACACTAAACTAAGACAATTACCACGGTAAACATTATACCTGCAAAACATCAACATATTAGCATTGGCATTAGTAGCATATTAGCATGCTGACATTAGCATTTAACTAAAATCTTTAAAATCTCTAAAATCTTTTTCTATTTGAAAATATGTGCACAATAACTATATTTGTTTGTAGACTTACTCGTGCAGCTTATAGCAGAAAAGCTATAGCTGCTGTTAATAGTCTGATGTAGAGGAAGAAATACGTTTCATCTAAAGCTGGATGTGTTTTGTACTTTGAAATCAACAAAAACATATAAATGATACAATCTTATGCAGTGTACAGATAAATCTAAAGTGGATGAATGGACAGGAAATGAGCTGAGCTGATATTCATGGTGGTTAAACTTCTGTGGTTTCTGTGTTTTCTCAGTGACTGATGAAGAGGAGGAGGAATAAGGAACAAACCAGGAAAGGAGGAGTCCTTGAAGGCATCTGAAGATCATTATGCAAGGGACTGGTTTTGACAGAGCCCAGACTGGCCAATGAAAACGTGCTGTACATTTAGAAACCAAAGTCGAACACTGAGGAGTAGAGTTAGTTGTGACCACCAGCATCCCTTGTGTGGAATACTGATGCCAATCTTCCTTGTGATTGGCCGGAGCGATGGATGTCACCAAGGAGAAGTTCAAAGGAGGCAGAAGGACGTCTGGGGTCACAACCCCACCGGAAGGCGGCTGGGGTTGGATGATCGTTGCCGGCTGTTTCCTCGCCACAATCTGCATCCGGGCAGTGACCAGGTGATTGTGTGTGTGTGTGTGTGTAGAGTACTTCAAAGCTTTTATGTCTGAACCATAAAGGTGAGTAGGAGGGCAGGGAAGCCCAGGGAATCATGGCTACCATAACATCCACCTTACATCACAAATCCATCACGTTTTTATCACACTACACATTTGATTTAAAAAAATGACCTCAGTTCATTAAGAATGTTTGGTTTTATGGATGTGGATGTTTTATGGACCTCTGCACAAAGAGATTTTTAGCGTCTGGATTAGCAGCACTGTACAGCATACAGTTGTGACATGTAGCTGTTCTCAACAGGACCTCACGCTCTCAGCTTTGGTCATTAACACCTCTATGTTATTACTTGGCAAGACTCCATTCCCTCTCAACTCAAACTTTTAAGCTGCTAACCTATGTCAGCAGCCACGTTGTCTTTTTTCCACTGAGACTTTGAAATCCTGCTGACATGTTTCCATGTTTGCGCAGCCAACACATTGCCTCCACAACTCAGCCAATAGCTGACATTGATTTACATTAAATGTTCACTCTAGCTTTGGAAAGTTATTTTCACATTGAAAAAAAAATGAATAGGATATATTTTATGTAGATGAGGTGTTAAAATATGCTTTTTGGATCAAACATAAAAACGGCAAGTAGTGTAGTGCAGGGAAAAAATTCTCACCCATAACTGTGAAGAAACATGGTTCAAGTCCCACTGGCAGTTCCTCCAACTTGAGCACAGCTGGCCATTTTTGCAGGTGGGAAGTTGGTGAGGTATCATGTTCTCAACGCTGCTCTAGCGACTTATTTCAGATGGTTAGGGTGCCAGGACAGTGCGATTAAGGGGGATAGTGTGAATTTCCTGTGTTGTCAATTGCAGTTATACTCTCACATTTCACTAATTTTAATGAATTTTTTTTTAAAAATGGGAATGTGTTATTAAACACAGTCAGTTTTACTGTCTGTGTGCTGCTACTGATAGACTTTTCCTTTTTAAAATTACAAACATTCAGTAACACGACTCAGTGAGAGCTTCCAGACTGTATGATCGTGCAGAAGAAAAAGCCACTTGCGCCCGTTACACATTATGAACCCTCATAAATCTAATGAACCCTCATAAGTCCGTATTTTGTAATGGTTAACACAATCTTTGATCAATAAAGGAATAAAATCATGAACTTGTGAAATTGCAGAACAGATCACACCACCGTTTGTTGAACCTCTCAGCTTCTAGTTTCACTTTCTTGCTGGCCTTTGCGGCCATTAGCATCTAACTTGCTTAAGAGGGAGAATTAACATTCCTGGCACTTATTCAATGTGAGTACCTGTGTGTTTGTGTGTGTGTGAAAGAGAGGGAGAGAAGGGACAAGAGGTTTGCATGTAAAGGTGATGATATAAAAAGAAAAAAGATCGCTGTATTCATTTCAGTCTGGGGTCATCAGAGATGGGTCGCAGGCATTTTCACAGCTCTGCCCATGATCAAATGCCATGAGACCAACGAGTGCTCTCTGACGTAACATAATGGACAATGAGGGTAATAAAAAATGGGTCAGGGAGTACAGAGCCCTCAGACTATATGAATGACAGCCATAAACTGATTAACACCTCACTCAACTCTAGTTTATTAACTCTGACATGGATTTGATACCCAATTTGACATAAGTCATCGAATAATTGTTGCATCAGAAGAGGGCTGAAAATCATACCATGACAGTAAAAAGTGATTTGATTATGGACTGCTCTGATGTCAGACACTTGTTCTTCCTAACCTGCAGGCACACTGTCAAGTCAGACAGGCTCACTGAACGTCTTTCATCTGTTGTTTTATATCAGCTGGCACTTTCTCTGCTCTGTAATGACTTCCTTGATGTCATAAGTCTGTCACAGTCTTGCAAAACCAAGCGTGAACAGGTCAGTGCAACCTTTAAAGTGGTGCCGTCCTGGGTTTTCTTGTCATTTTGTCACACTGCTCTGACTGTTTTTGTCCCAAACAAACTGCAGAATGTACCATGTGAATGTGTTCTGTGCTTCCAGATGGGGACAGCACCTCAAATATGACACTTACTGTATATAGCAGACTATAATGTTAAAATACACTAAATCCCCCACCCTCCCCCCTTCTGTCTCCAGATGCGTCTCCATGTTCTTTGTGGAGTTCCAGCTGCACTTTGAGAAGGATTACTCCACCACCGCCTGGATCCACAGTCTGATCGACTCCACCACCATGCTCTGTGGTAAGACCATCAGTACCAGTATGTGAAGGCAGATCAGTACTGCAGTTAGAGCAGGCAAAATTTACATGTGTTCACTTGAAGGCCCAGTTTTCTGTTTGATTCAGGTTCAGTGATTTCTTAACACACTCTTATCTTGTCATGAACTATGGCATGAATGAAAAAATCAGACAGAGGTATTCTGCATTCTGTCTTTCACTTTTCATATTTTGATGGAGATTCTGATGCAGACCAATAAAAACCTTGTTATAGAAAGAAAACCTAAAATCCACACTGACAGTTACAGTTTCAGTGTAGATTTTAAACATGTATATCTGGACAAAAACATTAAGAGTGCAGGTGCATTACCATTATTATTTTTACCAGGGATTAAAAAAACAGCTCTGTTATACCCTACATTTGCATGAAATGAATTGCTGTGGGTGGATACATAAACAGGAAACTGCTCAACCACCAGTCAGTGAAGTAAGAGTATTCCATGCCAAATGTGTTTCCAGCTCCTCTGGGTGGTTTCCTTGGGAGCCGTCTCTCCTGCAGAGCAACTGTGATTCTGGGAGGTCTGCTGTCTGCTGCTGGTCTGGTCCTCAGCTCCTTCGCTTCAAGTCTGGAATATCTCTACATTTCCCTGGGCCTCCTCACAGGTGCGCTAACACGTCACCTCCCATCATACCTGGGTACCTAATCAGTATCTACCCCTGTGCACTCCATTAGCCCTCCATAATCATGTATACATATGCGTATATATATCCATCCTCCACAGCACAAATCCAAAACAGCATGAGGACAAAAAAAGATCAAGTTGTCACTTGACCAGTGAGAATCATGCATCACATCTGATCAGTGCTACAGTCAGAGGCACTAATGAGGAAAATAAATGATTGAACTTTGCTGCTCATTTTTATGGCTACAGATTGCCACTGGCTATACCCACCATTTTATAGTTAATGTTAAGTTTTCCTTTCCTCCTACACAAATTTAAAAGTCAACAAAAAGCAGTGGTGGTGTCAGCCGTCTTGCTCTGTTCTGGGTTATCTCAGCAGCAACAGAGACCTTATAAGGACTTTCGTAGCCCCCTGTTTTGGCTTTGGAGCATAAGTACTTTATCCATTTATGTAAGAATATCTCAAAATCTTTAGTATTTTATCATCCGATGGGGCAAAGTCAAGTTACTTTAGTTCAACCTTTGTATGTTTATCTGTCTACAGCACTCATACTATCACTGGAAATCATCATATTCTGAGTATTGAATGAATTATTTTTTTTGTGTCAAATTGAAACTTCCCCACAGGACTCAACAAGCCTTAATTGATTTTGGGGGAGAAGCACTTCAACTGTAATTTAATGCACTATAGTAGAGTGTTTCAGGGTGTCCTATCCATTTGACAACCAAACAACTTCTGTTCAGATTTGGCAACATTTGGCAGGGTTTGCCAAACTCCAAACCCCTTTATCCGTCCTCTACAGGTCTTGGCTTTGCTCTCAGCTTCACACCAGCCGTAGCGATGGTTGGGAGGTACTTCAATGAGAGGAAAGCTCTGGCCTATGGCATCGCCCTGTCTGGTAGTGACATCTTTGCTCACCTGTTGCTTTCCTCTCTTGTCATTTATAACTTACATTCCCATTTCCTCTCCTCTACTCCTTCATTGTCCATTTCACTTTTCTTCTTACACGACTCTTTAGCTGTTTTCCTCTGCTGCTGCTTTTTCTCCAGTCTGCTTGTAAGTTCCTCTCCCTTCTTTTCTCTTCTGCTCTTCTTGTCTCATTTCATCACATCAAATCCAGTTTCACCTCATCTTCAGGTAGTGGCATCGGGACCTTCGTCCTGGCTCCTGTGGTCCAGCTGCTTATAGAGCAGTACTCTTGGAGAGGAGCTCTGCTCATCTTGGGAGGATTTGTTTCCAACTTGTGTGTTTGTGGCGCTCTGATGAAGCCGCTAGAACCAAGAGGAGGTGAAAGGTAAGTCTCATTTTGGCTCATTTGTTTTCAGGTCCAAGAAAATGATAATTACAAGAGAAAGCACTAGCAGGAGGATTCACGTACTTATTGCCTGATATCTAATTATTTACTGAAATAATTTGATTTGATTTGATTTTGGAAATTAACCCCTTAGTTAAATAAGAAGATTGATACCACAACTTACAGTGTGTCTGACTGATCATTACGAAGGTGGAGCCTGCAACTCATTAGCTTAGCTTAGCATAAAGACTGAAAAGAGAGGGAAGCAGCCAACCTTTCTTTATCTAGATCTCAAAGATACACTATCAGCACCTCTTAGGCTCAGTGATTAACTTGATATATCTTGTCTGATTAAACTGTACACGCTTGTGGATCAGTGAGAGTTTCCAGGCTACCACCAAACTGCAGGAAGTCTGGTCAAGAACTAGTCAGGCACATAACCTCCTGTACAACCACAACTTATTGTCTTCACATTGTAGTTAAAACAAATGAGATATAACTTATCAATTAGTGACCTTGAGCATATTTCCCAAAATCTTGAACTTCTACTTGAAAGACAAAAATATACCTGATTCAATTTCTGGATCTCAGTGTATTTTCTCCTGTTCTGGTCTTTCCAGCTCACAGATATGGGAGAACAACATGACTAACATGGAGCAAGATTGCATGACAACAATGCTGGATTCCAAAGACACAGAACAAGTACCTGCTGATTGCAGCCAAGTGGAGCCAAAGCAGCTGGAATTAAACAACTTAAAAGATACTCAAGGGCTACTCATAGCCAATGGAGCACTCAGAAACATTGGACTTGAAAATGACAAATTAGGTCAGGGGAAAATAGCACTGCTGACAGGCCGGACAGATATGAAGATAGCTAAATGCATTTTATTTAGCAACAAGCTAACAGGGACAATACAAGGGGAGATCAAATGTTCAGATTCTGCGTTAGCAAATGGCAGCACGATTGAGGACATGAAATTGGTGGAAAGCATGAACTTGAACAAGCCAGCTGACATGGATGTTAAGATAAAAGACTCAGGACTCAGTGAAGCCAAACTGACAGATGCCTGTCTTTTAGATAAAACCGTCAGCACTCCTCCAGAGCCAATAGTAAACACAAAAACTTTCTCCAGAGGTCACTGTTTTTGCCTCGAGTCCAGGGAGGAGTTTGGATTTCTTTTGATACCCAACTTCTTGATTCTGTCTGTGTCCTTCCTGTTTTTGGCCTATGGCTGCAGCGCTCCAATAGTTTACCTGGTTCCTTACGCCCTCAGTGTGGGGGTGGAGCACCAGCACGCTGCCTTCCTCATGTCCATATTTGGAGTCAGCGGCATTGTGGGGAACATCACGTTTGGATGGATCACGGACAGAAAGTAAGTAGGAGCTGGATGTATGTTTTGAATATGTGTGTGTGTGTGTGTGTGTGTGTGATAAATATCTATTTAAAGCCCAACACTGATACATTTGCTCCCCTCCAGGTGTCTGAAGAAGTATCGCATGCTGAGCTACATGGTGGCGATTGGCATGGAGGGCCTCTGCTGTATGTTCATCCCGCTGCTTCACTCCTTCTCCCTCCTGGTCCCATTTTCCATCCTCTATGGGTACTTTGATGGAGCGTATGTAGCGCTTATCCCAGTGGTGACCTCTGACATTGTGGGCCCCAGCTATCTCACCCACAGTCTGGGTGTGGTATACTTTCTGCATGCCATTCCCTACCTGGTCAGTCCACCGATAGGAGGTAAGTTTCATCAGTTTATTACAACTGCTGCTGTTTTTGTGGGTGTTGCCCCAGCCTAGGGGAAACCTGAGCCTAGCATAAAAAGACCTTTCCCCTTTCCCCACTCCCAAGGACGACCAGTGCCAAAACCGATTGCAAACTGGCGTCGGGGTGACCACAGCCAACATTACAAACAAAACAATCTAAAGGGTCCGCTACGTGGACGAGAGAAAACAAAATAAAAATACAGGGATCTTACCTAACTCCTAACCTACCTAACATAAATAGGGGAAAATAGGTTTACTACAAAAAAGGCTTCTCACCCCTAGCGTTACCTGGACTGCTTTTAGACAATTATGTAGACTATTTACAACCTAATCACACTTCCGTCAGTTGACGAACAACAAGGCGCGGTCCTGCTGGGAGTCAGGAAAAAGTGAAGCGCATCTATCTTCCCCAGACGCCATCAACCAATGAGCTGGCCCCACCTACAACATATAACAGATGAAAAGCACCCCCCTCAGGCAGGGAGGGAAAACATCAAAACAGAAAGAAATCAATAATACACATTATGACCCAGGGTCATAACAGTGGGTGTCCTGCAAATTCTGCAACTAACAATTATTTTTAGTATTAATTAGTCTGCTGACTATTTTCAGAGATTAGTTGAATAGTTGTTTTGTCTATAAATTGCCAGAAATCCATTTTTTCCACACTTCCTGTTTCTCTGTCTCCAGGTTGGTTAGTAGACAGGACGGGCAACTATGCAGCAACCTTCCTCCTCAGCAGTGCTTCCTACATGTTCAGCTCTGTGGTTTTAACAGCCACCTTGTTAGCCAGACACTGCCGGAGGTCCGAGTCTAACTCAGCTGCACATTTAAGTCCCAGTCACACTGCTGCTGCAGTTCAGCAGGACATCATATGACATGCAATGATGCTGTTTCTCCATCTGTGCTGATGTGCACCTCACCAGTGCTGGGCTGTGGATTTACAAAGATTACAGTAGGGGTGCTATTTTGATGTGCATTATCTGTCGCTGATGTGTGTGTGAAGAACCAGGGCTGAAGAACCTGTGCTTTTTTTATTTTCTTTTTTTTAAAGAAACTACCCTATGTTGTGACTTTGAGACACAGATCATGTTAGAATCACATGTTATTTTTTTCTCTTTGTTATTTAATGTGGATATTATGTTTTATGGAACCAAAGAGCTCCCTGATTCATTCAAGCCAAAGTTTGCAAGCAGGTTTCCATTAACATTCACAGTCTTCAGTGAGCTTTCCATTAATATGGAGATGTACCAACTACTCACACCAATTTAATGCGGATTCTAAAGTGTTGCTGTTAGGATTTAAACTATTAATTAAAAAGATATTTTTTCTAAACCTGTTTTTTATTTTCCAAAGTCTTGCCAACTGATTATGTTGAACATTTAATCACTGCATGTTTGGTCTGAAAACATCATCAGAAATCACGATACTTCTGTTCTAACTGCCCTTTTTTTAAACATTGCTCATATAATGTGATCTGTGTTCGTCTTGCTGGTCGTCAGTTTCCTGTTATGATTGTGTCATATTAGAAAGAAGCTGAAGAATGGGATCATTTGCATGTATCATGAACATTTAAATAAAATGTTAACATTTTATTGTCAGTGGCAAAACACTGCACATGCACATTCTGTCACTTGTAAATAGTAGTGAGATGAACGGCTGCTGACCAAATGAAATGGATGTTAGTGACAGACAGAGAAATAAATACCTCACATTGCCCCACCTGTAGTTGTAACAATATGAAACCATCTTTTGGCCTGCACTCCTCCAGGGAGTGCACCACTGGAGCTGGTCTCAAGGGATAGATATTTGGAGAAGGTGATAATCATACAGTGATTTGTGATCCAAGTCATTACTCGAAGGCCATGAGAAGCAATCTAGCTCAAAAATGTAGGTAACCTTAACTTCAAGTTTGTAATGTAATTTTAGATTTTAATGAACATCTTGCTTGTGATATGCCTTATATCTCTGTACATCAATGTTATTATGAACAGTAACACATATCAAAACATATCAGACATATCTGGGGATCGGGACAGCACATGCCACGGCTCTCAGACCGACACATATCATGTAAGCTCGCGTTCTTGAAGTTTCACAAATGACAAATGACAACCTGCAACTTTAACGCACAACAGTATCTGTACAGTATTATTTACAATTTTTTTGTGCAATATCTGAACTTATCACAACCTGCATTGCTTTGTCATACATCTCCAGAATTTTTGGATAATAAACCATTTGTGCTTGTGATGTAGTAATATGTGAAAAAAATGCCTCCTCTCAGTGACTTCTGTCAGAGGGACTGCAGCATGATCAGACGATTCCTGGGAAATAATAGTGCCAGTGACTTCAGACAAGTTATGAGTCTTTGATTTGAAATAGTATGTGAGCCTCTCCTCCACACTCTTCCATCACTCACAGTTACCATTAACCGCTTTGAAAATCCCATAAAAAAATCACTAGACCATGAACGTCTGTGATGGTTGTGCTTTGTGTGCTGCTCAAATCGTGACTTGTGCAAATAAAATGTATCCACGCAATACACTTCCATATCACTTTGCTGTGTAGTTAACGAGATAGTTTTGTTAAATAAAGACAATTATTCTCAGTCATTCTGTGTGGGTGTGTTAAAAGTGTACTTACCATTTAGCCAATAAGAGGACAGCGTTTCGATTACGTCACTGGACACGCGGGAGGAGCAGACCTTGGGAGCAGGTGTGTTTTAAACCTGTTTCCCCGTGGACATCCGTCTCCTGAACCTACATCTGAGTCAAACCTTCTCCACAACCCCAACCACTCGTCTTTAATGATGTCTAACCTCCCGCAGCAGCAGAGGCTCAGCTCGTGGAGGCTGTTAAGGTAAGCTACGCCAAAATGACAATACGCCAAAAAAAAAAAAAAAAAAAAAAAATCGGAGTGATACCTCAGTTAAAACCAAAGACATCGATATGATACACATGACTGTAGAATCAGTGTAACTGGCACATTTCGAGGATAAAATTTTGTCAGAAGCAAACATCCGTGAACCCGCTCAGCAATCACAGAAAAATAGGCTTCTTGTATCTGTAGAGAGCTTGTCTGAAAGTTTTTCTCAGTGTCAAACTAATACACGTATATATATATAACACTCACCTTACTTAATTTTCCAAAATGTCAACAAATACAGGCTCAGCATAACTCGCTGAATCCATGGCAGCATGTATCTTGAAGTGTTTCCTCTAAATCTGTTTATACAAGTGAAGACTTTTAACTTTTAATATATCACTGCCTACTCTGTCTTTAGGCTTATATTCAATATGTATACACTACTGCACTGAAGTTTTACGTACAGATGCAGATACTTAGATTTTATCCATCAGGAAGGCCTCTGATAGATCCTGCAGCATGAGAGACCCAAGCATACAGCCAGAGACATACAGAACTATCCTCAGAGACAAGAAAATCAAGTCCTCATGCATTAAACTGTATGGTCTCCAGAGAAGCCCTGATCTCACCATCATGGAGTCAGTCTGGGATTACAGGTCTATTTCAATTTCTATTAAAGAGGAAATGAAAAACCAGTTCATTTGAATGACAGGAGAATGACCAGGCGACTGAAGGACTCAGAGTCTACTGTCATAGTTAAGCCTTTCCTAAAACCTTTCAGTTCAATTGAAAATAACTACTTATCTCCAAGGGGGGCAATTAGAGAGTATTGTGCCTTTGGAGTATTGATATTAACAACATTTTGAGCTGTACCTTGCTTTTCTGGTTTCATTTCATTTCCTGTCGGCAGTGGGCCAGATGTACAGGACATGATGTCGTGTCAAGATAATTGCAGCAACTGTGGTACTACAGCAGTGTTTCCAAGGGCTACCATTTAGCACCAACATCTAACAGTTATATATGAAAATGTGTTCATTTTTCAGGTGTATAAAGATGGAAGTCCAAATATCCACTGAATATCCATCATCAAAACAACTATACAGAGTGCACATAGAGCCTATAGACGGTGGAATGCAACAGGTTCATTTCAAAGGCAACTGACACAAGGTAGATTGATGGAAAGTTTGTTCACCAAAAACAGATTTTCATCACATCTCTAGGCGTCCATCATTGCTCTTTTTGCCACTAGAGGGCAGTAGACTCATGTGAGATTCTTTCAGTGAATCAGTTACTCTCTGCTGATAGTTTCATACAATTGAAAAAAACACTTGAGTCAAAAAAGGTCTATCAGCAGACAGTTACTGGGGCTGTGAGGAAGTGAAAATGCTGCATGATGAAACCAAAACAACAAGACAAAAATGGATCTAAAAAGAGTGGAGAAAGTCATGCTGCCAAAATTTCTTAAAGTTTCTTCTAAAAAATCCTCCACAGACTCATCTGTGTCTCTGCTGTCTTTAAACTAAAGAATCTAAACTTTGATTGTATAACTGGGCTGCACACCATGACTTTAGTCTGCACAGTGGAATAACAAATGGTTAGGTAGTGTCAAACTAGTGATAGTGATAGAAGTTTAGAATTTCATTAAGAAAACCTAATGTCATTACACATTGTCAAGATGGTGATATATGACACCAAAAGTGCAGAAATTTGGACCTTAATGATCAATAATTGTGATGACAAAGGCCCAGTAATGAAAGTTTTTTGTATTCATTAAAATTAACTATTTTTTCCCCAAACTGATTCTGAGATACTAATTCAACATTGGAGCAGGCACTAACAGTGAAAAGTCAATTTCCCTTTGACTTACTGCTACACCCACACCTTCATATGTGTGTGTACTGTGTGCAGGACTATGAACAGTGTGTGTGTGTGTGTGTGTGTGTGTGTGTGTGTATACGTGTTGTGTTGCCTGTTGATTCTTGAGCATCTGTGTGCTCGCGCATTCAGAGGAGTGTGTTTGTACAAGCATTTGTGTACAGTTTGTGTGTGTGTGTGTGTACACCAAAGAGAACATCCCGTTCTGAGTGTATCCGCCCCCACACGGGGAGCCCTGCATTGTTCCGCTGCTGCAACCACCGTTGCATGTTTTCTCTGCATCCTCAAATGTGACACGTGTGTGTCCCCATCACACAGTGCGCGCCGGCCTGCGTTTGGATTCAATTTTTTAGTGTCCAAATACGCGACATCTCATATTTTGTGTATTTGTGGTCCTTCAGTGATGTTAGGTTTTATTTGTATGAAGTTTTCATTTACTCAGAAATGAGTCATTACACTACACCAGCTTGTGCGTCAATCAGAAATGATCTCATTTTCAGTTCCTCAAATAGATTTTGCCAATAAGGGACCTGTGCAGAGCAATAACAATATTCATTTATAGTTTATTTGCTATGTATCACTCTACAGTTTTAGATCAAAATGAAACCAGACGTTTATCTGTCAACATCTCACTATCACTAATAAAAATGGGGGATATGGTCTGTGAAAGTGCTTTTTCATTATCACTGTCATCAAAGGTTGTGTTGTACAAATGGTAGCAGTCAGTCTGTTAAAGAGGGGCTTCTTGAAATAGTTGTGGTGTGTTTGTAGAAGCATTCAGTAATGTTCTCTGTGAAAGTGAGAAATCTGATAAGGTAGATGTGTTTCCAGTAGATGATTGTGTCTTTTGCCTGGTCTGTAAACTAAACCTCAGCTGAGGCAGTTGCATAGGTTGGTAGTTAGCAGGAGTTTTCACACGAGATAATGTGTTTTGATGATGCTGAAGTGTCAGATGGGTCGCATCGCCCTAACAGTGGATGATCCTCCACAGGGTTCAGTTACCTCAAATACATTCTCAATCTGTGGGAAACAGACAGTTAAGTTGCAGAGATGATGTTTGAACCAGATTATTGATGCCAGCGGTGGAGGATGTATTTTGTTATCAGGAAAATGTGTATATAGTATTATTATTCAAGCATTCATGTTTAAGCAGCATTTTACTGTTCTAGTCATTGGTTATTTCCTTGATCAGTCCTCTTGTAAAATATGGGACCAACATAATAGCCCAGAACTCAAAGTGTCTTAAAATGTCTTGTATTGACCGGCCAACAGTCCACACCACAAAATGATTCTGTTTACCGTGGTTGAAGATAAGGAGTAGCAGCAAATCCTCACATTTGAGAAGATGAAAGCATCAAATGTTTGACAGTTTTGCTTGAAAAGTGACTTCAATTGTCATCTTTTTTTTGTTTGTTTGTTTTGTAGATAAAATCTTAATTTGTAGAATATCTAGTAAGTATTGCTAAATGTAGTGGAGTAGACGTATTGGCATCATGAAATAAAAATACTTAAGTACAGTACAGATACCTCAGATCTTAACTGAACTACACCACTTAAATATACTTAATAAACTTCCAGCACATCACTTCCAATATGGCTGCCAGAAGGTGCGTTACATCATCTGAAAGCCTCCACGGGTAGCCTCCGTGATCAAACTGTGTGTGCGTGTGTGTGTATGTGTGTGTTTTTCAGACAGAAGTTTCCACTGTGTAGGTGGATGCGTGGGAGGCAGGCAGAGGAGGGGTTTCCTCTGAGGTTGGCATCCCCGAACACAGAAAAAAAAAAGCACAGAAAAGAAAAGGACTTCCCCCTGTTTCTGTAATTACACACACACACATTTTTTTTTTTTTTTTAAACTGTTTTTCTGTCTGGTGTTCACATTTGAATTAGTTGTATTGATGTGAAACACCAAAGAACTTAAGAATGCATTGTCAGTACTTGTCTGTAGTCTGTACTCCTGCATGCAGTAGAAGCCTTTAATGTTAAGTGATCTGAATTTTGATCTGATCTCACGCAGCCGTTCATGAAAACATGATTTATTCTTCATCCTCATCTTATTCCTCCTCTCTTTCTCACTGTCCAGTCTTTCAGTCCCAGTCCATAGACCACAGACATACATATAGTAATGCATGTAATAAGTCTCTGCCTGCATAGCCAGCATGCGTACATCAGCATGATGGGTTCACTCTGAGGTTATAGACTGCTGATCCACATGGGGGAGGCAAAGCCAATATGATGCTGTATGGGAGAGCACTTAAAACATGGCCACCATGAAGGAGCACGTGCTTTTATAAATTCTTCAACAGTGCAAGCGGTTTAATAACACTCTCTGCCACATTCATCCCTAAACCTCTCCTCCATTTCCATTTTTTCACACCGGCAGTGAGAAAAGGCAGTGGGCTGCCACATTTTCATATGCCAGATCAGTATCAGTTTGCCCTTTGCATCGTCGCACATGATGTTTGTGTAGTGTATGACATGACATCCCATTAATGTTTATATGCTATTTCCAGTCAGGCAATAATATACTGTAGGGCAGTTTCTGAAGATATTTAAAGTAATATCTACCTGCTGTTATAGTCCAAAAACATGAACATAATTTTTAATAGTTTTCAGAAATTAACACTAGCTGTTCCCACACTTTTATAGGAGGACAGCACATGCAGAGTTACTGTTGATGGTCTCAGATTATCTCGACACATTAACATCACACTGCAACCTTAAAAGTCAAATCTTACAAGAAGTTTTCATTGTGATTTCTTGATTTCAGTTTTTGCTTGTTTAGACACAGACAGCATTCAACTTCAGAACAGCACTGCTGATGTCAGCCAGGAAAAGTGATCTCACACACACACACACACACACACACACACACACACACACACACTTTAAAGGTATCAATTATGTTGCAGTTGGTAGGTAATTAATCAGTAGGTGGCAGTAAAAAGACTTCAACTGGTCGAGTATCAGAAAATGTTGAGGTTGTTGCCTTCTTTCATCCTCAGTTTTCCTTGTTTTCACTGATTTTAATGTGTTCTGAGGCCAATGTGCCTTTATGGATGAAGGTTTGGCGGTTCCTGTTGAATGCTTAGCTCTGGTCAGGCTAAATCTGGTGCTGCGCCTCGGAGTAATATGTTCTAGGGTGCTAGCTGGCTACTAGGAGTCATTACCGCTGAAAGGATATGTTCATGACGTAATCTTGATACGTTTATATGTGTGTGTGTCTGCAGTAATTGCCTGTGATAAAGATGTTATTGGCATTGGTGATATCATGTTATGCTTATGTAAGTGTGAGTAAGGAGGGTAAAAGTCAACATTTGATGCAGAGCTCATGTGGATGCTGGTGTTTTAATCACCAGAACAGCACAATTTGCATAATGTGTGTGTGCTTATCCTATTATATATACAACTTCCTAGCTTAATGACTGTAAAAAAAAAAAAAAAAAAAAAAAAAAGAATCCATTACGTGAAACTATGGTGGTTCCAAGAATAAAAAGTTTTATTAATATGAACTGAAATGCCTTTCACTACAAGTGAATGTCTCACCCATTGTGAGTGTGAGTCTCTCAGTAAACAGGGTTCAGCAGCCTGACTTCACCCATTTTAACGCTTCGTTGATTCTCACAACTGGGCCAATATGCTGTAATGACTCTCTTCTCCTGAGGCAACATGGCTGTTTGTATATTTGCGGCTCCAGCCTATACATTTAGTGCAGTGACAGCAATTGGCAATAAGGCACAGTCGTGCTAGACGACATGATAAAGCAGCTACTGTGGGTGTAGCTGTTAAAACTTGTGCCTTTCTATAAGGCAAGCACTGTGTCTATAAAATCAGTGATTTTATGGACAAAAATGGAGGTATTTGTCTGAGCCCCTGGTCTGAATTTACCTAGTCATCCTAACATTGACCGGCGGCTACCAGTTTGTTTATTCACTCCCTAGAACTGCAGGGGTTGGGTACCAGTGTGCCAGCCCAATCGGCAGCCTTATGCCTCTATTAGTATGACGGTGAGAATCTGTAATTACCTTCAGTTCCCTAGGGGCTGCTGAATGAGTTAAGAAACAGTTAGGTTTCGATGCCTACTAATGAGCCCACAATGATTTGACTGTAGTGCTGAGAGCACAGCCAACTACAAGATTATTATAAACCAAAGACGGCGCACTTGTATAAAATCAGGCCATGCAGAAAACCTCTATCTCATCTCTTATAAACTTGGCAGAAATGGTAGAAGTGGCGGGGATGATAATGTGACAAATAAGTGAATCCAAGCTGCGTATATGCATCATGGACTCAGCAGGACTTTCTGTTTATGGAAAATGTGACACTCTCTCTAATGCCATTTTAATTCTACTTAAGTGTGCAGCAGGACTGGCATTAAAAATATGGTGTGTAAATACAGTCAAACTAACCTTTCTCCACTCATTCTTGACTTGGTTTTTCCTTTGCTTACTACAAGTGCTTTTATTGCAGGTAAGGAACATCAATTGTATTGTATCATGGTTTGTCTATTAATAAGATAATAAGATAAGAGGTTGCAGCCATTCATGCAACAAGCCAGCTAATTGCTATACCCAGCATGTTAATATGCTCCTATGACAATGCTAATATGCTGATTTTAGCCAGTATAATGTCTATCTTGGTCAGTCTGTTAGTATGCCAAGATTGTTAATTAGTACCTAAAGATAAAAGTATAGCTGAGGCAGATGGATAGGTTATAGTATTTGGCCGCAATCAGAACATCTGACAACCTGGTTCTGAATCTCAAGAGTTATCAGCAAACATCCTGAGGGTAAAACCACGTCTGAGTCTGAGCCAAATTTTCCTGCAAATTTATCAAATAGCTGTTGAGATATATTTTGCAGGAAAACCAAATGTCAACCCCATGGTGACGCTAGATGAAAAGTCAGGGGCACCAAAGTCGGTATCATACGCACAGTGAGTATCTGGTAACAAAATTTGAACATAACCATGTAATATTTGTCAAATATTATATATAAAGTCTGAGCTGTGCTTATGAACCGATCAACAGACATTGACATTGCCATCCTTAGAGTCAGCGTGCATTATGACCAGTTACAAGAGAGTGATATACATTTCTGTTGGTATTTTGTGGGGAAAAATTAATTGCAGTTAAAGATGGTATGGGCCATCCATTTCTTATTTCAGATTTCTATCTTTAGTGGCACTGTCTCAGTGTCACCACAACTGGCCATCATCATACTAAACTAAGTCTCCTAACCGCCTGATGTAATGGAGGTAAGAATAGAAAACAGTTATGAATATTAAATTGCTGCAAGTATTTACAGCCATTCACACATTACTTCCTTCCTATTAATTTGAGGAAATCGATCAGTATTGACTGGCATGTAAATGCCATTGATTGTCTCACCTTTGTCTGTCTGCACGATTTGTGTGTGTGTGCTCATGTACACATGTACGCGGTTTGTCTGTGTGTCTCTTCTGATCTTCTGCCCCTGCAGCTGTCGGGTCGTGGTAGAAATTCCATCCCGTCTGGCCCAGGCACCCACATATTGAAAATTGCTTATGGGTCTCTGCCTCAGCCACACCTGCCACGCACTGCCTCAATTCTGCCTCAGTGTCAGCAATTAACAGCAAGATGAGTTTGAATGCAGCAATGACATCCTGTAAGTAGAATATTGCCCATTAATAATACTTGCCTCTCTTTGATAAAGAGAGAACAATTCCCATATACATTTACAGTCAGTTATTCTGTATTATAATTGCCGTATGAAAAGGTAAGCAGCTGAGAGATGGATGTTGTTATGTCTTGGGGAAATTAATTTACATGACATTACAGCAGCTACTTACATGTTGTAACATATACTTCGTTCCAACCAGACATGGTCAAAGAAATGACGCAGGTCTTATGTGAGGACTGATCGACTTTGACTCTTCTCCAGCTGCAATGCTTCACGTGACGTGGGTGGTGGGAGCCAAGCCAGGGCTTTTCCCTGTGTACATATTCATCCTCTGCATCCGTGACCTTTTGATATCAATGTTTCAAGTTTGATTTTGGATATGAACAAAAAGCCACAACACTGTGTTAACATGTACATGCAGACGGAAACTAAACAAACAGCTACTTTGGGGATACTCACTAAGTTTCATACACTACGTTTTTTTTTCTCCTCTCTGTGTCTGCCATTGACAGACTCATGCCATATGATGGGACTCACCATCTTGCCGTTGAACAACCAGTCAATAGGAAATTCCAACCATAAATTCCTTTTTATCATAATTTTTAGATGTAAAATGAGTCTTTAAATGAACTGTACCATTAGCGTAGCGTACGCTAAAGTGTTAGCATGAAGCTGATTTTAATGATGTAAGCTAAAATATGTGCAAAGATACTGATGTTCAGGTCAACATAAACTTCAGTAGGTCATGTGGAGTTGACAGAGGCAGAAATGGCTAGAGAGAGAGAGAGAGAGAGAGAGAGAGAGGCGATGATAAACGACAGGTACAGGATGGATATGAATACACATCAGTGTTGGTGCTGACATATTCTCGCGCTTTAGTTACACAATGCTCCCTAACTCTGTCACAGTCAGAATAAAGAGTCTGACACAACACCAGGTTTAGTCTCAGTACTTCTGGAGAGGTTTTGATTAATAAGGAGTCTATCAGTTGTCTTTCAGTGGTCTTTCAGGACCAAAGGAGGAAGTAAGGAGAAGTAATTATAGAGCCACAAAGTCCAGAGAGGGAAGAGGATGATTGGAGTGGTCAACAAACCATTGGACTTTAACATGGGAGATCACTGTTTGTCCTACTGACAGTCAGTGTTTGTTTCTTTTAAGAATGATCATGGTCACTCCCTGATGTTAACTATGATGACAATGGTCCCCCAACCCAACACAAGATCTTCCCTTGACCCTAACCAAGTTTATTTTGTGCCTAAATCTAACCAAACCTTAACAATATTGTTTCTATTACTTGTATGTATTGTTCTGGAGGGTATGGGGCATTTATTTTAGAGGACTTGCTGACTTAGGAACATGTAAAAGATGATGATCTTAATAGGTGAACATGAAAGATAAGGTGGAGGCTAATAGGCCACAACATAACATAACAAAATAACAGACGCAGCCAAACCTGTGATTTACTCCATCAGCCAATCAGATATGTGGATAATAGCACATCATGACACACACACACATACAGGGACTACATACTGTACCTCATGTACAGTGTAAAAAAAAAAAAAAAACAGTGCTAGGTAATACAGCCAGCAGAGGTCACTGTATTCTACCAGTAAACAGTCACATATCCATAGTCAAAAAATATTGTTCACTGAAGTTCCTCAGTTTTTTCAGAGACATGTGAGTCTCTCTTTAGAAAGATAAATATGCCATCAGCAGAGCTCTAGGGATGATTCATAACAGCAGTAGTATCTTATACTGGGTTCTACTTTCATGCCAACAGTCATAGTACAAGTGTAGGCGTCAGTTTCGTCCAAATTGTGTCTCAATATCAAATGCACAATCAGCTTTCTCAGATGGTGCGTGAGAGGAACGAAAAGGTAAAAGAGAATTTGTAGGTCTTATAAAGTTAGAATCATATTTGATGTTAATGGTGGAGTTTTATGTCATTTTGAACACTTTAGTTTTTCAGTCTAATGGTGGATCTTAACACTTGAGTCATGGTAGTATTTCTTCAGCCTGCAGCTTTGGAAAGCCACAAAGAGAGCACAAAATGCTCCCTCAGAGATTTATTAATACTTTTTATCACCAGGTTTCCCATAGTGGATTTTGATACACAAAGATGCACTGACAACAGAGAGCCATGTGGGACATAAAAGATGAAGAGCAGTATATTGATATTTCCTGCCTCTGAGCATTACACACTCAGGATAAAAGAATTTATATCTGTATTTTATCACACTCAGAAATCAAGTTAATGTAGTATCTTTGAGACATCTTTGAGTAGCCTAGACTTAATTCTGTAAGTTTCTGTCATGCCTGCAGTACATGCTCAAGATTTGGTTAGAATAAGTTTGTAGTATGTGACTGAAGCACAACTATAGACAGAGAAAAGGGGCTAGATGTACAGTAAAGAGACAGCCACAGACAAGACAGTGACTCTAACAGCAGCTGCTTTTTTATTGAAATATTTCCTCTACTTATGTTTCGATCACCTTTATTCTTTGGGTATCAGTCACTGGAGTGTTTAAATCCAGTTGAGTCCCGTGTGAAAGACAGGGGGCAGACGCACACCGACAGAAGAGAAGAGTCAGAGTCAGAGTCAGACCCCACCCAGCAGTAGGTGGATCGCAGTTTTTGGAGGAGGAGCGCCCATATCAGCGTGAACACAGACGGTACCTACTGTAGTGTAGAGACACGCAGGGAGGGAGGAAGGAAACCCTGTCAGGGGCAGACAAAAGAGCTCGCTGAAGTGTGTTTACCTCCTCTGGTACAAGAGGTTTCCACACGGACGAGGCGGAGTATTCAGCAAAAACTCTGGGATTTATTACACTTTTGACTTTTATGTTCTACTTTTGGAAGTATTTTTTTTTCTTGCTTTGGACCAGTGGATCCTATTTGGACTTGCGTTTATATTATTTTGACATATATGTATGTATATATATATATGTATATATACATATAAATATATCACAGCCAGCTTGACATCGTGTTATTCTCGGAGCCAGCGGTTATGTCGCGCCACTGACATGCAACCTCCGTCCAGGTGAGTTTGGACAGAGGGGAGCAGAGGTGTGTGGTGTGTGTGCGCGCGTGTGTGCGAGTGTACTTTTACCAAAAATCCAGTTTCCCACTGTGCGCACCGGCATGCCAGCTTTCACGCTGCAAACAGCCGCAGTTATTCCTGCGTAATGTTTAATGCCAGTGTCTTTAAAAAAAAAAAAAAAATACAGGTAATTAGCAGATATTCTCTGATATTGTAATGCTTTCTCCTACCGTGAAATGCCACCTTAGAGCGTTTGTCATGCGTAAAAGCTGACTTAAACCGAATTAGATCGACTGTGCAGCGCTTTCTTTTCCTGTAAACATTCCTCTAATCCTCCAGTCAGAGTTTAAAGCAACCTTTTCCTACTTTGTTGGGGTTTCTTCTTTTATTTTAGATTTTGGGACCGTGTTAGTGCGTTTTACACTGCCCCTCTGACTTTGCCGGTATGTTTGGCAACGCGGCGCACCCGGCTTCCTTTTATTAACCTCATAGCCCCTTAACCGAGCGTAGACGGCACTTTACCCGGGATAAAAGGCTGCGCTGGGCTTAAATGACGAGCCGTGTATGTCGGTGCAGATCGCTTCGTCTCCAGGGAGTGCAGCTGGTAAACTGCATTTTATTTTCTGCATAGCGTGGTAGTGCTGTTTTTTTTTGTTTTGTTTTGTTTTTTTGTCAGGCGCCATGCACTGTACATCTCTCTAAACAGTACCAACACTTACACGACGACATGATGTTTTCCCTGTAACAGAGTGGCTCTTTTTTGCCCCTCTATCAGAAGCTTTTTGCCTTGTTATGGTCGAGTTCACAGAGTTCACCCGCCTTCTAATTTACCTCTCCATTTCAGGACATGGGTGAGATTTTTAAGACCCGTTCAGGCAAGTTCACCTGTCGCTTTTCTGGTATTAATGCTTGTGTTAATGGGTAATTACTGGAATGTAATGCTTAGCCTAATTTTGCCACTTTATTACCAGTTAAAGAGGCTCCACAAGTGTGCGCTGTGTCCTGCGGGAGGCGCACAAGCACCATTGGGGTTTTGAAGAACAAATATAGAGATCACAATACAGGAGGCACGCACAGTCCATGTGACAGCTGGAGAATTATTTATAATATCTTTGTCTAAATAGTAAAGTGAAACCTTATCGTGTTATCTGAAATGTCAGGTTTTTTTTCTGGTGACACTAGGCTGTTCTTTCGTCGCCCACGGAGTCAGAAACTGCAGCCTGCCTCTTCATTTTAGCACAGTGACGGTGCAGACGTGCTGCTGGACGGATCTCGTTAAACATTTAACGCCGTGACACCTGATCAAACGCCTTGTTTGGTACTTTTCTGGCGCTGGCGTTGTGGACTTCCTTTCCCCTTCCCTCCCTTTGCTTTTCCCTCTCGGCGAGTTGGACGCCGGTACGTTTTGGTGCCATTTCTCTACGTGCCGCCTGACACGCGTAATATCTCTCCCCCGTAGCGCTCGGACCTGCACCGAAACTCACAGGGAAAGTTTACATTTCTTTATGACTGGAGGGCAGTCTTCGGGGTCCAGTTAAAGCGCGGTTGTTATCGTTGTTGCCCCGTGCGTAAAAATGCGTAAAAAGCAAAAGGATGACCATTCACTCCAAAGGTGCGTAACTGTTTGTCGGTACACGAGGGCTCGGTGCTGAAAACCAGTTGGTTATAATTGTAGGTCATTTTGGCACATAAGTAGGTCATTGCCGCTGGGAATCCGTGCGCTGAGGAAGCTGTAGTTTAGTCTGGACAAACAGGAAGCGCAGCAGCAAAATATAATTTTTAAAGTCCCCTAATCTGAATGTCACGTTGAGAGTCTGATATTCGGTGGTTTAAGCAGAAAATGACAAAGTTTGAGATTTTTGTTCCAATGTGAATCGGTGTTTTTAAACAAAGTGACTTTACAAAGGTAATATCTGCGTATATTTACCATGATTCAATAGAGCCATCATCAGCTGTTAATAAGCAGAGATGTGCGCTCCAAATGAAAAGTTGTTTCGGTTGATTTCATTAAAAATGAGATTCCCAGACTGACCCAGGTCTGTTGAGACGGATTTCTTTCAGGCTGTCAGTATGTGACGCAGTTGATGTTACTCCAGCCGCTTCCTTCGCGCCTGATTATTTTTTTCCCCACAAGTCAAACAAAGATCTGCTGCAATCAGCAACTTCTGTCAAACAATGGAGACGCACTGGGCGGCCAGTTTGGACAGGAAGCCTGGGCTGCCGTCTGAACAGGAACACATTCACTGCGCATAATAGTCAAACACTCACTACGCAACTCCACGCGCTTCTGTGGCTATCAGCTGCGTTGGGAAGTGAGCTGGAATATGGTTAAGTTTCATAAAAGACAAAGCTATCGGTCAGTTTACCGTTGGCACGTCCGCTGTTACTGAAAAAAGTATGTGCGCGTGGGCGCGCCTGTCACCGCGATTCCCTGTGAAATAAATCTGATTTAAGTCACAGAAATCCCGAAGTGATAGAGGAAAAAAACGTGAATCTACGAGGTCCAGTCCTGACGCAGCACCGCGCTGCCACATAGCCAGCTGCAGCTGCACATTCAGCGGAGACGTGAGGCTGTAGGCTGTTTGGGCAGAGTGATGAAAGCCCAGGCTGACGGTGCCGCTCTGTTCATCCAACAGACCACCAAACCAGTCCGATGGCTCGACCGAAGTAACGGCAAGAGAGGAGAGCGGAGGAGATCCACACATCGACGGTGCCGCTGGAGCCTCGGCGCAAACGTCCCGTTCGAACGACGGCGGCGGCGGCGGCGAGCGGAGCTTTGGCCACCGCGGCTCCACCGGAGGAGGAGAGCCGGCGGACTCGCCGCCCCGGTGCAGAACCAAAGCCATCTCCCCTCTCGACAGCCTAGGCGTGTTTCAGAAGAGGTCTATATTCAGCAACCCTCGCCGCTCCTCCAGTGGATATTTCTCCTTCGACGGCGAGTCGCTGCCGAGCTCCCCGCTCTCCCCGAGGCCAGCGACGGCTGACAGAGCCACGCAGACTCCGAGCCCCACCGGCCAGGTGATGAAACACTTCTTGCAGCGCATGACCGAGGCGCACGGCAGAGGACCGGGGACGCAGCAGCTGCACGGTGAGCACAGGCAATTTGCATAATAACTGATGGTTAATCGCCAATACTCTGCATACACGCAGGTGGAGTAGGCTGAAGTTTCTCATCACAAAGTCCTTTCAGAAATTCTGGAGAGTCAAATAAAGCGGCGAATGAGCTCATATATATATAATAACATTAATTTAGATAACAACAACGACAACAAGTCGTACTAATGTTCATCACCCAGAACCAGTTTTAAGGGGGGGGGGGGGTAATCTGCAGTTTGAAGTGTAGGTGTCCAAGTGTCTCAGAACATGAATGCACTCCCTGAGACTATATTAGAAACCACGTGTGGTGTGTGAAAGTTACTGGCCTGAATCAGCCTGTACAAGCTGCTCTGACTTTTTCACTGTGAAGTTTAGCTGCTGTTGCTGCTGCTGTGTGGGTGTGCAGCAAAAAATATGAAACCAGATAGGAGCCCCACACATGCTCCCTGTAGCTTCCTCTATCAAAGATTTTTGGGGTTTGGGCGGGTGGTGGTGGTGGTGGTGGTGAATGTTAACAATGATATTCAAAAGGTGAACAAAAACATACTCAGGATGTTTTTGCACTCCACATTTTCTCCCAGTAGATCTTACTCATGAGGGAAGACAGACTTTGCACTACTCTGTAGTATTTTGCTACTCTCTCAGATGACTTAGTCAGTCTCGTGTTCGTTTTCACATTCTGATTTATTGACTAATACCCAGCACACCTCACTTCATTGGCCCTCAGAGGGAAATCCAACGATTTCAGGCTGAAACCTGCAGCTCCAAAACACTGAACTACTCGAAAATGATTCCTCAGTGCTGCCAAACCCATTTCTGCTGATTCCCATGTTTTCATTCCATTGTAGTATTACTCTGCTTCCTGTTGAGTAACGTCTGCTGCCTCTGAGTGTGTCAAACCTTCCCAAACCCCACAGGATACATTCAAACCAAACACACAAGCCTACTGTCATATTTCTTTACTTATTTGTACAGAGAGTGATATCCAATACATATGGGGGGGAGAAACTGTGGGCAGATGAAAACCTTGACCAAAAACCATATCTTAACCATCTTAACTTTAACTCAACAATTACATTCACAGAAGTTTTAACCCCACATCCAGGTCCTAATCCTACATTAACCCCTTAAAGAAGTCATTATCTTCTTCCTCACTTTTTTATGTGCAGACATTTGGTCTCTTGGAGACAAACAGTCACACAATGACACTTTATGAGGCAACATTAGCAGGCTTTGTTAGACCTGCTGATGTTGGATCGCTGCCTCAGAATCGCAGAATCCTGCTGAATCAGTTTTAGAAGAAGGAAGAAGGGTCCTGACATCTGGCTAAAGTAAAAGGGCCACACCCAAGGGTGTGAGTATTTTGCGTGTCATCACAGTTAAATGGAAAAAAAAGAAAAAGAAGAAAATTACACAGACATTTTCATAACTGTCATGTCAGATGTGCTTGTGAATTTGTCAGTATTTCAAAAACAGTGTGTCCTCCGCTTGGTAGTGTTGCATTTCCTCCTACCTCAGTCGACACCCCAGTGCTCCTCCTGCCTCAGCCAGCTCGCCGGTCGTACACACCTTCAACTCCGAAGTCCTCTCTCTTTTCTGTGTTGCAGTAATATCAGCAAAAGTAACTGTAGTTCAACATGTATGTCTTCCAATTTCCAACATGATCCGCTCAGTTTCAGTCGCCATTGTTTGAAGTATACAAAGAAACTCGACACATAGAAACCCCACTGCCGGCTGAGCATTTTGGCAGCGACACAGACACACCAGGGCACAAGTATCAATGCTCACAACGGTGTGGGACATTTTCCTAGGCTCTGCGTCGAGGTATAAACCAGCCATAACCAAACACTCTCAGATTTTTTCATTTTCAAACTTGTTGTCTTCAGATCCATCTGAAAAGTGACTCGATTGAGGCTTTATACAACTTTTTTTCCCCCACACATACAGTTGTACTCTCCAAGATCTCGAAATAGACTTTGATGTGTAAAATCAGCACACTTCCCCTTTAAGGAGTTGGAAGTGTCAATTGAACAGTAAGTCCACTTGTTCACTTACTCACTCCACTTTAATTCACACATTTCATAAAAAAAAATAAAACATAAAATCAAGGTGTGTAGGTTTGAGCTTGTATTGGTGGAGCCACCAAAGTGTTTGTCGGACATTAATCACTTCTCACAGCCCTGATCCTGTTTTTATCTCTGCTGTTTATTTGGATAACAAAAAAAAAAACAAAAAACAGAACAAGACATGCAAGTCTGTCACCTCCAGCAACAGTGTTTTAAAATAGCGCCCCAGTAGACTTGTTTATTATAAGGACAACTTTTAAAAGAAAGACTCCTGCTTTTAGCTATGACGCTGACGGCTAAAGTTGCCTATCCTGTTGCTTGGTAACAAACAAAACTGCAACGTGAAGCTGAGATTTGGCAAGAAGAAGAAGAAGAAAAAACACAAACAAGCAACAGAGTGAATCCCCTCACAGTGTTTGGGCAGCAGATGAAAAATACATCCACTATGTAATAACATTGTTCTCTCATCCTGATAAAACTTTACTAATTTGTCTTCCTCAGAGTCATTTCAGATGCAGAAATATACTATACTGCAGTAACCTCAGCTTTAACCACACCATATATATGTGCATTTATTTTTTTTTTTACAAGGATAGTGGTGTTTTGTTAGTAAAAGAAGCAATCTCCTGAGGCTAACAGAAAACTTCCGTAAGCCTCTGTGTATTGTAACCTCTGTGATTCTGCTTTTTATAATAGCAATGATTAGCTTTACTGATTGCTTTTTGTCTCTTTTATTCTTTTTCACTGCAGCCAGACAGACAAGATAGCAGTCAAAACAGTCCAGCACGCACGTATGTGTACGTGTCATTCATTAAGTACGCCAATCAAAATAGGCCTCTGTGTGTGTGTGTGTGTGTAGCAGTCAAAATAGGCCTGCAGGTCTTTTGTAAGATGCAGACAGAAACCCTTGGCCTCTTATTCAGTTCTCTATGTCCATCAGATAGAACAGATAGGAGATAAACACACAAGCTGGTGCAAAATATCTTACATGGTCTTCAACGCAAATAAGTCTCAGTTATCAAGAATGCTGGTCGGTCTGTGCATTAGACAGATAGAGCGGCGAAGCTCTAAAGGAGGATCAGTTTATCATCTTGTTGTTGTCGCGCGTTTGACAGTGCGATTACAGCTCCTATCACAACACTTCCTCCTCCTGCAGCAGGAAGATCACACCTACAGTACAGCACAGTCAGGTTTCTTCAGTCTCTTCAGCCAGAGTGGAAACAAGTTGACTTTGAAGCATTTTTTGTCTTCATTTGATTTGTGTTCACTCGGTTTAATTATGACAGAACCTCGGGGGCTGGTTGCACAGAGACAGATTCTGCCTCTGGCTTCAATCTAACAAATAAACTTTTAGACAGAAATCTGAGTTAATAGGCTGCACAAAGCTGACTAATTATTGCCTTTCTTAAGTTTTTCTAATTCATTATGTATGATGTGTAAATCAAGACTCCTTTCAACTGAAGATTTGTGTCTTCTGGAGCAACTTAACTGTTAAAAGGAGAAAATTCAGTGTCTCTCTAGCTCTTTGCCTTTCAACTGCCTGCCTCTCAGTGTTAGCAAACCACAGATTGTGAGCCTCAGCGGCTGTCACTAGGTTATGGTACACCAGTTCAGGGAAGTTAGAAGTACACAGAAATTTCTGAATCTGCTAGTACAATAAAACCATGACTATGAACGTGTTATATATGAGTGGTATTAGATTCTCATCTCTTCTCCTCTACTGTGGACATTTTCAAGGGAAATGAGAAAGAATCCATGTGCAATACATGACAAAGTATACAACTTGAACGTCTATATTGTTATGTCAAAGCATCCTGACTGTCCAGCAGTGCAATAAATCAAAGTCAGAACAAGGATCCAATGATCAAAAACAGTCAGGTTATATCAGTCAGTAATAGTTAAGGCAGACAACTCCTAAAAGTGGGAAGGGTGTCAAAGGGATAATTTACTTTAAACTATTCTGAAAGGAAAAACTCAGTCTAGCAAATTGGTACAACCAAGTGTCCAGTAATGTATGCAAGACTGATTCATCTGAGAACTTCTATTCTGTTCATACCAGTCAGGAAACAGCTGAATATGAGCATGGGTTCAGACCCAATTCTCTCCTGTATTATTCAGTGTCTCCAGTGTACAAATGGCACTGTCGCCTGATAGTATAATATGCACTAATATGCACTATGACAAATTAGTCAACGAAGGCACAGAACACGGGCACCGCGGCCAGCCGCCGGTTTACTTGCTGCCGCCCGTCTCCCACCATCAATCACCCCGGATGTTAATGGTAGTCAGCACGATTGATTAACAGCCTCTGCCCATTGTACTTAATATTGAGGAGGAAGACAATTGTTTGCAAGAGACCGCATAAGGTCATTGCGCTGAACGTAGACTTGAAAGACGAATCACAAAAACACATGCACACACACAGACGTCATTCACACGGTAGGTTTTCATATATTCGCGATGTTCCCATTGGAGACACATGAAGATTTTTTTTTTGTTTTACACTGCCTTCTCACCAACCTGGAAACCGAATAGATATTTTATGAAACAGTAAGGATATACCAAAATATTGTTTTTAATCCACCCACATGAATGAAGTACTGATTGCATCCCCGGCTTACCACGAGCAAAATTTTCATCAACCAATAAACCAAAGTCTTGTCCATCTGGTTGTTTTTTCTTTGTCTGTTTGTAATGTCATTTTCAGCAGAGATCTTCTGTAATCTGACATGCATTTTTGTAACCGCACCGTGTTCAAGGCCGGTGGAAAGGTGACTTGAACATCATAGACGTATTTCATGTAAAAACGCAGCGTCGCGCTCGCGCGAGGAAAGGTCTACGCCACGCTCATCGCCTCGTCATGTTTATGCTTATCACAGGAGTTCACTTAGGCTGTAAAGATTTTGATGTTAGGCCACCATCTTAACTGCTGTACCAGATGCCATGTGGCCTACCACACATGTGATAAAATTAATATGTTGCAATGAACGCACATCGAAAATAGCTCTGTATTTATCTACACAGTGCCTCTGGTTTCTATGTTAATATTACCAGTCATGCTTCAAATAACAAAGGAAGTTTCACAGTGTTTTCATGGCTAAACCCAACCACACAAGCTACACCCGTTTGATAAGGCTCCGCACCAGCACTTTTATATGCTGATTACTGCAGAGCTACACTAACAAATACCCAAGTTTCAATAGCACACATATATTAGAGTGCGCCAGATCACATCAGCAATGTCGCCCTATTTTTTTCTCAGAGCCTCCCAGCCTCTGCAGCACAACCCAGGCAGGATGGAGGGACCGACAAGAGTCTGGACGCGATTGGGGGATTACACCCATAGCTATCATCACAATGTGTGTGTGTGTGTGTGTGTGAGAAATATATTACACAAGGATTTTAAAGTTATACATATACTTTGCCAAGCACTTTGATTTTATATAAATAAACCGCCTCATGAAAGTTATTAGGCGGGCATTAAAGCTCCTCTTGATTGGCATCAGTACAGTTAAAGTGCTGCAGCACTGGAGTCAAAAAGCCAAAATCAAGTCAAGACAGCGTCACTAATCCGTGTGAGAATGCGAGGCAGGATGTTGAAAATGGCGCAGTCATGAGCAAGAAACAAAAAGAAAGGGCCCAGGACAAAATGCCCTCACACTGCCAAGTGATCTGAGACTGCACTACTGCTACCATCGCGCCTGGGTGAGAAAAACGAAATGACTCTTGACTCTGAAAAATAACTACAGACAGCCTGGAGCTGCAGAAAATCCAGACACAACCACTGTAGCAAAAACCCAAAAGCACAAGAAAGCGTTTAAGGATACAAAAAGCCCCTCAACAGTGGAGGAGGCATGGAGGCATTGAGACATTCTCCTCACAAAGCCTTCAGCCAGTTTCAGCAGGAAAGAAATAAAAACAACAGTCCAGTGGTACAAATTGGTGTTTAAAATGTGGTGAACCCAGAGAACAATACCCAGTCACATTATAAGTTGAGCTTATTTGCTCAGCCTCGGTAGCAGCAGTTTAGCTGATTATTTCTTTGGCTAGCTGACTGTGGTACTGATGTACGCGGGTGGTGTCTGTGAATGCTGGCTCTTTAACCGCAGATGAAGCATGTGGTGTTCTGCTAAATAATTAGACAGGAAATGCCAATCATTTCTTTCCAGCCTTTCTCTATTTGAAGCAGTTAAAAGATGGAGAGAGAGTAAAGACACAGGTGCAATGGTGTGCTTTAACCATTGCAGCACTATGGAGCACTGTTTTACCTTTTTTTTGCGCGAATATGATACACATTCCTGCCACTAGTTTAACGTTGTTCTGCTTTATCAACTGTTGGTGGCTGGTGAAAGTATTCACCTAAAAGTTTCTTTATTTTTCTGTCCATGTAGTCTATATTGAAACAGTGCAGCACACATTACTCCAGGGAATATAAATCCCATGAATGTTGCAGGCTACTCCATCAGTCAGTCAGACTGGAGTGTGTTGTGTGCTGCAGTAGTTGGGCATTGGGCAGCTCATTTCCTGGTTTGTGTTTCCTTTAAACATTTCTGCATGTTGCATCATCACAGCTGGGATTACTCCACTATCAAAGAGCTAATTGGAGCTTTGGGAAGCCAGAGAGGAAGAGGGAAAAATCACGCTTGGTTGAGTTCATTTAATCTCAATAACAGAGAAATAGATTAGAAAATAAAAGTCAAGAAAGCATGACAGGTCTGCTATATCCCAGTGAAGAGCTTAAATGCCCTCAGCTTCAAAAGCTTAATAGCTATAATTCATTTACATGAAACATATTTACCGAGCTTAACACTCCAGCTGAGAAGTAAGGAGCAGTCTGAATAAAAGTTTATCCCGTTGTGCTTAACTCTAGTTAAGTTAAATAAAGTACAAACAGGAAGACAATTAACCTTTAAGCCTTTCCTTACTTGGCATCCCTCTCAAAAACACATATATGCATCCAACGTAAAATCCTCAAACCCCTGAGGGCGTTATTTTGAGTGCACTTATGGTTCCAGTGTAGTCATCACATTGCTCTCACAACAGGTCATTAACAGCTGCTACGTGATCCATCATTCAGGCCAGCCTGATCAGCTACTTTATTTATCACCTTCTGCATGATCAAACATACCACACATCCTCCTGGAACATTTAACCAAATAAGAAACAAAAGTCTGAGAAATTAGGGAGTTGACTGTCCACAGCAGAGTCACTGACATCAGGAAGAATTGAACTCAGTCCATGTATATGAAAAATCCCACGAGCTGTTGCAAACGTGCTAAGAGTCATGTGTAAGGAGGGAAAACAGAGGCAGGCTGAAACATGTGAGAACGTGATGAGTCAAGGTTGTGACTCACACCTCATCACAAGGACAGAAAAGAGGAAAAGAGAAGTGTGTGTGTTTAGTGGCAAGCTCTCTGTGAACTTAAAAGGACTAATCCAGAAAGATGTGCATGTGTGTGTTTGTTCATTCTGGGTAGAATGAGGAGGCAGAGAAAAGAGGAAGGTGGCGCTTTGTTCCCTGTTCTCTGTTTCAGGTGTTGGTGTTGCTTTGACATGTGCTCATGCATGGTTACATATGGTTTACAACTACAGGTGTCATGCGATGTTTTTTGCGTTTCTGATTTTAGTCGGGCACTTAAATTGTCAAAGCACAAGACAGCGGAGAATCTTTGTCGTTGTAGAGACAAACCCAAACTTCACATTAGTTAAGATTGAACGATCATCACATCCCTTCTAACAGATCATGCTAAAATAAAACATATGTGGCTATAGATACAGGAGTAAAACACTTGGACACCATGTTGGGAGATCTGTGCTCCAGCAGTGGTTGAACACAGCTGTGTTAACTGGTGGGGAATCCAGGAGGGATTATGTCCTGGAGGATTGTACAGCATTCTAACTTGAATTGGAGTGGTGAAAGATCTTAGAGGTTCTGAGAAAGTTTTGAGCAAAAAGGAAATTTCAAGAAGTTCTTAACTATGCCATGAACCTCACGCTGTCAAACAGGCCCAGCAGGATAGTTTAATCATCATGAATCATATCTGGCCCTGGGTGAATTTCTAGACCTAGGCACCCAGTGTGGCTGCCCCTCGACACCTCCATCTGGATTCTAGAGCAGGATTCATGCTGTTGTAAATATACCAGTTGTAGGCAGGTCAACCAAGGAGTTATTTTTTCTTTTCTCATACTTTATTTAAACATATTTAGAGGTGGAGTTTAGTAATTCACAAGAAAAATGGCATTTTTACATTCATGATCCACAGAGGATGAACTTAATGACCCCGTGTCTCTGACATTTCTTCTAGCACATATTGCTTACCAAAATGTTTTGTCAACCATTGGATGGATTACCATGCGAAATTTAGTCCACACATTCATAGTGCCCTTGAGGATGTAATCCTAATGACTTTGGTCATCTTTTTGTTTAACTTTTCCCAGAAGCCTACGAGAATGACATTTGTTTCTGAATATCCACTGATGGATTCCCATGAAATCGGGCACAAACATTCATGTCACCTCTCACTCCTTAACCCTCAATCTAGCACCATCAGGCAGAACTCTAAATTATCCAATAATACTGGCTATTCAACACTGCAAACTAATCACATCCACAGCACTTACAATTACCCAGGTTGGAAACCTCTGGCCTACAGGCTTGAGAAAGCTTCTGCACAAAAAAGAAATGTAGTCAACAACAACAACAATGTGGATATCCTCTCAGTTGTTTAATAAGCCCAGCTGAACATGGAGATGAATGTAAAACTGAATGAATAATTGCTTCTGTGAACTGGTTCAGAAAAAAGGAATACATGATGTTGTACGAAAATAATAGGAGATATTTTAACACATTAGGACAAGTTCTCACATCATCACTAGTTGTTCATGGTATAAATAAATACTGAGCTGCTAGAGTGTTACCACTGTTGACAAAAGAGCTTTATTCCGTGTCATTAGCTGAAGGCGTCGGCTAAGGGGCAGAGCTGTATCACTTCAGGCTGTAAAATGATTCATAGTATGTGAGATACATTTACACATAATCACACAGGTGGTTCAGTTAATTTTATTGTTCTGAGAAACCGGCAAAACCTTTTTAAAAATACTTTTGCATAGAAACTGCATTTTGAAGTGATTAATTGTCAGGAAAATATGTACAGCGGTGTGTAATCACCAGTGTAATGATGAGTAATTGTTTTTCAGTAGTACTCCTCTCCCACACTGACTCTCTCTCCTTTGCCCTCATTTAATCCAACCTCTCTCTCTCAGTTAAACATTTACACAATATGTGTGTGGTTATGTGTGTGTGTTTGTTTTCAAACATCTGTAAATGTGCTCAGTACGGTGTGTGTGTATGTGTTTGCATCTATGTTAGTGTTTGCATCTGTGTTAGTGTGTGTGTGTGTGGTGTGACAGTCTAGTGTCCGCATGACAGTGTAGATTCATTATGGCTCAGCCCTGTGGTTAAAGGACTCTCAGAGAGCAAAGCACAAGGTCTAATTATCCTGCCAAAACACACACACATACACACACACACACACACACGATACAAACACAATCAAACACTGACACACACTCAAACAAACTCCAACACACACTCTGTCATCTTTCAGTAGGAGGTAAAAACCCTTTGTCCTGAAGACAGAAATAACCCTGAGGAACATTGTGGACCAGTCGGGTGTCACTGGCTGGCTTCTTGTGTTTTTGTTTGTGTGTGATCGAGAGTGCGTGAAAGACAAAGAGCGGGAGAAAGACAATATTTTTAACCCTTGTTTAACCATTTAAGAGAGCACTGTCTTTTCCAGCAGTGAAATGCGGAACTATACTGATTTATCGTAGCACTTGCTTGTTTATAGCCTGCTAGCTTAAGGATTATGTTGTTGTTGAATGCTTGTTCCACTGTTTGGACTTAAACACATATTTCTTCTCCGCAGTCTAATAAGTACAGGACATTTTATGCCTGTATTTAACTATACTAGGACAGGGTCGCAAGGGAGTTTTTATTTCAGCATCACTACATTTCTTTCCTCTGAGAATGATGATGCCTTCATGTTGCACAAACTCCAAAACATACACCTTCTATGCTTGACTTTACTCAAATATTTAGCCTGATATTTCAGTTTTAACAGATTTGACTGCAGATACACACACATAAAAGTTTAAAATCATGAGTCATAATGTCAAACATTGATGCGCCGGTGACTGGTGAGCATGTGGCGCCAAGGCTGGTAGATTGCACGGTTAGTCTGCTGGCTTTCGTCCTGGCTGTTGAGGAAGACCTTGTTGTAATGAATAACCGCCTGACAGAAAGCCTTGTTGTGTTGTTTCAGTGTCAAACAACAAGTTACCATGCTGTGAAAGGAGAAGGGTTAACTAACAACAGGAGTTGGTACAGATATGACGGTGATTGAGGTCAGTTGAGATGAAACCACAAGAACATCAACAGCTCCTAGGTGTTGATGTGTTGTGTTAGCTTGTATATTTTTATCTTAAAAGTTAAAATGCTGGAAATTACACTGTTTGGAGGTTTGCATAGTGTTACTAAGAAGCAGAGAAATGCTGGTGATGAGAAGCGCATAGAAAAATAATCATTGTATCTGTGTGTGTGTGTGTGTGTGTGTGTACTAGTTTGGTGCTTGTAAGTGTACCCTTGTTCAGAGAGCTATTTTTGAGATGGCATAGTAAGCTGGTAACCAAACAAAATCACATGCTGAGCTGGAACGGCTGACTCAATGTTTCCACTGTGAGAAGAAAGAGACAAGAAGGAGAGCATGAGGCTTGAACTCTGCACCAGAGATGTGTCTTTCTCAAAGTCCCAGGGCAGAATCACTAGCAGTTACCAAAGCCAAACAGAATGGGATGGGCACTTTTTATCCTGTCTCTTGTCTGATTTGCATTGATTTTCCAGGTTTTCCTGAATGCTTTGACCGTTGATATTTTTACGCTACACCAGTGTTATAGACTTTCTACCAATCATACATATTCTACATTATTGTCTTCCATTTTGCAAAGGACTCCAATGCCATTGTACTCTCCTGTCCACAGATATCCATTGCTTTTATTAGCTTCAGTACAAATTCAACTTGCAGGCTTATAATTTTAAATTTTTTCTATTGTTGTTGCTGCATAAGTTGCAGATTAATCTGAAAGCTCAGATGCGTATTCAGAGCGCTGGTGGGAAGTTTGCACACCCCTGACTTTGAACCTAGCTTAATGCACAAAGTTGAAAAATTCACCATCCATGTTTACTTGGCTTTGTCCTTCAGTTTGCTTTGTTGGCATTGTTGAAAATCTGTAGTAATGGGATGAAATAGCAACCGCATTATCCTTTGAAGTAGGTCGGCAGACGTTGTGGCCACAAGTTGTATCATCTGTTGTTGACTGGAATGATTGTGTGGTTGCTTCAATAAGCCTGACTTACTTTTTTTGCAGGTCTGTAGTCTTATTCCTGAAATCAGCAGTAGCACACTAAGGTGGTATACTGCGGCACTCAGCATGCATTGCAATATAAAAGGCAGTGTGTGCACATGATGAACTACTTGTTAGCTCTGCAGAAGCAGGTGATGTAGAAATGACTTTGTGGCAGGGCTTTGCCTTGATACAGTAAGGGGTTACTGAGGGAGTGTGTAATTTCTCCCTAGTATATGTTGAAATGAGGTTAAAACTGCTTGGCTTCATATCAGACTCAGCAGAGGGATACATCTGTTTACTGCAGGAAATCATACCTCTATTCTGACTGTAACCCCAACCACCACCCAAATACCCTATATTAGTCTGCGTGTTTTAATCACAGGTAATATTGTATCCCCAGAACACTTGGCTTGATTGTAAAGTTTTTACATTACCAGTTGTGTAAGAGTCAAACATGTTAATTCATGAGTTTTGCTGGTGCTGGTAGCTGTATTTTTTTTTTTTTTTTTTTTTTTTTTTACATTTTGAGCCAAGTCAAGTCAATTTTATTTGGCATAACTCCAATCATAACAGAAGTCCTGGGTACTTTTCTATGTAGTGCAATAGACCGCACTTTATAAAAAATCATTTACAGAGACCCATTACCGCACCAATGGAGTGCGGGGAAAAATTGAAGGAACGCTGTAGGTGGGCTCATCTGTCGCAACTGCTAGGTTTAGAGAGAGGAAGAATGATACGGCGATGATAGTACAATGATAAGATCAGACGAAGACCACACCAAGCACGTTACAGGACCATGGGGACAGAATGAGGCTAGTTGTTTCTGCTTCCAGTCTTTATCTGTTAAGCTTAAGCTAAGTTAAATCCTTCAGAATGCTTCATACCTAACATGAAGACATGAGAGTTATCAATTTCTATCTAACACAGTTTAAGGTGTACATTCATAAAGGTGTAAATGTAATGACAATGATCTGATTGTTTCAATCTGATCTGGACCTGTTTGATATGCTGGTATACAGATGATGCTGGTCAGATGGAAATGGCGAAATGCGATTCAGCAAACGCGGCATGCCAAGTCTCAGCTCCTCCCAGTGCCTGCATCCTCCTGTTATGTTGTTGCCGATAGTCTGTCCTGGGTGTACTTTCATTAGCGGTGACAAACATAAAGTATAAAATAGCAAGAATCTGAGGATAAGGCCACATGATAGCAAACAGGTATGCTGTTCGCTAATTGTGAATCCCAGTTGTTCCAGTAGCTCGACCGTGTAATAGGATGATGAAGCTTTAATTGTTTTGTTAAGATTTTAAAACACTGACTGTCTCCTCTCCTGTTTATATAGTCAGGCCCACAGAGACAAATAGATCAACAACTGGCAGTGAAACAAGCTTACTCATGCCGCTTTGTCTGGAGACTGAAGGTTTGTGCCACCATCAAACGTACCACTTTGCCAGCCAGATTACGCAGTTCATGAGGTATAAGTGATACAGAAACTCTGCCAGTTTAAACCACAAACCTTGTGTCTGTTTTCCGTGAGACTAATTTAATGTGTGTATGTAAATAGTTAAATATTATCAATAATCTCACCATTTCCACAACAAGAAAATTGTAACCTCTGCTGCTTAAAAGTTGCTCAGCCGAGCCAAGGCAACTCAAAGGTGAAACTTCAATTGGTGATGTCAAACAACAACCGTGAGCGCAACAGAGGAGGCTAATTAATGGGTATTCACTTCTTCTACACCCACATGAGCCTTGATTTATGATAATGGCAGAAGTTCAGGCTATGGAGATGAAACCAAATCCCCCAAAACCAGTGTTTGGACAGCCTTACTTCACAAATACAACAGTCCCGCATGATATCTAGGAATTAATGCTTATGTTTGAAAGAGTCTCCTGTACCGAGCTACTTCCGCACTGGTGTCTGCCCAAATGATTTAAAGAAAGTTCATAAGGTGATGATTACTGGGGAAAAAAAGTCATAAGAGAAAAAAACTAGCATGTCTTGTCAGAATAAAGTGTTTTTCCAGATGTGTCTTATGGAGATTTGTGCCTTTTTTTCAGTAATATTACACAGTCCAGTTTTCTTTTGTCATCGTGGATTTAATTTAATCCTCTAACCAATAACGAAAACAAGATGAAGAGTCTGCATCATGCTAGCAGCACTATGATGCTGTGTTTAGATGCTGTGCAGCTTCAAACCAGATGCTAACGTCAGCATGCTAACATGCTCACAGTGGCAATGCTAACATGCTTATGTTTAGCAGATACACTAATGTTATAATGTTTTAGTTGTATCATTTTAACTGTACAAAAAATACACCTGAGGCTGACAGGGATATCATTAGCTTTGCAGGTATTTGGTCATTAGACAATATTGGACAAATTGAAATTTTGACCTGAAAAGATAAGGATCACCAAAGTGCAGTATATCCTGAGGGGAACATGAATGTCAAAAACTTTTATGGCAGAGAGATATTTGAAATTTTAAAGTGGTGAACCAACCACTAGCGTAGCTAAAAAATATGTCCATGATTGGTATAGCCAAAATACTGTGTGGTAAGAAAATTCCAGTTAATTTAGCCTGCCAGCTAGCTAGCTAGCTAGATGTGTTTGGGACTGTTAGGGCAATTGTTTAAATTTACCTGAAGTTTAAACAGACTCCAGCATCAGCGTCAACAGAGTCAGCTTTTCTTTCACTTTTTTTGAAGTACTCGTACATAGCTGAGTAGAGGTATTAACAAACTGTGCTTCCATATCGAGGGGAATCAAAATGCAGGTGATAAGTTGTCTTCAGGTTGTTGCTTTTGCATCCTTTGTGCACCTTTTATTACCTTTCCCAGGTTGCACCTCTGGGCTATGTTTGAGTCTTGAGTAACTTGGGCATTACCAGGATGTCATTGAAAGGTTCTATTGACCATGAATGGCATCCTGTGTACCTCCAGTGTTTGAGTCTATATATGTGAATGGGAGACCCTAGATGCCTTGTATTACAATCTATTTTTAGCTGTTGTGGATGTACAGTGAGTAATCTTTCTGCCTTTTCTACAATAGGTTTCTTTCTCAATGAGTCCATGAATCTATCAGCCTTAGCCGATATGGTTCTGTGCAGGAAGTAAGAGTCAAGTCTCAATAGTCAAATCAGTTTTGTGGCAGTTCTTTGGTCATCTCTGACCTGTCTGTTTCACTTGGTGAGAGTCAAAAGCAGAATTAGAAGCAGATCGTGATTCATCACAGGGTTAACTAGTCTTCCCCTCACCTGTTTCCTCCTCTGGCATTAGAGGTTTCTGTGGCTTTTGGCTCACTTTTCGAATCAAACCACACACGCTTTGATATTCCTCTCTCTCTCGCTCGTCCATAAAGATCCTGTTTTTCAGAGTACAGTTTCGCCCTGGGGCAAAAGACTTATTCTATGCCAGTCAATATCTGGATGGCATCACACAGTTTATCCGGCCAGGCTGTATTTGAAGGGCTTCATGCCAGAACAGGACATCCATCTTCCAGCGGAAAAATGATTCCTACTCTTGTAAATGCCTTAGTTATTCTTGTAAACGCTTCAGTCAGTGTTTGGTTTCCTTTTTAAAGTTTTAGAGCAAACAGCAGCTGAGGATGGATGTTTTTAAGCAGAGTTCAGCTTCACATTTACACAGCTCCAAGATTTCTCAGCTGAGAGCTATACAGTTCAGCCACAGCCCTCTACTGTTTGCCAATTGGAGCTATTCTTGTGCTTTTACTACAAGTTCATTAATTTAATGAGAAGAGTTCTCAGTGAATCCTGTGTTTTACTCCTAACAGGTTTGAACTGGAGCTAATGGGGAAAATATGTTAAGTTACTTGGCCTCAAAATATTAGCAAAGTCTTTTGTCTATTGAAGTTTCCCTTACTATTATTAGAGAAGTTACCAGATACTTTTTTTCATTCATTGTGAAGATCTCCACCCACCTTTCCACCTTTCCTCAACAACAGGAACCTTGTTATTTTTGGAGAGTGTTTTCTTCGGGGGCCAAGCTTCCCAGTGAGCGTCCACCCAGGGGAAATGTCCTTTCTCTTCTGTTGACGGGGCAGAAGCTGCTGGTGCTGAAGCGATGGGCCGAGGCCAAGGCTCAGGGCTGTCGACTGCAGGGGCAGAGAGCAGAAAAGAAAACACCTGTTTCAGTCAACGGCATGCCAATTGTGTTGGAATGACTGTGGAGGGGTGTTGGAAATAGCAAGAGACAGGAAAGACAGTTGAGGCATACAATGTCGGGAACTATTAGAGTCCAAACCAAAGCCACAGGAGGTGATTTCACTTAACTCAATTGTTTACTTGACAACAGTGAAATGTTTTATGGAAGAAATATCTGAAGACCACTCAGGATGGGTTAGCCAGGATTCTGTGACTTTGTTAGATTTTTTTCTAATGTGATATTGCACAATACAGGGTGAATCAAGCCAGACTCGGCTTGACCTGCTTCAGCTTTCTGTAAATTGAGCCATTGGTCTTGAACACCCATCAGAGGTTGAAGAAATCTGGGGAAAGTTTCAACCTTAATCCATGAATGTGTAGCTAGACCTAGTGTCGTTTCTCTTCTTTGTCAATCATTTGACCTTATTCAAAGTTAAGTGATTGTATATGTCATATAGTCATATAGTACTTCATAAACTATATTAAGTAGTTAGCTGATTTTCAAAGGGGCACACAGTCTATGAATACAGTCTTCTACAGCTGTGGATGGAGGTTTCCGAAGTCTATAAACTTGAGTCATCAAATATTGGACAGTTGCGTTATATAGGAAATTTAGGATCTTCTCTTTATATATAATCCAACACCTTTCATTAAAGAATTTTTCCTGTGGTATTTTCCTCTATATCAAGATGTTAAACAGTATTTCACCCACATTAGCATTTGTGGCCCCTTGGACTAGCAGGGTCTTCTATACTCTAAACAATACTGAGAATGCTATCCTCTGAGTTAAGGGTGGTCACAGTACCACCATGTTTTAAACTGAACAATTTAATCTTTTTTATGCATGTAGATGCTGTAACACTCTGGAAATGTGATTAAAGTAAAGATCGGAAGCCCTCAGTCAAATTCAACCTGTAGGAAAACACAACACACATAAACTCACCACACTGCACGTATGCATTCATTCACACACTGACATAAAGATATCACACCTGGAGATGCAGAGAATAAAAAGAGTTGTGGCAGGATGTTGGAAACTGTACTTACCTGCTTCCTGTGGATGTAAACATACAGTATGTGTGTGTGTCCCTTTGATTTTAAATCATCAAGGGATCCCTCTGTAACACCAGAGTGTTTACTTGAACATTTGATGTATGTTACAACACACATGGAACATTTTGTGAATTGAGAACATGCTATGCAAAAGCTAATGCAAATGATTAATTTTGACATGAATAACTCCATAAACTGCGTATGCTGTTCTCACCTTTTTTTTGCATGAAATGGTCAGCCGATGGTTGAGTTTGAGAACTTACAAAGTTTCATTAACCACATAAATACTTTAGTTTACCATCCAGCCACCCCTGCCAATCATCATAGTTGAAAATTCTTGTCTTTACCCATCAACCTCCCCTGAGATCATCATCCTTACTGCTGGACTATGTCTATGTCAAATCTTCCAGTCATGTTTCTTTTCCTGGTTGAAGAAGGGCTTTGCTGCATATTTCTCTCTGTGAAACTGTGTCTGTCTTCTTTTTGTTCCAGGGGGTGGCAGGTGGACATAGACCGGTTGTGATCCCTCAGCAGCAGCTGCCGCACATCCACCAGGAGCCCACCGTGCTGTTGTGTGTGGGCATCCTGCTCCTTGTGATTGGACGGATAATCTACTTGCAAGGCGGTATGAACAACCAGGACCACGCTCAGGTCTAGAGTTGGGAAACCCAGCAGACGTAGCATTTTTCTTAAATAATGTATATGTGTCATTGGATCTATCACATCTTGAATCTTCTTTTTGTTTTGGGGGACCTAATTTTAACTCTCCATCCTTCTCTTTCCCAAAGAGAGATAGAGCCTTTGGACTCTGTTTGTCTTAATTTTGATGGAGATTATTTGTTAAGGAACTCTAAAATGCCTGTATTTTTGTTTTTGCACCTGTGTTTTTCCTTCATGGTCTCTGAGCCTTTGCGATGCTACCAAAGAGCCGGAACATTGCACTCCTTTCCAGCACAGGGGCTGTCATGTCACCTGAGTATGCCTCTCTGCAAAAATGACGCCTATGGAAATTCAAATGTGCCTTGTACAGTTTCCTTTTTACTTTTTTAGCTTCTTTTAAGGTGTTTTTATTGTACAGAGCTTATGAGTTCCTTGGGTGATCAACTCTGCAGACCCAGGGTTGTTAAAGTATGTGGGTCCAGTTTAAGAACTTTTCTCCAATCTTTTCCCTCGAAAGATTTGGGCAGAGAAAAATGATCTTGCACTCCTGTCACAAAAGGATCCAGCATGCAACAGACTCATGATCTGTGTGGGAACCAGCTGGGCCAAAGCTAGCATTTTTATCCAACATTTTTTCCACACAATGCTCCTAAAATACTGTGTCATTTAACCTTTTTCTACCATGAAATAACACATCTTGTTATGCCTGCTTTATAAGTTAATAAGGGTGAACTGTACATCAGCGTTTTCAGCCACAGAAATGTAATGTGTCCTGATAATTTGAGTGGCCAACTAAATGATTTCTTGTGTAAAGAGATCAGCAAATGCCATGTCATGGTGTATTTTGCTGACCTCTACAACCCCATTCAGACTAGATCAATATTGCAGGGAGAGGTGAGGTGAGTAATGAAATATGTGCTATGGTCCTCAGCATCTAAAGTCCTTGTTCAGGATGGTATTCATGCTATTAGTTTCAGCATTTGGTTTGGGAAGAAAACCACGCTCTGGACTTATAAGCACAGTCAATGTTAAGCTTACCCAACTTTCCCTAAAAATGAATCCAGTTCAAATATAGCTTACCATCGTCTGGATTAATGATAAAGTGTCATTTTGTTTCGTGTCATATTTTAATAACCTGGCTCAAGTTTTCCTCCTACCACAAATATATAATCAGGTAATCTGTAACCCAGATTATTATTCCCTCAATGATACTTTAAGTAGATGCACAAAGTTTGCAGATTTGAGTAAATCAGGAAAAAAAAAAAATAGAGAAATTTCTTGTCTTTGAAAATTGAGAAATTAATATTTTATCCCAGTGTTTCATGAGTACTTTACAGCTTATTAAACAGCAGTTGGTACACAATAGACTGTATGACCTGTTCATGTGTAAACTGAACCTGCCCAGACAGATTTTACCCTCTCTATTGTTTTATTTTAAAAAAAAATACCCACTGATACTAGTAAGATGATACTGTACCAACCTTCGAGTAACTGATATCAGTCTTCCTCTGTACAGAAAAGCCTGTGTGTTTCTGTAACCACTAGAGTCACTAGGCACATGACTGCCCCCACCTCTCACTAAAGTCTAACTTGAAATATTTCCAAAAACTTCAGAATCACGTTTATCACCACATATAATCTGTGTATATGTATTCATTAAAAAAATGACAGTAAAAAAGCATTAAGGGGCCTCATTTTCCTCTTTGCTCTGGTTGTATTCAGCATTAAAACAAAGATTTTGCACGTTACATTACATTTTAATACTTGTTACTAAGCTGCCCAATTAGTGGAGTGAAACTCAAAAGAGCAAGATGATGAACAAAATTAATAATTACATCATGTCAATCATTGAGAGCGTTAAACAGTATACTTTTCTGCTGTCGTGTTTACTCATCATCTTCCCTTTGCATTACAAACCATAGTTTGACATTATTATTATATTCAAAGCATTCTTCTGTAAGTTTTCAATCAGTACTGTCTTCCAGTGTTCTTTGTTTCAGGCTCTATATTTACCATTAGCAGTCAGACTCAATGTAGCTGTGATGTATTGGTTTGTTGACAAGGTCATGTTATCTGTTTATTAGCGCAGTGATTCAGACCCAGCCAAGTCCCCTCACGCCTGCCAGGTCATTAAACACTCTCAGAGAGAGATTTCTGGACAGAAACCAAACACTGAATAAGAGTCAAAGAGGGTTTTGTTACTGGCTGGTTACCGAACAATAACAGCAAACAGTGGTGATACAGGCTTCAGATTAAGTACTTTTTTTCTTATCTTTGTGTACATATCAGTTCTGGCAATTATTTTTATTTATTAGGTCTTGGCTTATGAGTACTAAAATGCATGTTAGCAGTCACAGGTGATCAAAACTGAACCAGAGCTGATGATAAACAGCTGTGTGAAAACCTTATATGCAAAATATGAAATGCCTGCTCTCTTGTATGCACAAATATTTGGATTTTCCTCTTATTTGGAGGATGCAGTGTAGAATATGTTTGTGTCTCTAGTTATCTGTACAATTTGAAATATTTGAAGTGTTGGAGTGTTTAACAAGAATTATGCAAGAAAAAAAGTGACCCAAGCACCTTATTTTACCAAGAGTGCATACATGTTCAGCACAAGGGATGCTGACCAGATGTACATTTGCCAAACCAACCGGTAAATCCTCATCACTGATGCCATCTTTCTTGTAAAACCAAAACGTACTTAAGATAATCTCCTGAACAGGAATCCCGTAACCCAGACTCAGTTTGGGTTTGCCATTTTTCTGGCCATTTTAGCAACACAGTAGTAAACATCAAACATTATATTTTAAAAGTCCAGGGATGCAGGGTGAATGTTGACCAAAGAGATTTGTGCAAAACTATTATTTTCTGGGTTGTTTTAACTGGTACAAGTGAATATTACCAACTTCTGTACCACCCTGTAATTTGTTTTGCTTGGTACCAAAATCACATCAGCTGCAGTGAGTGTCTGCTTCAGCCTGACTGGAATAAAAATGTAATTAGAGATGTAATTTGTTGCTCTACACTTGGCAAGATCAATCTGTGTCAGAAAAGTCCTTGAAAGCAGTTTGGCCGAGATCTGAATAAGTTCAATTTCAGGAATCACACTTAATGCATTTAAAGCTTTACTCTTCGTTGGGAGTTCATCTGTTTCAAATCAAAGTCTCTGTCAGCAACATTGCAGATATTGTGTTGTTATTTGTGTCACATGTGTTGGATTTAATCGCTAGTTTCTCCCTGTGAGGTTGTCCAGACAAGAACAGCAAACACCAAAACAGCAACAGAAGTTTGTCGTAACACAATCAATAACCAGATTCATCTGAGTACGTTTGAGTCACTCTTGGATGTTTGCACAGTTCTGTCAACACCTAATCATCACAGATTAAATGTGATCCTGGCTTTCATCATTCCTAAACTCGCATTTCAGCAACTCTGTCACCTGTGTAACTGCACGTTTTAATGGTTAAATCAGCTGTTCAGCATCAAACTTCTGACACTGAGGTGCCAGATTAATGTCAGGTTGTCTACTCAGTAAATGAAGCTTGTTGACATTTGTTACTGCACATAATGGGCATGGTGAAGACAAGGGTGATTCATTTCTATGGATAAACTCGACACGAGAACCTGCTTTTGTACAGATGTTCCCTCACACTGATTCACCTCTGACTCAACAACAGTCACACAGAAAGTTGCCGGTCGTAAACAATGGATTAATACACAAGTACACAAATAAACTACAGCACCAGTGCATAAACCCAGGGGCAGGGCCAGAATCTGATTGGCCACACACCATTTCTTGTTGGAAACAAGTCAAACAACCACAAAGAGACACAAAACGACCACACAGAGACACAAAACGACCACACAGAGACACAAAATAGCCACAGAGATTTGGAACAACCAAAAAGACTCACAAAATGACCATAAACAGTTGTGCTATGTGTCCAGGGGTCTTGCTCATATGTAGAAGTGGTTGGTGGCCTTTTACATATCTGCATTCAGGGACCTGTTTGTTGCATAATCTGTCCATGGCTGTCAGCTGTGTGGAGTTAGAAATAGCAGCCATTTATTAATGTTATTTCATATTAGAATATTTAAAGTTGTTTATCTGGAATTCATTTATTACACTGAACAATGTGACTATTATATCATACCCCAGTCCCACTGCACCCCATTAAAAGGTTTTTAAACCGGCCCCTGGGTAAAGCTACATTTGTCCAATTTTCATTTTTCAGTCACTTAAAAGTGTAAAAGTTTCAAGCCACGCTGTATCACACTACTTTCTGTTTCTAGTTGTTTTCCCTCCTCCTTCTAGTCCCTCTAGTCCCCTCTAGAAACGACTAAGATGAAACATTTCACATTAGTGACGTACTATATATTTTTTGGAAATGCAAACATCTCACGCTTGTCTTCCTGTGCTCCAAATTTACTCGCTTTGCTTCTCCTCCACTGTGACACTGAGAGCGCTGTGACTGCATGTTGATTTGTGATATTGCGCCATGTGAAACCTAAGACCTCATTTTGAAGTACTGTATTACAGCTGGAGTGTGAGAGAAGAGCATGGCAGGGAGGAAACTGAAAGATGAATTACGGTCTTCTGAAACTGATATGGAAACCTGGTAATGTGTTGATTCACCGCCTAACTTCTGTAGGTGCTACAGTGCAGAAACAGTTGCGCGACATTCAGGGTTTTACTGGCTCGCATCGACGCTGCTGGAGCTTCTTTGGCAAATTGTGCTGCAGATTTGTACTCGTTTGAGCTTTTCAGATTCATGGAACAGGAGAATCATTCAAAGTTCATGATCTTTTGACAGGAAAACTAAACATGTATACTTATGTTTTCATTGGAATTGTTCAAAAGTTAAAACACATGAAGTATAGGGGGCCCAGAGACACTGTGGTGTGTTGTGCTTTGCTGCAAATGCTGTACAGAAATGCAACTGTTGGAGCCTGTTTGTGCAGAAACAGAAACAAACTAATCTGAACGACTCCAAGTGACCCAGTACAACTGTAGCAATGTTTTTTTTTTTATGTACTGTTATTGTACACTGAAAATATTGTAATTATGCTTTTTAATTGCTGTAAATAAAGCATTCACATCTTTTTACATTAAACTGCTCGAGAGACTTATTGTATATTGTGCTTGTTTGTGCTTTGTACTTCTACTTCCCTACTTACCTGAGGGAAATACTTTCACACCAATACATTTATCTGACAACTCTCACTTCTTGCTTTGCAAAACACATGACCAATCTATAAAATGTGATGATGTGTTAGAAATTCAACTGACAGTAGAGAAAAGGTTAGGTTAGCTTTAGGTCAATCAGCTACATTAAGCAGCATTCACTTGTTAAGCCCCTGAAAACTACAACACTGAATATTGATGACTTCTCTCTTTGTGTTTCCACACTGAGCTGCAACAGAGGCATAGTGACATAAGGAGAGAATTTCATACCAAAAGCCCTGTAACTCTGATTGATACATGGCTTGTCAAAATGACATTGTTGAAGCCTCTTGTTAACTTACAGATAACAGTATTTTTACACAAACAAAGGAGGAATAATTACAGCAAGCAAGAACTGGTTCAGTGTACATATGGGCATGTGAGTGTTGTTTTAAGAGATAAAAAACTGTGACCTACCTCTACCATGGGACACAGGCCTATGTTACATAAAGAAATGACAAATCATAACAAATCTGCTATACCATAAACTAAACTTTTACTTTTTAAACTTTTTTTTAAACCAAATATTAGTTTAAAAAACTTATGTATGGTCCATCACCAACCTCTGAGTTCATTTCAGGTCATTGTTCTTTGTTGGTATTTAAGTTAATTTAGGTAAAATGAGGACAGATTTTTTTTTTTCCTTTATTTGAGTAGCTGTCTGAGGCAGACTCTCTCTTGTTATTTTCTTCCTTGTCCTCCTGTGCTATGTGTGTGTGTGTGTGTGTGTGTGTGTGTATGCGCGCTCATCTGCAGGACACGGAAAGTACGGTGCCTTCCACAGCTTGGCACAAACACATGCTCAGATAATTATATGTCTTCCACACATAGACACACATACACACAACTCATTAACACACACAGACACACAAACACACTCGGTCATGCACATAAATGGCTCCTGCATGCCCGTACACATACACACACATTCACACACATTCACACACGTGTGTATGAGTCAGAGCAGCAGTCCAGCAGGGTGGATTCCTCCATCTGTAGAGAAAGAGAGAAGTGACTGTTTTAACCTTTTGTGGTTTTAAGGTAAAAGGACAAAAAGACTGTGATTTTACTTTCATACAGCAGCTTTTGTTAAAGTCTGTCAACTGAAATTAAATTTCATGATTATTTTCTTATTTTCTTTTTCTTTTTTTGTTTGTTTGTTTTGTTTTTATTTCATTAAATCTTAAAACTTCTGATATAATGTAAGTTGTGAAGTCCCATCTGTGGTGTCTCAGTGAAAAGTAAAATGTTGGCCATGATTGCACAGAAAGCACTTTTTTTTAACATGGTTACACTTTGTGGTTTTCAGTGGTTTGGCTGCAACCAACACCTCTCTCCTTCAGACTACCAGTACCTACTGTGTAAAACACAGCAGGAACCAGGTGTGCACATAGTTTCCTTGCAGTTACCTTTCACTCTCAACTTCTCACTCTCTCTGCGTTTCTCACAGGAACGTCTGTGAGTCAGTAAAACAGCTCGGTCTACTGTGTGTTTGCTGTGTTGGGGCCAAGAGGAAAACGAATTCAGGATGCTGTGGTCAGAGACCTCCAGTCTATTCTCTTCCTCTATTGACTGTTATCTGTGTGTGTGTGTGTGATGTGTGAGCCTCCTCCTAGAAGACACATTCAGACCCTTTAATAAAAGTACAAATATAATGTAAAAGTAATCCTTGCATTCACAAATACAAGCATGCATGTATTATCAGCATGAAGGAGTGGATATTCTGCACCATGCTACTGTGAGCATTATAAATATAAGCTCAAGTTATCAACATTAGCTTGTACTTTTGAGCCATTCCATCTAGGCCTGTTTGTGCATAGGTGATGCTGAATCATCTGGGACAACACTCTCTGCCTCTCCATCTAACATGTTTTTTTCCCAGGACACTGCTGCACTGAAAAGATACAATGAACCTCAGCGCAGCTGCACAGCAAGGATACTAGGTGCCCTATTCTACAAAGAAAGTAGTAGAGTTCAACCCAGGTTACAAACAAAAGTAGGCTAAAGTTCACAGCAGTGGGGAGAGTGATTTTAACCATTTCCAGTTTTATCATCATCAGTTTTATTATCAAGATCACACAAAAAAATACTACTACAACCAATATATTTGATTAAGATGATATAATACACAATATGAGCTGATTTTTTGACGCTACACTAGGTAGCCTGCTAACCTTTTGCTATCATTTCATAGCCTTCAATTGTCCCTCAGGATACCAAAATGAATAAATTATTAATTAATTAATTTCTTTATTGACTAGTGTCTGCGGGGTGTTTTATTTTGAAAAATGACTGGAATCTCTACCCACCACATCCGCCTGTGCCTCTTGATACCGCTTGACACATACCTGTCTCTCTCATGGCTTAGCTAACTAGCTGAAATGAGTTAACAACAAATGTCTGTGGAGAGCGTCTTTGAAAAGGGAAAAAGGCCCAATAATGAGACAGCAGAAAAGCCAAAGACTGTCAAGACAAACAAAGCTGCATTTAGTGGGAAATACCAGGAGTCCTACTTAAAGTACGGCCTTATCGCGACAGGTGATTCACGTGCTCCGGGCCCCCTCTACATAATATGTGGAAACAGGCTATCAAATGAGGCAATGAAGCCTTCAAAACTGCTTCGACACACACAGACAAAGCATCCTGCACTAAAAGACGAGCCTGAACCTAAGTTCTTATAAGGCAAAAACGTGAACAAGAAGGACAGAAGCAAGTCTTCAGGGCCACCGCAGCAACATGTGTAGCTGCACTAAGAGCACCGTACTTCACCGCTAGCTAACTGTGTTGCTAAGGCTATGGAGGAAGCTGATGGTGCCAGCTGCTGCGTTATGGTGAGTTGTATTTACTATGCACTTTACGTTTGTTTGTTTTAATGCCGAGTCAGTATGCCGATAATTTTAACCGCTGCATTAAACAATGCAATGAGTCCTTGTGCCCTGCCTCCTACACATTCTGTTTCTATACAGCTAAAGTGCGACAGCAAATACGTGTTGTAGAAAATGTAATTGCTTGTTGGATTGCGTAATGAAGAGCTACATTTATTAATGGCAGCAGAGACACGAGGAAGTGGTTGGGGTGGATGGAGGGCGTACAAATCACACAACTGTCACATCAGAGACGAGGGTTTGCATCCAGAGTCCCGTCTGTGGTTAGGTTTCTGCAACAATAAAGCTTTGGTTAAGGTTGGGGAAAGATAATGGTTTTGGTTACATGTAAACGCACACGTTGTGTGTGACATGACTTTGAACTTTCTCTGTATTAAGCCAGACTGCAAGACCAGATATTCTGGCAGAAAACAAATATGGTGCCTGAGACTTCTATAGACTTCTTTCTAAAAACTTAATTACAACAACAGAAATAACTAAGTTTGAATGAACCAAAGCCTTTGTCTTTTCAGTCTGTCTGTTTTAACGCTCTCTGGCTTGTAACAGATCACAGTAACTAACAAACAAACATGGGACATTACATTAGCTTCCATTAATTTCCTGGTGGGCTTACTCTAACCCTAACCTCAAAACATGTATTCACCTTAAAATGTAATGATTTACATTACTGGGACTTGCTTTTTGCCCCCACAAAGAGGACCAGCCCCCATAATAGATTTGGGTCTCCACAACATCAGTAATAACTAAACCACAGACACTCACTTCTTTGTGCTTTATGATGTCCAACTTGTGACAAACAGCTTAGCCACACAGACACCACAGATACAATCTCCTATTGAATATTCTATTCTTTTACATAAAAAACCAGCTGCATACAAGCCTTGTGGGCTCAGCAGGGATTAATAGGCTTGACAGGTGACACGCTCCATGGCTACAAGCATCATAAAGTTGTCACCTGTTTATTATCTGCTGACAGCAGACCCAACCAAATATGTAAAAACAGATGTTATGAGAGGCGTATGGTAATGCAAAATAGATGTTTGTTTGTAGTTTACAGGCAAACAAAATGTGTGGTTTACATTAAAATTTGTCAGTTGGAGAGAGGACCGAAGTCCGCACAAATTATGTTGCTGATATTGGCTTATCACAGATAGAGCAGGATTTGTGTACTTGTTGGTGGCAGTGATGGAATGTAACTCAAGAACTGTAGTTTGTACAATTTGAAGGTACTTCAACCTATATTGTTTCGATTTTATGTTACTTGGTACTTTTACTCCAATATAGAGGAAACTATCATACTTTTTTACTCCACTACATTTATTAGACTGTTGAAGTTACTTTTTAATTTGCATGATCTATCAAAATACGATACTGACTTGGCCATGAAGAGATCTTTCCTGACATAAGCTAGGTTTCCATCTACACATGGCACAATAGAATTAATGCATGTCACCTTAGAGTAAGTGTTACTATTATGAATTTTTTAGGAGCTGGTGGCACAAATTTTCTGGTTGGACATCATTGAACTATTGCAGAAGAGAAGGATGCAACAAAAGTCTTTTTCTATCACAATTTGCTGCATTTTACTTTATCAATACACCAACTTTTCCACCTCAGCCAAGCATAAAAGCTTTTTCCTGATAATTTCAGAATGTCCACTCCATGTCCAACAAGACCTACAACCTCAACAACCATATAGGTAGGTTGTCCTTACCATCTGATTGAACCTGCCGCTACTGTCGGCAGGAGATATACCACAGACAAACAGATAAAAACCGCACAGAAAAAGAATTCGCTAACCATTTTATTATGGTGACAATGGTATGGTTAAAGCTTGGCTAGGTTTAGTTACAAACACGACTTCATTAGGTTTAGGGAAACATTGTGGTCTGGCTTAAAATAAGTTCTTTGCTAAGGTTAGACGACTTTCATTGTGATGATTATGGTGATAACCACATGGTTAAGATTAGAATGATCCTGGTTATGGTTAAAAGAAATGAGGATGAACAACCTTCTGGAACAAAGCCCAGACAGTCTGGTTTCACTTCAGCTCTTTATTCCCTATTTTCCTGACACAACATATTCAATTTTCCACATGTATGTGTCCATGTGTTAGTGTACTGGCCAAAATACCATAGCTACTATTGCAAGAGTTTATACAGTGATGCTACAGCAGCACACAGTATATATAAATTATCTTTAGGGTTATATCATTAAGTAAGAAAAAAAGTAGTTATAAACAGGTATCCACTTTGGTTGACGGTTGTTCTTTTCAGTGTTCTCCTGTATCTTCAGGTTGAAACAGAATATCAGGGCAGGGCACATGATAGGGAAAGACTGAAGTAGTTTGTTCATGTTGTAGCCTTAAGCTGCCACAAAATATTGACTCATCAAAAAGGAAACAAATTTTGGCGCTAAAGACACAACCACACTCTCAGGAAAAGGAAATAGGTAGCTGTGTCCTAACAACACACTATATATGGTAATACTGTAAACTGATACTGTGCATCAGTCTTTGTGGTATACTGTTTAAGCACTCAGTATGAAAAAAATTATATGCTATTTTCCAGTAACAGGAAATAATTCAAATGTGCACAAGTGCAACTTTGTTAACTGCCTGCCAATTTCAAATTTGAAAAGTTAACAAAGAGAACAATGAGAAACCCAGCAAAAATAACAACAAAAACAAAAACAAACCCACAATATTTCTGTGCAACAGCATCTATTAACACCACACTCACTCAAAAGTGACACAGATTTATGATGTATTGATGTATATAAAGTGAACACTGCAGTGAATTCTCACAACCAGGATAGAATTAGTTTGCAGTATTGCTTTTGGACACAGAAAGGGTTTTTTTTACTGCCTTAACTTGGTTAGTGATTTTGGTTTCTTTGGTCGAACATGAATGTTGTAATTTCCATGTCAAGAGGGGCAGTTTACTGGACTTGTTGGGTTGCTCTGTCTGGAAGGTGTGGGCAGCAGAAGTCTCTCTGTGTTTGGTCACTGTTTGGTCACCACATTGTTGATGAAAGTTTATCCAGGCCATGTGGTCATCCTCAGACTAGGAATGACTCAGTCCAACTTGTAATGTGAATAATGTATTCCACTTTTTGTTTTTTTCTCTCTTTTTTCATGGGTGGAAGCAAACTAGTGGGTGGAACTCCATAACAAGCTAAACCTCACACGTTTGACATAACTCTGTAAATATGTAATAGGTGAAGGTTTTTCAACAAACTGCTGCCCATTAACAAATCCAGAAGACACAGAACAACATTAGCATTCATTTGGAAACGTGTCTCTTGAACCGCTGTGGACTTTAAAACCAAAGTAATGCCCTGAAAGATGCTGAAATAACTGAGTGGAAATGTAGAGGCAGCTAATTTGGTTATTCAACAATTTGCCCCTGAGGTAGATCCCTATAATCAGTCAGCTACAACAGCTAACCTAGGGAGCTAATGGCTGTGTTTACTTTGGTCAGACTCGGGGGGGGTAAGCCAATTATTTATTTTTTTAACTTACATATCAAATAATAGATAAATATAGGAATAAATTAAACATACTCATGTAAATAAATGAAGATATATTCACCTATTTATTGACTGATTTCCCATGTCACCACCTCCGTATAATAGAAGTGTTGCAACACCATTAATAAGCTATGACAGCTTTCCTTGTTTTTGATGCTCTAGTTCTCTGCCAAAGGTCACTCAACACAGTTTGCTATTAGTCAGCAGCACAAATTTGTATATCAATGTTTGCCTAGTTTAGATGTTATTAATAACAATAATAATGGCTTATCGGGATACTTAAATGACTAAAGTCAGCAATTTCACATCTTTATAAGGGCATATAGCATGAGTAAACCATGATGAGACTGAGCTTTAACAGTTGTGCATGCAGGTGAGCACAATTGAAACACAGGATCTGCGGCATTTGTGGTGAATTTCACCTCAAGCATCACCTCCACACAGAAAAGCTCCAATTTGTGATCATGTGATTTGTGTGGCCTTTACAGTGACCTTCACAGAACCATAGGAAAGTCAGGAACACAATGAAGACAACTAGCAGGACAGGGACAGCAGAGTCTGAAAAGTCAGCAGTAGTAAGACAAGACAAATTTTGGTTATATAGCTGATTTAATTACAAGTCAACTATGCTTTACATTAAAATGTTTGAGTGTGAATTCACATCCATCATGAAGCAATTAGGGTTAGGGTTAGGGTAAGATAACACAGCTACAGTGCTTAGTCATACTATATGCCTGACACTGGGGAAAAGGCAGAGAAAGTAGAAGAAAGAGGAAAAAAGAGGTTGAGGTTATCTGCGTAATGTGAAAATTCTAGGTGAGGACTAAGAAAGGGAGAGCAATTTTAAGGAAGTTCTCCTTACCCTGTCTAGGGCCTCATCAACAGGCCCTCAGTGTAGGTGGAAATACCCCACACCGCTTCCTACCCTACACAGGCATACACACAGTCAAAAGCAGAACGCAGTCCAATGCTAAAGAATATTGTTTGAGTTTTTTATAGGTCAGCTGGTTATTTGCATTTTTTCCTGCAATATCTCATGTATGACATTTTTTTTTAGAAAGAAGCTTACATCATGTGACCCTGGTTGTTTCTTTTAAAGATTTTATTCACATCCCCTCATTAAAATCTAAAGCACTTCCTATGACGATGCCCCTTTGATGAGTACTGCGAAAAAAAGAGACAGTTCCTCTTCTTTCTCTTCAAAAGGCTGTGGCTTTCAGAGACAATCTGCCCGTGTGTGTGTGTGTCCATGAACATACAGTATATAAGCCTGTTTTTGTCTTGGTATCAAAGCATCTCTATATGTGAGCAGCACTGCAGTGTCAGGCTCAGTGTTGCAGCTCTTTGGCTCAGTGTTACATCAGCCTCACTGAAGCAGATATGCAGCTCTGTAGCACTTGAGGCCAATGTATACCACCACACTCATCGAGGCAAATCAAGCCAGAAAAGCTCCAAAGTCAACTTAACAAATCCAAGCTAAAGAGGGGACAAACCACAACTGAGCCAAAGCAAAGGAAATACAACCAACTTAACCAAACCACTGCAAGTGAAATGCAAAAGAACACACAGACACAACCAATTTAACTCAAACTAGTCTAAACTGACTTGATACTCACAGGAGACCATGCAGCTCTCTCAGACTAATCACAACAGCCAGTAAACGAGGCCAGGACAAAACATGTCAGAGTAAACCAAACCACAAAACAGCAAAACACCCCACCCAAAGAAAGCCCAAACAGGATCCAACTTAAAACAACCAAAAACAATCAAACACACCCAACTTAACCTGGACAAAATAATGAATTAATTAAAACCAAATCAACTGGGAAAGACAGAGATGGTAAATAAGCTTGCAAAACAAACCAAATTAGTCAACCATTCAAATGAACCCACCAGTCATCAAAACAAACTGACACAAATAAAGTGATAAATCTACTGACATTCCATTCAGTCAACTTAAAGGATTAGTTTGACACATTGTGAAATACCATTGTGAAATATCTGCTTTCTTGCCGAGAGTTAGATGAGAGGTTTGATACCACTTTTACGTATGTCCATTTAATATGAAGCTATAGCCAGCAGCCAGTTAGTTTAGCTTAGCACAGACTGGAAGCAGGGTGTCCACAGGTGACAGAATCTGCCTTCTAGCACCTCTGAAGCTCACTAATCGCATTGTTATAGCTTGTTTGTTCAGTGTTTCAGGTTTAATTAACTGGCTGTAGCTTCATATTTGGTGTACAGACAGTGGTACCAATCTTCTCATCTAACTTTTGGCAAGAAACAGAATAATCGCACTGTATTTCAAGTATGTCAAACTAATTCTTTAAGTTGACTAAATCAGCTGAATAATCAGCCAACTATCTTAACCAACCAAAGATCCAGCTTAACTAATTTGCCTTCTAGCAGACCTGAGATAGATGAGATAATCAATCCACCTGAGCAGAACTTGCCAAACAACTAGTCAACACACCAAAATCAGGTAACTAACCAACCCAGAATAAAGTCCAAAGCACATTCAACCAAACTAACCAGTCTGGTTGGTTCTATTGAACTCTAAAAGTCTGATGATCAGTATAGTTGCCAATTGGAAGGAGCCCAGAATTCAAAAGTGAATTGATCTAAGGTGCAAATTATAAAATATTTTTTTCTCAGCGCCGTAATTGTTAGCTTTCACACACCATAAGCAATGTATTGGACAGAATTTTAAACCCACTGACTGGATGTTTCTTGCCAAAATGGACCTTGAGAGTTGAAGTTAACCTGTACCCTGATTTCTTCTATGTTCACAGGCTTGTACCTTCAACATTTCTTCAGTAAAACCAAACATTTTTTATCATTTCTACTGCTCATCCAAAGTGTACAAGTTCTCTTATTGTGAATCATGCAACGTTATCCATGGAAAAATTCAAATCAATGGGACTATTCACTTTACAACTCTATTGTATATTTTTCTTACTGTCAACAAATTCCACAAATTAGAAAGTCAAAAAACAACAATTGATTCCGCTAACTAGTACTGCCTGTGTAGCCAAGGTTAGTGTCTTAAAGCTAGTGAAAACACAACAGTGAGCCACAGTGTTACACTGGCTGACATGTTCCTTCATTAGTATGATCATGGGCACCATAGCTTTTTTTTTTTTTTTTAATCAGTCCACACTCACCATCTTGCTGCTGTAAATGCTCTGAATGTGTGTTAATCTGTGGCTGAAAATAGTTGCTTAATATGGTGCTGTTTAATGAAATTGTATAGCCTCTTGAAAAGTTAAACTGTGTATTCATCCTGTTTTTAAAAATGTTTCATCTATGAACCAGTGGAGTTGGGGCTGACAGGCTGGAAAAGTCTGAAAATATTGAGAGATGGGCAGATGCACTCCTGGTGTTTGTCCTTTCATAGGATATGTTGATATTGAAAATAAAAGGATTGTCATCAGCCTTTTTTTTCTCTCTTTTTTTAAAATAACGCAACCTTAACATGACTCACAGACACATGCTGTGAAAATGGGAAATGCAATCTCAATTCTTATTTCGCCAACATAAACCAACCAAAAGAAGAAAGGGAAACTAATAATAATAAAAGCATCAGTAAAATAAATTAGAATAATTACAAAATTAAATGAATTGCTGTTAAATATGTGTATTATAAAAGGATTTTATAAAAAAAATTGAATAAAAGTTTAATATATAAACTAAATAAGAGATGAAAGGTTAAATCTGGATTAATCTGATTAAGCTGTGTCATGAAATAGTGAGAAAGCACAGGGTCAGTGTTGTATATCAGTATCACTCTTGGACAAAATGAAAACAGCATTGCCCATTGTGTCTGTATACTTGCAATTTACTGTAAAAGGCAACAAAGTGAACTGAGTTATTGGAAATGATAAATTGTGTTTGACTGATACACTTCCTGTACTGGCTCTCGTGCTCAACTTTACTTCCTGTTTACAACTCCAACATCCCACAAACCCCTGCTCCTCTAATAGGAAATGCTACTCACAGGCCTTCACACAGGGTCAAAGCCTGCACAGGGTCTCACTCTAGTTTGGATTACATGGACTGAAAAGGGTCAACAATGATTGGACTTTCAAGCCTGTAATATGATTTGGGTGTATGTTATTTTGCTAAAAGCTTCTGTCAGTGTGGCCACATTGTCAAACGTTTAATTTTGGTCATTTTAATGCTCCTTTATAGGGAGAAACGTGCATGAACCTCAAGCTCATGAAGCCTTCTCAGCATCAGCTGGATAAAAGTGAGCATGCACGTATGTGAAACTGAAGAAAATTTTAATTTGTTGTCCTGTATACTTGCATGAGGCCCTGGTGTGTCCATTTTGAACTTGATAGTGGTGACATTGTGTTTCTACACTTTTCTCTGAAAAGTCCTCTCCTGCCTTCATGTTTTTTATGACAGGTAAAAGACCATATGTGAACCCTGAAGCAGTTACACAGGATCCTTTGTCTTTGACAAAGAACTGCGCGTGGGGAGTTTGCACGGTAGGAAATTTTTACTTGAAAATCAGACACAACTGTTGCAATTGTTTAAAATCACTAGACACCCCCCGGTCATATTTGTCTGTGCAAGCAGGGTTTAAACTGTGAAGGAGCTGACATTACAAAGACAACAGTAGTGCTTTCAGTTCAGGTCTTAATTGTTAGTATGTTTGCTTTGTTTCTATTTAATTTACATTAGCCAGTGCTTCAGAAAAGGTGCTATGAATAGATGATTGGTGAGTTTGTTTTTCAGGCTGGACTTTGGCATTAGCATTTTGGATGTTACGATTTTATCTGCTCTTTCATGCACTGCGATGGTTCCCATAGCCACCAGTACATCCTCATCTCTTCCCTTTCTTACAACATATCCTGTACCACTTTTTTTCACAGCAAGTGTGACAAAAGCCATGTGAGTCTTACAGGGCAAAAGGGTAAAAGTGCTTTTGGTTCAGGAAGTCAGTCTGTTTACATTTGACAAATGCAGAACTGTAGTTTAGAGATACTTAGAGCTTGAAATTTCATCCTCTCACCTAACATTAAAAAACAACAACACTTGTACTCAAATAGATTTATTTTAAAATTCTGATGTCACTGAACCATGTAGAAGATATTGGAAATCCAAATGAACAGTTTTGTCTTTGCTGGGGGAAGTTTGGTGCCGGGCTGTTGCCGTGCCCTCCGGGTTAATGACAGGTTTGTCTCACACAACATATAATCGCTGGCAGTTAGTAGAGCAAACACGTCATTCAGTGACTCACAGCAAGATTCAGTGTTATTCTGTCTCGTAATATTCCCCCAAACAAAAGGAGCTGTTATTCCCCTTTGGTTAAGGAGCAGTTAAATCACTCTTATTAGACACTTTTCAGGAGCTTGTTTTCAAATCCTCTTTGTACAGTTTTTACAAAGAAATTCTCACAAATTTGAATTGTCTGGGATGTAGCTACTACTGAAGACACTGAGGTTGTGTTCCAGGATTTTTCCTGGGAAATTAAGATAGGGTAAGATGTATGTTAAGTGATCTCACAGCAGCACAAGGGAATGTAGAAAACTCTAAGATAAAAGAGTTATGATACAATAAATAGATCTATCTGTATATACATAAGCAATGTAAGTCTCTGGGTCTTGGTAATAGGTGCTGTGGCGTTGTGGAGTTGGGTGGATGATGGCATGAAAGAGCCCCCTAAGCGCTTTGAGGCATGTGGCTAGATGAGTCTGTGGCTGAACATGGTCCTGATCTGCTTCAGCTCGGCACAGAGAGGATGAGAGGGGTTGTCCGTGACAGCTTCCCGCTTCCTTCCCATCCTCTTCTCTGTCACTGCCTCCACACTGTCCAGCTCCATTCCACCACAGAGCTGGCCTTCCTCACCAGCTCGCCTAGTTTGTTGGCAGTTTTAGCAACCTACAATTAAAAGCTTACACATGGTGGATATTCTATGGGCAGAGTCCAGTATTTTCAGCTCAACAGATTTTAAATTTGACTACTGTTAGGCCAACAAAAATAAATGAGGAATTTAATATTTCTCTGCCAAAATTTTATTCTAGGCAGTATACAGAAGGATTTGAAATATCATTTAGAAATTCAAATTGGTAAAGCAGAATTTGACTGGTATGTGAACACATGATATAAAAAATAGGGTTGAATTGGGTGGACTTGGACTCATGACCTCAGTATGTGTAAAATTCTGGCTATGGCTCTGATAATAGTGCATTGAGTGCTGTTCCAGACAAGTGATGTTGTTGCTATTGAAGCTGCAAACTAGTTCAGTTTAGGTTTTTTTCAGATGACACTGAAAGTGAAGGTTTAAATATGTGTTGGTGTGTGTATTGGTGAAAAATTCAACCCATATTGCATTGATGGCTTTTTGTCTCTGCCATGAATTGGTTTATTTAACCTCCTTACACCCACCAAATTGGACTAAATGTTGTAAAATGATGCTGTAAATCATATATCAGGGACCATGTGAGTGTTTTACTCTGAATGCACCCCTGCTGAGTGGAACTTTTCCAGTTGAGATGTTGCTTGGTTTGGTCATATTCCAGTGATTCATTGAGCCCCACAAGATCAAGTCCAGCTGTGATGAATTTACTAGATTATCTGAAATAGTTTAGAATGAAATAACTTTAATTCTACCAAATACAATGCAGTTTTAAACAGTGTGTTCATATAAATGTTAAATCGTATTAAGGACAGTTCTTGTGATTCAGTTGATTAGTTAGATTTAGCTTAGTTTGTTCTCTGTAAAGTCCTGTGAGAAATGCTTATAATCAGAGCTGATGTAAAAAGCTTAATGTAACTTGAAAGAGCCAGTAAGCATGCCACAAGACAAACAACCCCCTTCATGGTTCTCACATTGTCAACTGCTAAAAGGTGTCATAAAGTGCAACAAGGAAGTGACTTGTGTTTTTAAGCTAACAAACAAAACAAAAATAAAGCAATAAAATATAAGTTTGAACCACTGTTTTCTGACCATTACACACTATTGTGAACTGTATCAATGACTTGTGTAGGTTCTTTCATCCCTCACTTTAGCCACCCCCAGTCCTACACAAAGACATCTTTACTGGATAAATAAAAACTGAAAATGGAAGGACAGATTAATAGCCTCACACTAGATGAAGAGCTCTGGTTAAGCTGTAACATATGTTAAGGTTTTCCATCTTAAGACTTCCTCCTTTCCTGCCATGTGCCTCATCTCACAACTCTGTATTATTTCATCACCCATTTGACTCACTGTAAAGCAGGCATGCAGACAAACACGTCTAATCTCTGTGAAGCCAGTGAAAGACCTTTTAAATTCCACTTAGGGTAAAAATCAGGTGCTGTTGCAAAAACTCGGCCTCAGGTTTCAGAATCAAAAGCTTTCACAACTTCAAAAACAAAGGTATCAAAGCTGCTTCACCACCTCAGGCAACTAAACAACCTCACTCTCCTGATTTTTATTTTTTTTTGGGGGGCTGAACTCCCGGGAAAATGATGTGAGATACACCTGACTAAAGTGAAAAGTTGAAAGGCTTATGCAACATCCTTGATAAGATTTTCATTTACTGCTTTTATTTTATTTCTTTTAATTTTAGATATACAGTGTTGACTTGAGGGTCTGTGTTGCATAGCGTTGCATTTGTTTATGCTGTTGTCTTGTTTTTGTGTTTTTGCATTGTGGTGGGTTGCTGTGAGTTGCATTGTGTTGCACTATATTGTGCTGTGTTGAGATACAAATGCATAGAACTGGGTGGTAAATTTACTCAGGGAGAAATAATTACAAAAAGGCAACAATCACTGTAGATGCACTTAGAGGGCCACCCCACCAATTTTTACACATTAAGTTCAGTGTACTTTTCACAAGGAGCACAGCGTCTTCTGTTGGTGGAGCTTTCCAAAGTCTGGAAAAATCCCAGTTGGGCTTGGAGACTGCTATTTTTTTCAGAAAGCCTGGTTCACAAAATGTGGGTGTTGGCTTTGAAAGACATAGGCATTCACCAAGTAGGGAAGTTCTGATGAAATACCCTATTGTGTTGCATTGTGGGAAATGTGGGATTCAGTGTCTTTGGGGCTTGACCCATTTTCTAGACTAAAAATCATACCTTTGAATTAACTGCTTCAATGTTGATCATTCTTTTTTGAACCTGTCTCCTGTCTCCTTATGGAAGTGCAGCACTAAATCACTGGAATGCCCCTTTAAATATCTTTTAAGAAAAGCTCTGTAAGCTCGTAGTGTACTCGTCTGAATCAGTGAGTCATTCATCAGGAATTACTTCACAGGGACAGTACGTGTGTGTCCTGTGTATCTCCAGATATTCAAATCTTTCAGAAAATTTTTTCTTCATTTTCTGTCACTTCCAGCAGGTACCACTCACTTACTGATTACGATTCTTGTCTGTTGAGAGCAAAGGAAAAAATTGTATGATTTTGTTGTAGAGCCACTTAGTCCACAGAGGGAGGAGGTTGTTGTGGTTGGCTGGGTTAACAGTCATACTTTAACACGGGAGTCCACTAATTGCTTCCTGTTTTCCCACCAACACTGCAGTTAACGTTGGTTTCTTTTTACCATTCACCATGGTCCTTCAACCTCAGTCAAAGATTTATATTTTAGCCATGGAGATGAAAATCCCTTAACCTTAACAATGTTGTAATTTTTACCCAAACCATGATGTTTCATTTTTGTGCCTAAACTTAACCAAAACTGAAACATCCCCTCCAGGCAAATAATGCTTTATTTTATGGATCCTGTAGTTTCCAGTTAATTTCCTAGAAACTTTCTAAATAATTTCATAAAAAATTGCTGGTATCTAACTGGAATACTTCCATGAAAGACCTATGCTATTTGCTAATTAGTTATAAATAGTTTTTATAGTTATTAAGTATCTGCTTGTAATATTCAAGTTTTTAAGAAAAAAAAGAAAAGAAATGATGTAGTAGGTAACCGAATGATAGTTCATACTAATGCTCATAACTTATTTTACAGATCTGCTATTTCTTAAAAGTGTCTTGAAAATTTCCTGGAAAGAATCATGTAGTTTTGTGCTAATTACAGGAAAAAAGAAGTTCTGAGACTGTAATTTTAGTTAATTAAATTAGTTATGTTGACGTCTTGATTTCCAGATGAACTTTCATGAAATAAATTCAAACCCCAGTGAATATTTAGAACTCATTAACTTATTATTGGAACTGTTAATCATTTATGCGGAATTGTATGTTTATTTGTAGGCACACTTCACATTCTCCATGTTCAGCTTACCTGCTATCCTCTGAATGAAAGTCTTAAAGGTGCTACATGTAAGTTTTTGTTATTGCTACATAGCTAACATTAGCATTGACAGCTGTTTACTTACCAGTCTAGAAGAAACATTGTGAGTTCACTGTCAAACGTCATTCCTTTACTCACCAAGAGCTGTCTCCAGCAGTAGAAAGAAACACCAGTGTCAGTTTTCTTCTACTGAAGTCTGTCCCATCTTGTAATACCACTTTGCAATAGTGGGTCACTGTAGCATGCAGTCTGCCCTCAGTCCAACACCTCTTGTCTTGTACACACAACAATGGCTGAAGCTCTTGGTAGCTGTTGATGCTAAAGTTGACTATGTAGTGATAACAAAAACTAGCACCTTTAAGATTGTGCCGGTGTAGCATTTAGAAATGACTGGAATTGTACCAATTGATCATTCAATATTTTACCTGTAATAAGTAAAAAAAAGAAATACATGGTTCCTGCCAGGGACCGTCTTCAGAGATTATTTCAAAATGAAATGGAACAGGGACCTTGTAAGATAAAGTGCTACTGATGTTTCCTCCTTCAATGAACAGTCAATTCTCAGTGTACGTGTGCTGAAGCCTTCAAGTTTCTACTTAATACTTGTATAAGTTTGACCACAACTCACTACCATAGCTGTGTAAGAAAGGAAAGGTGAACTATTTTTGAAGATACTGACCAACAATGTTGCCTAAATTGTTCTACACAAATATACTGGAAATTAACATTCAAAAGAGAAAAAGGAAGTAAACAGGAAAGGTATTTCGTCTGAAGTGAGTAAAACCTATCGCTAACACTTACCATGCCCTCTAAGGTACCTTGATTTCTGAGAAATGCAAACCAAGACAGTCCAAATGAGGAAGTAGTGTTTATCACATTGCAAGTTGTACATCAGAATTTGGTTCATGACTTACGCTCAACCACAAACTGAGGTAACTCAGCTACTCGGGTAAATGTGAGTAAATCTCTTCTGAGAAAACAGGGCAAGTGTACAGTAAATACAGCAAAATGTCTGTAGAAACAACACAGCAGACAACCACAATTTTTTAATGGTCTCATCCATATTTGGGAGATGACCTGTCAACCACTGTGTAACCAGTGCAGAAGTTTATGGTGTGTGGCTATACTTTTTTTTGTGGGGTGGGGGGGAGAGAGAAAACACTAACATTGTAATTCTGTTTCAACAATTATTTGGAACATAATAATCAGCTTAATAATAATCGACATGTGAATCATGCCATGTCCAGGGTGTAACCTGCTTTCACCCACAGCATACTCAGTTAGGCTTCAGCTGCAAAGATGAATGTGGAGTAAATTCGTCGGACACCATTTTAATTCAGTGATTAATGAGGAAGATTCATGCTTGATCCCACATAGGCGGGTGACAAGTTTACAAGAACAAAACCAAGATTACTGGAAAACACTTCTACTAAACATCAAATCATTTTAGTTTTAATAGTGTTATTAATAATAACAGCAATGATGATAATAGCACCAATTATTGTTGTTATTATTATTATTTGGACTAAAGATTTAGGTGAATGGTGGGTGCTGATTAGTGGGTAGTTGTGGTGAGAGGTGGGTAGTGGGAGGTGCATTGTGATAGTGTGTAATTATGGTGAGCAGTGGTGGGTGATGATTAGTGGGTAGTTGTGGTGAGTGGTAGGTAGCTGTGGAGAGTGGTGGGTAATGTGTGGTTGGTGGTGAGTAGTAGAGGCAGATCCAGATTCTGGAACCAGAGATACCTGCAGAATAAGGGCAGTGAGAAAGAGGGCAGAGAGGAAAGGCACAACTATGGAAAAAACACTAAAACATCATATTTCACAGTTTTGCAGAATCATTCAAAATCAGCATTGCTGTCTGGTCATACAGTTGAGTCAGAATAAAAGTTTTGCACTAGTAAAATGGGGGGGCGGCGGGCGGCGCAGCAGCAGCACAAAGGCCAAAATAGTTTGGCCTTTTACAGTAAGACTTTTTAGGGTCACAAAACAAGTGAGGAGGGAATACAAGTAGATGTGGCACCTATTTTTTAATTGCTGACCAACATGGAATGGAACAAAAATTTGTGTCCCTGATGGTAATTTACAGCAGGCGTCTTAGAAATCCCCCTGTGTGTCACAAAGGGTTGCACATGTCGACAACAGCACAGCTAGCAGCGACAACAACTGTAGTGCATGGCTGATTAAAACGTGCAGTTTTTCTACCAATATTACTATTTTAATTTGCATTTTACAGTATCATATCTGTCTTTCTCTGCATTTAAAGTCTAATTAGGCAAAAGTATATTCAAACCAATTAGGAGATGCTATTTTGCTAATGTTTTGCTGTTGTGGCAGACATATGTCATTTGAGTTGTTTTGATGTGGACATGGAGCCTTCTTACAGTCAGGTCGACCACATCTAAAGGCCTCCTGGTGGGGTTATGGAAAATATGTGTCATTGAGCCAACCCGAAGCAAACAATATATGGTTGAGTTAATGTGAGAAGAGTCTCTCTGTATGTGTCTGTCTGTCTCGCTTCACCTTTAATCCACTCTGTCTTTTTATCTCATTTTCATAAATCCATGAGCTCATAACATCATGATGACTACCAGTCTGTCCTTTGGTTTTTGTCTCTCCAGCTTCCTCTTCTGCTAAAAATAATTATTTGTGTCTGTCTGAATGAGCCTGTGCCAGCGTGGCATATGTGTGGCTGAGTGTGTGACTGTTTTTCTGATTCATTAAACACAGGGGTCAGGGTATGTCATGCAACAAGCTCAACAGCGGTAGATCATTGATAGTGACTACTCCTCTGTGATAACTGAGTCTGAGACACACCTTTTTCTGTAAATGGAGCAAAAACAGAGAAAAACGTTCTGAATGACTGCCTTATGGATTTTTTTAATTTAATCGAAAACCTGTAATATTCAGGTGAAGTTACCCAGTTTAGTTTTCTGATTTAAAAAAAAAAGGTCTCATGAACAACCAGCTGTTAACCCCTAGGTTTGCTGAAATCCCTTGCCTGCAGGCACAGGGTCTCTCTCTCTCTCTCTCTCTCTCTCTCTCTCTCTCTTTCTCTCTTTCTCTCTCTCTCACACACACACACACACACACATATACAGATACAGTACACAGTTGAGTACACTTGACCCCGTCTTGACTCCAGGCCCGTTCAGAAATCTTCAGGTACTTTCCATATGGATCTGTCCTCACTTACTGGTAATCACACCATGTTGTAAGTCCCGCCCTCATTTCTTTTTGCACCAATCAATGAGTTCTTTGTATCTCAGCCTGAGGTTAATCTGTGATCTTGCTGGTATAGCAAGGCGGGATAGCTGGTTCCTGATGAAGTTCCTCCTCTTACTTTCAGATGTTCTTTGAGGAGGGTTTGGCACAGAGTATTACGGCAAACAATGCTTGACAAAGCATAAAACAAAACAGAAAAATAATCCATAACCAGTATTCTAAATTAATACATAATATTATGCCATTAATAGTTATGTCTAAGCCTAAATCTAACACCACAAAAAACCCAAACAAACCCTCCATTTCTGATATATCACATTCAAAAAACTGTCATGTCACTATGTGACCTTGACCTTTGACCTTTGAAAATCCAAATCTAATCAGTTAATCTTTGAGTCTAAATTAACGTGCAAAATTTGAAGAAATTCCCTGAAGGTCGTCTGGAGCTGTGACATTCAACAGACCAAAAAAACGTGTTTTGTTAGGTCACGGTGACCTTGACCTTTGATCACCACATTGTAATTAGTTAATCCTTTAGTTCAACTGAACATTATCACATTCACAAGAATGGAACACACGGACAACCCAAAAACTTAATGCCTCTGGGTCATGAAAACAAAGTCAAATACAGAAAACTCAACTCCATGAGTCACCATGGCAACTACAAGAGTGTCCCTGTGTCCCAACTGTGTTCGGCACTCTTTGTTTCCTGTTGTTGTCTGTGCTATTTGCAGCGTGTTGCTGCATTTAGTTGTATTGCGCCTGTCTTGTTTAATTGGTGAAGATGTTTTCTTAATTTGCTTGTGCTCTGTCTATTTGCAAGTGTTTTCTTTAGCTGCAGTGGGTTGAGCTCTCAGGGAGAAATGCTCTCTATATCATCACTGTTTCAACTCAAACTCTGCTTTATATTATCATATTTAGGTGTTGATAGATTTCTCTACTACCATCAGACACATACAGGTGTTTATTTTCCTTACTCCACATAGTGTTAGAAGTCAAATTGTACATATTTTAAATATATAAATATTAAATGTATAACCAAAACCACAGTCTTTCCCAAACCTTCACCAAATTGCTGTTGTTGCCTAAAACTAACCACTGACAGGATTCTGGATGTGAACTCCTGTCCAGCTGTGCACTTTGTTAGCCTGCCATCCACCCCAACCACTTCCTGCTGCCTCTGCTGCCATTAATAAATGAAGGGTTTCGTTCATTCAAAAAAATCTGTTGCCTCTCAATATAACCCAGCCAGAAATTGTGTTTTGTATTTGCTGTATTGCTTGTATTTGTTGTACCTTAGTTGTGTATCGTAATTTTAATGTAATTTCTAGGACACTGGGTTGATGATGATGCACAGTCTATAACAGTCCTGTCAGTATTCATTTTGTGTCAGTTAACTGACTGCTATTTCATATTTTGTGCACCAAGGTAGTTTCCTGTTCCATCTGAAAGTACCTGGCAGCTAAGCTACTGAATCTCATTCAACCTGCAGGAATAAACTGCTCGCTCTAAAACATGCATAAACTTGAATTTTCTTGAATCTTCGTAGTATTTCTGCTAAAAGCCATTTTATAAATGACCAGGGCACATAAGTCTTGCACTCTGACCTCAAACTGTTTTACTGGAACTTTGTGTGCATGTGCCATGTGTGAGTTTGTGTTTTTTGTGGGATTCTTGCATTTTGTCCATTTATTTCTGTTTGCTCAGTACTTCCCACACACAGCATCTCATACTCACATGCATCAGGGGGTGACACATTTTTTCCTCTAAGTTTGTCATCTTTCTTGGAAGTTCTCTTACTTTCACTTTCTGTAGGTGGTGAACATGTAGGAAATACCTCACGACTGCTGTAGCCTTGAATCAGCCTTGAGTCACAAAGCAGAAATGTTGGGTTGGCAGTGGTGACTGAAACTGGCAACCTAATAGCAGTTATCAGCCTGACTGGTCTTTACTGGTCTTAATGGATTTGTCAATGATTAATAATCCTTAACTAATGCTTTATAGATCTGTTAAAAGGCATTAATAACGTATAACTCGTGTCTGCTGTTAGACATTTCAAGTCACTGAAAGACCAAAGTTATGATTAGGTGGTTATGAAAGTGAAATGATTTAATAAAGGTCAATAAAACCTTTTGATTGTAACTTATAAACCCCTCCAAAGGGAGGCTCATCAGAAAGCGGTACAGTGTATTTTATATACTTCAAAGTATTTCTGTGCTTGTGTGTGTGTGTGTGTGTCTCTGACAATATTGGTTCATTGTGTTCTGTGTCAGTTTTTGTGCAACAAGGTAAATTCCTGTTCCACCTGAAAGTACCTGGCAGCTAAGCTACTGATTCTCATTCAAATAACAGGAATAAACTGGCTTCTCTAAAACGTGCAAATACATGAACCACGCACAGTTGAAATTGTGAGATTCCTCCTTTCTTTACCTCCCATCTCTATCTGTCCTCCACTTCCCAGGAAATTCCTCTCATAGTCATAAAGCCGTAGTGTGTTGTGTGTGTGTGTGTGTGTGTGTGTGTGTGTGCATGTGTGGTAATGTCTGTAACACGCCCTTCCATTGAATCTCTCTCAGTGAAGTTTAATTTTCTGTTGATCTTTCTTTTACCTGCAAAGTCATGGTGGATAATGTTAATTCTGCTAATATAACCCATTTTTTTCCTCCTCTTCACTACAAATGAAACAGAAATGTTGAACAGACAAACTGAAAAACTTTCATTCTTAAACCAAAAGTGTGTGGGGAAATATACTTCACTTTCACTTTCTGACAGTCATTTATTTATATAGTTACTTAGTTAGTTAGTTGAGCCTCAGAGGCTTAAGGCTGTACATGCTGTTTCTACAAATATGTTAAGAAATGATTTTATCATCTTTAAAATGAAATACACTATATATATATACACTGTAGCTGCAATGGCATTTTAGTTTACATTCCCATGAGCAGAAAGTGAGGAGAATTCAAAGTTTACTTTGACTATAAAATGTCCAAACTCCTGTGTTTCTATGTTTTGAAACATAGAGAATATAATTAAAGAAATGGGAATATCCAAAACTCCCCTGGAACCAGCAGCTTCTCCAACTTTGCAACTTTTTAAAACTGTTACAATCCTAAGCACATGAATGTATCTCTTTAACACACAGCTAAGACTTACATTTTTGCGTGGTTATATTAACTGAGGTGAGCAAACTATGAAATGTACACCTGTAGTCTGCTTTGTCTCAGATATTGGTTTGTCTGTGAACAGTAGGATGACGATGATGTTGTGTGATGCCTCTTTCTTCCACACGTACTTCCAGTATTGCTCGGTCTCAGCTCTGGGTGGGTCTGTCCTGGTGCTGTTAATCCTTTGCAGCTGAGAGCTGACACTGGGTGGGTCTTTTGAGAACAGGCCATTTATTCTCTTGGCCTCTGCCTCTCTGGTGTATCTCTTCAGCCTAGTAGCCAGATGTGGATCTTTGTTTGGTCTCTAGAGCCTCACTTATAGACATCATGTTGTATTTTTTGTCCTGGATGGAAAATGTGTATATAATTTCTTGGTATAAATTGTTCTATTTTAATTTTTTGTCATTATTATTTATTTTTCATAATTTTTTATAGCGTCAGATGTTTTCTTACCTCTCAGTCTGTCTTAATGCAGCTGTAACACATAAATTTCCCCTCAAGGATCGATAAAGTCTTATAACATGAGGGTGTATGATAAGTTTAAACCTGAGAACACTTTGCAGTAACTTTATAAAGGAAATGAGCAGTATCAATCTTTTAATGAATATTGGACCTCTGTTGTTAAAAAAGGATTAGCTTAAATATGCTTTTGTTCATAGATGCAGAATATGATTAATTTGCCTTTCCTTAGTCCCTTGGGTTTATTGTGTGGCTGTGGACTCCAGTACACTTTCTCACTTTCAAGTCAAGGGTCTAAGGATACAGGGTGTTGTTAGTTGTACAGACTGTAAAGCCCTCATAGACACATTTTTTACTTTGCTACTGGGCCCATATAAATAAAATTGAGTTGATTTGACAGTAACCTGGCCAGGGTGCGAAACACAAACAGCCTTTGAAAAAATACAGTGACTTGTTTTCTAGAACTAACAAATGTCTACCGATTATATAAACTGCAAATCCTATTCTTCCTTTTTTTTTTATTATATTTCTTGAGATCCCCACCAGACTTTCATTTTACTATAAAATTGAACACCAAACAAAAGGGGAGAAGACACATCTGACTCTATTAAACCTCTTTAAAATGAGAGAGCTTATCAAAAGCTCAAGCCTTCCACGACATATGACTGTAAAATTTCCTATAATGTTTTCCAGGGAAACCTATGCAGCACAAAGAATGATTAAACGCTTGTTCACCAGGTTCCTTCCAGAATGAAATGAGACTAAATAGGTTTCTGAGAGTCCCACCAGTGTCCCCACCAGACAAAAGGACTTTCTGTAACCGCCCAACATCTGTGGATATCCCAAAGCAGTGGAATGGGAAATCTCTAGCTGGGACTGGGAGATAGTGTGTTACTGTAGGAATGTGAAGCACTGTAGATCGCGGAAGGTTATTCATGCCAGGTTACCCAGTCTCTAGGGGATCCAGAAATAAAAACGTGGCATGAAGGTTGATTTAGAGTGGAGAACCTGCTCAGGCCTTTCTGCTGTAAGGCATGAATCATGTCCACATGTCTCACTGATCCTGATATTACTGATCAAAGATATTGACTAGTTTGATCCCATGAATCTTCCCAGAAGATACACAGAAATGTCCTTTTGGAGATGTTTTTCCACAAAAAATGAAAAAGTTGTCGGAGGAAGAAAACATCACTAGGGATTTTACATAACCCCATCCAACCAAAAAGTTACCCTACAAATAGCTTATTAACAGACTATCACCAAAAAAGATCTCAGAAAGCTTACAATGAAGACTTGATTTGTGTATAAAGCTGAAATAGTTATAAAAGTCATCTCTGGTTACAAAAGAGCTTAGATCCATCAGTCCAGCCAGCTAAGCTAAGCTTGCCATCACTGGAGCATACTGGAAGTCATTTGAGTTAACATCTCGTTAATGTGTTTACCAGGCATATGGTGGTGGTTGCATGGAGTATGGTGTCTATGGTAGACAATTATAGCTGTTTTAAGTTTGCCAAAGACCAGCTTTACAATCCACATTGCTACTGGAAAATGCTTTATGGACCGATGAAACAGCGTCTGATTGCTGGTAGCAAACAGTGGTGGGAGCATTGTGATTTTGGGTTGCTTTGTTGCTCTAGGCCTGAAATGGCTTGCCATCATCAAGGAAAAGAATTTAAAACTTATCAAGGTATTTTACAGGACAGTGTCAGTGTGGCTGTCCATGAGAATGATTACAAACAAAGAAAGTCTGCCTTTGGAATCAGAGCCCAGACCTTAACTCCAATGGAGATGCTGTGGAATGACCAAGAGCGCAGTCCACGCCAAACATCCTAAGTATATGGCTGAGTTGAAGAAGTTCTATAGATCAGACTTGAAACCGCCAGCAAGTCTGATCAGCAGCTACAGAAAGTGTTTGTTTGAGGTTATTGTGCCAAAAGGAGTGCAGAAGAAATCCAAGGGTTCACTTAATCGTCCAACATTACTGTAAATGTTTAATGGGTGTGTTCAAGTAAAAACACAGCATAGGCATAAGCAAAATGTGTACGTTGTTCTTATGATTGATGAAGATCAGATCACATTTTATGATCAATCAGTACAGAAAACCAGGTCATTCCTGGCGTCTGTTAGTTTTTCTTTCCACTGCATATATGCCCTTCTTCTGCATGCACTGTAGGCATTTTCTTGGAATGGGGACAATTATTTCAGCGCCAGCACACCTACCATACCTTTCACATCATAAGATGCTTGTCTGTGACTCATATAAGCTATAAATATCTTTGATAATGACACTGATTGATTTGACACACAGACAAATTAGTGTTGAATTCAGATGAAGTATTGTTTTATGTTTTTACAGTGGGTTAGGTAATAATGAGCTGGACAGAACATGATAAATCATTCCTGTAAGCGCTTAAAAACAAGTGTATAATATTATAATTATTGTTTGTTTTAAAACCTGGATATTATAGTGTTATATAGATATTTGTCGGGACTCAGGCACCCAGCTTGAAACAGACAATCTCAGACAAACCAGGATTTCTGTCACCATTGACAAATACACTTAACCTTTTGATTAACCGAAATGGTATATTCCCAAAACTAGCCTGAAACAAACTGGTAAACGCCTTAAGAGACAGAAGTAACTCTAAACTCCTATTTGTTTGAAATATTTGTCACTTTGAAAAAAAACACACTTTGTTTGCCTGTAAATGTACCAGCCTGCTTCATAAAGTATGATAAGCGAGCTAATATTACTTAAATGTTCTTGTCTTTAGTCATTTATGTTTTTCCCCTCCAAAACTGGTTCCCTACGGTGTTCTCACTTGTCATTGGCTAGTGTTTCCACCAATGAGTAACTGCTGCCTGGTGACTCAGGAACTCTTCCCACCAATCAGCTTTCACGGCCTTTATTTAACCACTGACTCATCTCCCAAATATTTTCAATGTGGCAGCTGATTGCCAGTTTCAAATACAGTTGTCTCATGTGATTGGCTGGGCTTTTCATGGTATATAAACAGCAGAGATTTTGAAAAAGAGAGTGAGAGAGAAAAAAGAGAAGGATATACAGGCTAGTTTATATAGTTGGCAGTGGTAAACACATTTTTTGTTAACATTCTTTGACATTTGATGTCATCTAAAGGTCAACTTAGATAACTGTCTGTGTGAAAATAATGTTTAAATATATACCCAGCAGAAATGAACATGACATATACCTGTAAGAGACTGGGTAGCTGTAGGTGCCTTTATGGTGAAGATTGGTTTCCCTTTTTAAGAGTAACATTTCATGGGTGTATTATCTTTACATTAGCCTACTTTTTTTCTACTTTTAGCCCATTTTATAGCATTGCACATAATGGTTTTCTAATGAGAAACACTCTGATACCAGTGTTCACACATTTAGTCTAATCTAGTCTATAAACAGAGGTAAATACAAATTATTGCTGTGGCAGCATCATACAATAACACCGTAATTAATGTAAGAGATTTTCAGTGGCTTTTCTACCACTTCTGCCAAGAATGTATCAAGTCCAGTCCATGTATAATTTTGACTTAAACTTATTAAATCATTTAGTTATATCTAAAACCATATTCTGACCTACAGTTTGTGTTTCATTTTCATTTTTATTAAATGATAGCATAAGATTACAATTCATGTTTTCTGATTTCATAAATCATATGCAACAACTTCTGCTGGTTGGTGGTTTAAATACTACAGACCACTTTCACCATACTGTGAAGGCCAGATAAAAGCTGCTTAGTAATATAATTGTCAGATAGGCTGACCCATATCTGAGAGGGTCCTTTGTAATTCAACCGTTTTGATATTTCCAATATCAGCTTTCCTGCATCTGAGCACACTCTCGTAGCTTCCAGATCTGATCAGTCCTTGTCCTTGAATCAGGTCCTTTTGAAAACCTACTATGTATGTGAGATTCTCATAGATTTATAAGCACCCAGAACTGTCTTATTTATACTCAGGCTGCTGTGTTTATTAGGTGTACACCATGTTATAATTATGGCAGTCTTATACAACAATCCTAATTTATCATACTTGTATTGCCTGTGGTAGTTGAATTTACAGCATTATACAGAGAAGATTTTATTTAGCCTTCCTAATTCATATGCAGTTGACACGTTAATTGGAAGCACTGCTAGAATACAGTAACTGAAAAGCACCAAAAACTGCAGCAGCTTTCAAATGACCATAGCGATCAGCACCTCTGCTGGTGTAATACAAGAAATAACCTTATTTCCCAAAAATGTTGGAAACATTCCGCTCACCAGGGCCATGCAAAAGAACTGGGTCCTATTTAAAAAACAACATTCACTTTACTTTACCAAAGCAGCTTTTGACACTTGTATAGTCTAATATAACATCACAGAAATACATGAAACTCTGCAGCTTACTGTTTTGTTGGAATGTTGAGAGGAGATCTAAACTTCAGCATAAGCAGTGACAGTTATATTTAACTGTATTATTGTATGGGTATTTATGTCAAATACCATCTAGTCCATACAACAACAACACAAATTATATTGACAAATGTTCCAACAATTCTGATGATTCTTGTTTGTAGGGTTATTGTATTTAGCGTTATTATATATAGTTGTAAGTATATGTGACCACCCACTTGAGCCTACTGCATGATAAATACTATTATTATATGTAATATCTTCATATTTCAGATAGTAATTAATGTTCAACTAAGTAATATGTCTATAAATCTGCGCATAACAGCCGAACTGTTCGCCCCATCCCAGAATCTTCTAGAACTTCCCAGTCTGTTTTTATAACACTTAATGTTTCTGCTGCTTTATAGCTCATTCTTGTATTGTTCTGTAGTTGTCTGTTCATATTTCCATTTTAATTTCCAATAGGATCCTAGATGTTTCTCTTTGTGTACATACACATGAGCACAATTTAAGATCAGACTCTGACCTCAGTAGATTCTCCAAATGCCCAGAACTGATCATAAACTTAAATAGTGGCGTCAGAGCAACACTCAACATTGATGCTTTAAAATTAAAAGCTGCCATATATAACATAGAGTAAACTGAAAGTACAGCATCTGTAGTTAGTGCGTATTTTCAAGCCTGTCCTCATTTCTAAACATTAGATTTTAAAGTTTTATTTTTGCCTCATTTGGTTTGATGTTAAAACAAATGTAACTATTAAAAAACAAGACATTAGGGCTTTATGGCATTTTCATGAAATACAAACAGACATTAATTTTACAGTTAATTTCTTAACATCTGGAAGTGATTTGGATTAAAATAAATGCACAGGAGGCCCTACGTACTCAAGGACGAACAAACAGAAACTGCTGTGATATCACACATGCCTACGTCAGCCAGTGCATGACTGTGCTCTGCATTTCAACATGTCTGCTTGCTGTCCGGTTTGTCTGAGGGCAGCGTGTGTCTCTTGACGGCAAACCTCATGGCTGTGTGTTGTGTGTGTGTGTCTGCATGTCTGTGCCTCCACAACAACAAGCTTCTCTCAAAGCTCTTCACCATGTAGCTTGACATGAGTTGCGAAAGCCTTTTTCACGCACTAAAAGCAAACCCTTTACAAAAAAGTTTTTTTGTGTGTTGTTTCTCCATCTATGTTATTTTTAACAAGTAAATGAAAGGGTAAAAAGCATCATACATTTTATACGGGAGACCCCATGATGAAATAGATGAGCCATGTTTTTGCGAGCCACCTCTTCAAAAACCCACTTCGCAAGAATCGTTCAAGTTTCTTAGCTGAAACCTCACATGATTTTACATAACAAAATATATTTATGATGTAACCTTAGTAAACAACAAATATACTGTGACAAAAATAGATCTGACATTTAACATTGCTGTTTAGTAATTATATGCCCCACACCACCGATGCAAATCTTATCTATTCAGCTACTAAAATAGCACATTGTGTCACATTTGTGTGTGAGAGAGAGAGAGAGAATGTCAGTGTGTGTGTGGTTTCACGCTGTGGGCATTAGTCGTCAACAAATTGAATTGGTATAACAAACGGTTCTCTACTCAATTCTAAATTTCTAACAACTACACTCAACATGTCAATAGTAATGACTTGAAAATGAATTCCCATGAGTGGCAGATTAATAACATTTTCTTTCACACTGGAAAATAAACTGCACTACTCAACGCCACTTGGTATACAGCCATCATTTAGGTATAGTATTATTCTGGAGAAAATGAAACAAGCTGGTAGGTACAGTGTAAACAGTAAAATGTGGTTGTGAAATATAAATACAAAACCCTGTGGTCAAAAACAGTTTCTTTCAAGGCAAAGAGAGGCTGCAGTGCTGCAAGGTTACCTTTATGCTTGTCTTCCTTGTGTCCTGCACAATGGGCGTTTTGGCTCAACTTGGGTGTCAATACTGAGAGGAGGGACTGTCTTCAAAAACAACGCTTGATTCATCTACTAGCACCGATCACCAAACCGAAGGATGCCTACTTTGGATGGCTTCTCACAGTGCCGGAGTCCACAGGCGTTTATGTTAACTGATGATCAATGCCCAGGATCGGTCATTTCCATGTGTCAGCCTCGCAGGATAGACTGGAAAACCCTTCAGGATGTAAACTGTCCCTAGGCCGATGTCAAACTGGATTAGCTCCAGGGTTAGACAGTATAGCTATTAGATGGATGATCCACAATGTTGCTTCATTATGTATGGAGTGGTGTTTTTTGGCAAGTTGAAAAATTTTGACATTGGAGTACACTGCAAAATGTTCATGACCCTGCATTTGCATGTTGCCTCAAATAATTGTCTGTCTCATGTGCGTACTGGAACAGATACAGCACAAACACACCCTGTTTTATCAGTCCAGCTGCTCATAGAGGTTGCATAATGGTTTACATTTGTGCCAAAGTACGCGCTCATAAATGTAACCTGGAAGGTATTAGATTGACAGTGTCTTGCAGTTTGGAAGGAACTACAGATGATATCGTCCATCCAGAAAATGTTTCTTTTGTTTCTCGCCTCTAGTGGGTAAGGAGCAAACAATTTATTTTGTAAGTGGAGGGTTTGCTCTTGCCCCCTGGAGGAGCACAAAACAATCTGAGCAGCAACAAACAATAATACGACTGTGAAATAATTCATGTGAGTATTTTTGTTATTTACCACATTTATCATTTACACCAATAACCACTTAGTATAATAAATAAAGATCAATATTAATGCTGAAATTATTACTGAATAATGAGTTTTATCACAAGTTCTCAAATGTTCTGCTTAACAATTATTAAAAAAGTTGTCACTAATTATTATTTTTGATCAACCAATTGACAAATTGATTAGTTGTTGCAACTCTTTGTTCTATCCACTATGGCCTCTTCCCTAAGAGATTTTTCTTTATCACAACACACAACTTCTATCTTTAGTTCTGAGGCAAGTACAGTCATTATTCATACAACCACAAAGAGATCACTTATCAGGAAAATTGTACATTTGATGGCAAATAAAGTTACTGCTGTTGTTTTACCTCTGAGGTAGCCATGTTTCTGTGATTTAATAACATCTGTGAATGCAACATTAATGTCTCCTGTTGAATTGTTCTTAAGGCATTGATCTGCTCTCTATTTTCTTTTATGCTCAGTAAGTCTATGATAGGCAAGGAAAGTAAATGGGAAATAAACATGTTCCACTTCAACGTTATTTTCCTGATACTTCCTCTTCACGATCACTGTTACACCCTCATATATGTTGGTAGGGAGCCTGACCTTGGACTTACATAGGCCGCCTGTCTGTAATACTGATGAGCTAGTGACTTATAGCTATGTGAATCAAGAAACATTACTTTCCAAGTAATGTTTAAAAATGGGTTCACCCAGATTGACAAATGTTCTGTTACACTGGTCACCTGTAGATGGTTAATTTGTGCATCTAAGAAAAGAAAACATTAAATCAATACCTTCTAGTTCTGTATGTTATGTTCCTCTCACCAAGTGCGCATTTCTTGCACTTGTTTTTGTAGTTTTACGTAGTTTCAATTCTGTACATTAAAAAATCTTAAAATATTGGAAACATTTTGCTTGGCTGAAGTAGAAAAGTTGCATTGATAAAAGCAAAAGTGTAATGGTAGATCATGACGTTTATTTGTATATAAAGCAAGTGACTTAAATGTCCACTGAGAGTCCACTCTTTAATTATGTCTTGTTGCATCTCGCCTTTTGCAATGGTTTATGCATCAACTGGAGACTTAGTGCCCAACTGTTTATCTAACAGTAGTGGATAGAAATGCACATGTCCCAGTTGTGTGTGTGATGTCTTGTCAGATCAGTTAAAATTGATTGTTCATCAGAAGTCAATAGCCAGGTTTCATCCAAATGTAGCGCCTGACATGCAAACCATTCCACGACAGAATTGGTGACTATCATCCTGCTTTACATCATAGTCTACAGAGTTAAGTACAACACACAGCTGTTTTAACAATTTTCTTCGATTGATTATGGAAAATCTCACACTCATCTTTTGTCAATTGCTAACATCAGCAGTTGGATTTTATAGTAGCTTATCAAACATCCAAACGATAGTTAATGAAAGCACCACAGGCATTCAACATTGTTTTTGGTTTTGGTATCCCCAGGTTTGAAATATCCATCTGGGAGATTTCTGCCTTCATTTAAATATGATGAGGAAAACAGATTTTTGTTTGTGCTGTTCAAAATATTGAAAAATTATGACCAGCAACTTGTATTTGGAAGAAAGTCTCAGTGCACCTACACAAACATGGGAGGTGGATATTGAAAAACCCAGCAAAACCCCCAGTATAATCAGCATGGCTTAGATACAACTAAGAATGAGAGAGAAATGAGAAATATGTTTTGTTATTTAGGTGAAGTGACCCTTGCTTATCTTTGAAAAAGGGCGGTCTACACATGTGACTTCACTGAATTCTCCCTCACAATGGTGCCGCTGAGGCTGGTTACACTCACAGTACAGTGAGTCCATGGTGTCAGAGTGGAGCTGAACCCAGGACTGTCTTATCTGGGCTATAAACCTGCTTGTGCAGCTGGCTTAAACCACAATGCATGACCGTGTGTGTGTTATGGAAGCTTGAGTGGCACGTTGTGTGTGTGTGTGTGTGTGTGTGTGGCAAGATTGCTCTTAGACATGTCTGGGCGTATTCTCACTCAGTGTTGCACAGGAGCCTGAGGCATTGAAATGACTGAGACACACACACACGGGACAGCCTTCATGTAGCTTGAATTGTCCAGTGACGCATTAATGCAAACTAATCTAATCCTAAAGAAAAGACAAATGCAGTTAAAAACAAATTGTCTAACCTCCAGTTGTCTGTCTGTCATCACAGCTTTCAAAATCACCTAACAGGCTATTTGTTTTCAGTGTTTATGTAACAGTGTCTTTGTGATGAACATTGCAGTCTGGTTCAGTAATTATATGACAAACAAGACGAGACTTTGTACAGCAACTTGGCGCTGTCACGTCACAGTTAGTCACTTTGCTTGCGGATAAAAACAAAATATTGAAAAAGGGGTCATATGAACTCGGGTACAGTTTGTATCAGCTGTAACAGCAACAATACTAATGTGAAAGTTGAGCTGCAGGTGGGGGTATAGTTATTGTATCTGGTTGAAACGAGGATGGAACATAGTTTACAAGTTCAACTGGACAGGATAAGCAGAGAAAAACCTATGACGACTTTATTGGTGGGTCACTACTAAAGAGGCACTGTTGTGCAAATGTGGAAGTACCTGTTTTATAAGTCTTTAAAATATAAGTGTATTAAGAGTTAATGCATTAAGAGCATATTATGGTGAAAAGGAGAGAGAAAGAGACAAGTTTTCAGTTGTACAAGTGAACCACAACTTGATGAATATCTGTTTACAGTCCTCTTTTTGTCTGACGTCTGCAGCAAAAACACTCAGCTGACTCACTGTTATCAGGGAATTGTGTTACAGTCACCCTACCTGGGTGAGCTATCTGTGTGTCCTGCTACCTGTGCTGCACCTGAACTCGTGGAAAACAAGTGAAAAATTTACCAGTTGCTTTTCGTTACGTGTCAAGAAGAATTTGCAAACAAATTTACACAATGTCTAGATATCATATCTTAAAGTAGGTCATTGGTGGTTGGTGTGTGTGTTGTTAAAGCTAGATGCTTAGAAAAATACTGGAAAATGTTAAAACAGAGGTTCAACTCAACTGCAGAGTTGGAGACAAGATTACTGTCCCAAACAGTGTTGGCCAGTATCACTTTACTTGATAATGTGTGAGTATTGTGATTACTTTTTTCACTGACAAGTAGTGTAATGGACTACAATTTGAAATTCAGTAATTACTTTACAGTTACTCTGTTACTTTGAGATTTGGGGGTCTGGTTGTTTGTTGTGTGAGTGTGAGTTTGATGGTTTGATCTCAGTTTGGACCGTGTTCAGTGGGCAGACTGGTCCAGGATGTCTCTAACCATCCGCAGATTTCCACACACCATCTCTCTTTTGACTCCCAGTTGTTTATGATAATTGTTTGTCTCTGTGCAGAGTCAAAGACTATAAAAACAATTTATAGGCTGCTGGCTGGAATATACTGATAAGTGTGTGCTGACATTCTCACAGCTCTTGGTGTGTTTTGTGAGTGCGTGTGTGTCTGTCCTCACCTGACCTGATCAAAATGTCAAAATTCAACCTCATCTTTCTTAGTTTCTACCCTCCTCTGACACATCTAATCTCTGTTCATATCATACAGTCAAACCAAAACGTGTTGTTTCAGGTTGAGCTGGCCGAGCTTCTGACTCTTTAGATGGCATTTGTGGCTGTGATTATATCTGACATCCAACAGCAGAAAATTCCAGACTTCACTGGGGGCATCCAAAAGGCTTCTCTCTTGTGTATTATTAGACCTTATTATATAATCACTGAACATTTTTAAATACATACAGCTACAGTCGTGTCCTTTTCCAGAATTTATAAATTTGCCATTAGAATCAAGGGAGACTAAACTTGACCATCTTTTCTCTTTTATAAAAAAAAAAAGAGTATAGAGCCACAGATTTTTCCCTTTTAATTTATTAAATTCACAATTGATGACAGCATATTTTCAGCACCCAAGAATATAAGACAAAATATATAGTATTTACATTTATAAATAAACATAGAAAGAGAGAGAACTGTAATGATAACTGACATTGATTATTGATCATAGCCCTAAGGAACATGTTTTTATAAAAGCATATAGCCCTTCACTTGTATACTTTCTGCAACTGGAGCTCTTCAGCTGCTGACCTCATCTCACAAATGTGTCTAACTAAAGTTTTATGGAACATAGGGGTCTTCAGATAAAATCAAGGCAGCTGTTCCCACTATAACAGTACAATGTTGCAACGGGTAAGCGACCTAGCTATGGGCTACAACTTGAAACTCAAATTATCACCTTTAAAATTATGCTGAATTAGCTTTTAGCACTTCCTGTTGCAATGTACCAAAGGATGTACAGACAAGTAGCACTAAATTACTTTGATAGAAAAGAAAACTTCATGACATTATGATTCTCCTGCAGGTTCTCGAGTTCAAAATAGCAGCTTTTTAGGATTTCTAAGCAGACTGTTTGGATTTTCATTTGCAATGGATTTTATACTCAGGAAGTGTAAGATGCACTGAGTCTGAATATGTGTCTGTGTGTCTGGATTTGACAGAGTTATGACTCAGATTACAAATTTTGACACAAATTGCAGCAACTGGGGGCCAAAGGTTTTAAAATATGTTAATTGCCTCCATTCTCCAATTGCTGATCATGTTGATAAGTAGGCCAAATTGGTGAGCCAAACTATAAAACTAACTTAGGGGAGCCTCACTGACTGAAAGCCTTTGCTTTCATAAAAATTACATGATCATAATCATATTATTTATTTCAGTGTTGAACTGGTTGCACACAAACACCGTGATCAGCACCTGGCATCTTCAAGAAATAAAAAAAACAACCACAACAACTGACATATCTTCAGATACAAATGTCAGTGACCTCAGTGACCTTTGCCCTCCTGGGGTCAGGCTCAGTGCCTCCCAGCTGCTAATCTGTTTGACCTTTTATCTGCCTCCTATGGTTTCACCACAGCTGTACAGAGCTTAGATAATAATAATAATAATAATAATAATAATAATAGACATAATGAGCAAATGAAAATTATAGGACTGATACATCACAGGATTAATTTTTCAGAACCTCACAGTAGCTAACTGACGTGTATCTGAAAAACAAATGACATAACACACAGTAAAGAACATCCATGTTCACACTGTTTTAATACGAGGAAAAAACACTGAACCTAGCTACTTTTACACAAAAGTTACATTAAACCAGCATTAAAAACAAGTTTAATGTCAAAGGTTTAGTCACTCATGAGATATTGATATTAATTTTGTCACAGTTTTTTGCTAACAGCTGTCTTTATCATTTTGCAGCATTGCTGAAAACGGTCTTTGTGTCTCAGAAATAGTAGAATATAGTTGAATATGAGCATCAATGGAAACTACAGCTGCACTTCATGCCTGCAACACATCCAGTCTAATGTAATGCATAAAGGATGAATCAAGTAACTGTGTGCAACCTATCCATATGACAAAATTTCACTAAATGAGTACACAGATGGCTAATTTTCAGTGCACACCTCTGTTTGGAATTATTCTTGCCTGTCCAGTCGAACCAAACGTGCGAGCTATGCCCACATCCTAAATGTACTTCACAGAAACGTGAACTCTAGTTTCGTTACGCTCCTCCAAACATACCACTACCAACAACAACAACAACAGACAACTTCCTCAGTTTGAGATGTTTTATTGGTGTATTGTCATCATTTCTTACAGTCAGAATTCACTTCTGCTAAACTTTACTCGACAGGCCTCAGAATTCAAAATGTGAAGCGTGCTGAGCTTTATAGGCAGACAAATATATCTCCCCCCTCCTCCTCCTCTCTCTCCCTGACTCACTCTTGTCTTGCTCTTTTTCACACGCACTCTTTCCTGTTCGATCGTTGTCCCTCTCTTCCTAGTTCACACGCTCTCTTTCAAATACTAACACACACACACACACACACACACGGTCTGACTGTCTTCCTTGTTTTGGTTCAGCATCTTTTTTTCTCACTTGATGTCTTCTCACTGCTTTCTTCTTTAGGCTGAAGACAAGTGGCTGTGATAACAGCACAATCTCCCCAAATAGATTTAAAAAGAAACTCACAGACAAGCTTCTAAATCAGGGATCTCAAAGTTAAATTACCTGGAGGGCACTAGCCAGATTGTTCTCTCCTACAGGGGTCGCTTGAACATTCCCCTCACAATAAATGTTAACTGTACATACCAAGAAGCTGACAGGGGGCCCTAACTAAGCCCTCGTAGATGGTAGTTACCTTTCATTTTTAAGATTTTACATTAAATGACATGATATGGTTATAAAATACAATGCTTTGTTACAGATTAAACTTGTTTTGTAGGTTGTGTGAACAGGTATGGTCAGGACCCCTCGTCATATGTCAGATGTGAGTTGTTAGCAGTTCCATCAGGAGCTATTTTCCCCCCAAAAGTTATGTTATAAATTTTTTTTTTTTTTTGGTTAATTGTTGGAGGCCTAAGCTGTTTGTCTTTACCTGTCCCCTCCTGTGTACTCATCATGTTGATTTCCATGTTAGGTAGAGAAATTTTTGTTGAAGATGAGACAGAAAGCATTCACAACAAACTCCATGCCCACCTCTAACCAAACTGTATGGAGCCCCCAGCTGTCATATTGTAGGAAAAAAAAATACTGTGGAAATCTTTTCAAACACAGTAATAAAACATGGGTGTAGATTGGTAAAGCAAGTGCATGGATTCATATTTCCATTTTATGACACTAAATATATCTATCCACTACATTTCAGAGGGAAATATTGTACTTTTTACTGCACTATGTTTATCTGCCAGCTGTAGTTATTTGTTACTTTTCATATTCAGATTTTACATTTTAAAAAATTGATAAGCTTATAAAATAAAATGTGTTGTTAAAGATTTAACTCCAATGTTTTTGTATGTGGTCGAGGCTCTTTGTTATATTTCCAATATCTGTGAGGGACAACTTTATATTTATTTTTAATAATTGTAGGTAGTCTGAAGAGGTAAAATGTTTAATTGATTCACAGAAGAGCAAAGATAAGAGAATGGTACAAAGATTTGTGTATAGGAAGTTTTTTTTTTCTTTCTTCCAATTTTGTTAATCCTTTCACAATCTCTGATATCTATATTGTAACCCTTTGGAGAGGGGCGATGCCCAGGTTGGGAAAACAGTGGACTAAATTACGAAAACTAGCTCCACCTCGATCAGCTACTACAGTTAATGATGTATTTTTTACATTGTGGAATTGACACTTTTACTGAAGTAGGGGATCTGACTTCTTCCACCACTGCAATTAGCAAAACATGCCCACAGATTCAACTCCATGACCACAGCCCCACCACATGTGAACGAGAACAAGGACATCTACAATTTTACAATTTTTCTTTCATTATTTATCATCAACAAGTACAGTAACATTAGCTGTTTACCCTGTAGTTGTTGGCTGTTTACGTCCAGTGGGGCTGAGGTCATGAGGTTAATCTGTAGGCGAGGTTTACCAATCTATTCCCTTGGTTTATTCACTACACTGATTTCCACATCTGTACATACGTTTTTTTAACAATAATATGATCTGTGTGGAGCTCCGTTAAACTGACTTTCAGTTTTTTTTAAGACTGGAGTCATTTTGGTGTCCAGTGTGTCATGGTAAATTAGAATTAGGCTGAGCTTGTTAGATCTTTAAATAAAGAGGCAATTTTTATGCTCCAGTTTTGAAGGCTTGCTAGCAAATTAAATTAAATAAAAGACTGAAGGGGGAAAAAAGTCAAATGGAAAAAAATTTGAAATTAATTTTGTGGGCTAGATGTAACAGTAAATTCTAAACATGAGCTTGTCTCATGAGCTGGATCTGGTCCCAGGAACAGTAGTTTGAGAGCCCTGGTGTAAGAACAACAACAGAGTAACAAGTGCTCAGATTAAAGGGAGTAGATGGGTTCAAGATTTCATTTTCAGGAAGAGGGTTCATTTAAATCACAACAAAAAAAATATCTGCCTTTCCTGCGCTGATCTGGTAACTGATGGGCATGTTGTATCTGTTTCGTGCTGTTGTCTCGCAATACATATATAGTTTATGGATTAATGCTCACATGACTTTAACAATGATTTCTTCATCAGTACTGTGTGTCTTCCCCTTCTTTTCTGTCTCAGTCCATGTTCACATTAATGCAAATTAAGTCTGAAATGTGACCCAAGTGTGTCTTATCCACAAACACACACACAATTGATTCCTAAAAAAAATGCTGTTCATATTGACGAGCTAAGAGAAAAAAAAAAGTGTTGTTTGCAGAACAGGAGGTCTGTCAAATGGATCACCTGACCATAAAATATGCCATCATAGGTTAGGATTTTTTGACAAGTGCAGTTTTCAAGGCAGGAAAATGACAAGGGTTGTTTACAAATCTGCATTAGTGTGGATACATTCTCAGCAACCACTGAGGCCAAAATGTGGTATCTCATTGTTTTGTTCTCTTCCTCTGTTAAAAGCATTACCCCCCCCCCCCCCCCCCCCCGTTAAAAGCATTAAGTGTGCCTGCACACAGACACAATATGCCTCTCTTCAGGCTTCAGGCTTTTTTTTTTTTTGGTGACAAAATTCTCAACTCATCTTTTCGGTTCAACTCAGGAGAAACAGAAAATTACTATTCATGCATGTTCACGCTGATAACCACATTCTAAAATTTAACAATTCAGTTTTAATGTGTGACAGCAGCCTGAGGGTCATGAAACCCACTCAACCCGTAAATTATGACCAGTTGGAACTTTTAAAACACTGCAGTGTTACTCAGCAGTCAACTGGGAAACCTAGTCACAGCTATATAATCATATAATCAATTCAATAATTTGTTATTATGCACTTTTAAAGAGACTTAGAGGAAAGCTGTGTTACCTGAATGGTAACATAGCTTGATGTACTTGAATGTTATAATGTTTTGTTGGGGACCTTATCATGAGAACCTAATTTTCTTATTCAAATATTTGCAAACAAGCTTAATGGAGGTCATAAAGATTTTATGTTTTTTTTAAGTACTGTACTCACATTTCATGTTTTTCTTTTAATAAATCTTTTTCCCACACTTATTCACACAGATTTATCACAGCTGGACTTGATCCTTTCAGCGCCACTTGTTGCAAAATCACTGAAATGAGTCCAATCAGGGCAGTTTTCAGCTCTTTAAATGGAAACCTCCCACTGCCAAAACACACAAGCAGCCATATTATAGCCCCCACACAGTTAGTTTTCTCCATGCGTAGCCTCTGATGCAACAAAAATAAATCCAACTTTTTTAATAAATAGATTTAACTGTTAATGTTTATGTGTGCATGAACTGCTGGCACACACAAACATATTTACAAAAAAAGAAGTTAATCTACAGTGTCAAGATTTGCTTGCTCAAGTGCCTGGAAGAAGTCAGGGAACTGAAATGTTATAGGTGAAGCTAACAGAAAGAATCAGATATGTTTTTAATAATCCATTAATCACTAAAGTAATTTCTCAAGCAAAAGTGTCGAACATTCGTTGGTCTCAACTTCGAAATTGTGAGGATTTGAGGTTTTTATTTGTCTCAAACTGAATATCTTTGAGTTTTGACTGTTTGTTAGACAAAACAAGGAATCTTAAGACGTCAACTATATTTTGTCATTTAATGGATCGGAAGATTAATTGAGAAAATAAATGGCAGATTAATCGATAATTAAAATTAGTCAGATCCCAAAATTACAGAATGATTAATTACCATACTAGTCATTAGTAAGTGGTCTACATGTCAGACACAAACGCACTATATAACATGAACTTGTTCCTGCTAGAGTAAGAGTTGTTATGAGCTGAGTGTGTTTTGTGACCGTCACCTGTTCTGACCTTACATTATAATACCAAAACAAGAGCTGGATTCAATTGAACTGTCAGTTCATGTTCAAGTTGATTTATTAATTTCATCATTTCCATAAATTAGAGTAAGACAAGGTGCATTAGTTACAACACATGGAGAGGAAGAACAAATTCATTCAGTCCAGTGGATACTTCAAAAATTCTGTTTCATGATGGTTATCAAAAATGTAATGTTAAATTAGGAAATCAGAAAATTTACCTGCTTAAATAAAACATTTGACAGATGACCTTTAACTCCCTCAGACACAGAAATGTTTTTTGTTAGGAGAACAACAGGAGCTCATCAGTTATACATTCAGGTTAGCTGTCAAAATAATATTTGTTTCACTTGAGCTGCAGGGTATTTGTTTTCAGATAAATTAAATAAATGTAAATGTAATACTTGGAAGTGGCAGATGTTCATGTGAAGGCGAGGCTAAATCACAGGGATTGATGACTGTTTGAACCCTGTGGAGTCCAGATTTATTTGCATTTACATTCATTCTTCTCCTTACCCTATATGCATAGTATCTTTTTTCAGCACAAACTGAGCTATAAGTCTGACGGGAACCCAAATTACAAATAAATGATAAAGGCACCTATGAAACAAATTACAAATCACTCAAACTATTATTCTAGAAAAATTTATAAATATGTGTGTGTGTGTACAAATACTATAAGAAATGTACAAAATAAAACTATAATACAGTCTATTTACATATAAAATTATTATCCCAACTCTACCCTTTACTTTCACAGTAAGGCTGTGTGCCTGTAAAAATATTTATGAGCTACAGAGATAAATGAGATACTGTGTGAAAGCCCCACATGAGTATTTTCAACTGGTTTCCTCAGCTTTTCTCTACATGATATATAAATGAAGTTACATTTCTGTAAATAAAACATTCTCAGCATAATCACTGATGAATACACAGACTCCAGAGGCTAAGTAGTCCTTTGCTTGTGTGTTACTAGCTGTGGTCACCATCAGTCAGGATTTGAACAGCATCAGCATTACTTCACTGGGTGTGGAGATTTTGCTCCAAAACAACCCACAAGCCGGAAAGACAGTTCGGAAAGCCACAAAACCTCAACACCTGGACAATTACCGGCATCCTGCAGGTGTTTCATGGTCATTTGGTGCAATGCAACAATAAAAATTTTACTTACTGCCCCTTCAAACCTCTTGAATTTGTTCTTCCTTTCAACATTTGAGCAAATTATTCCCCGAGGCAGCTCCACAGCACTTTTTTTTTGGTGCCAAGATCCAGCAGCTGCAAACCGCAACACACAGCACCACCTCTTCTGTCGCTGCCTGCGGTCACCGTCCACCAGCCTCCCCATCTCATGATGATGATGTCATGACCCCAAACTGACTCAGCAACATCTCAACTGGAGCAGAGCAAGAGAAAAACATTGTTAGGATGCAGGAAAAAAAACAAACACACAAGGAGTAAATGTAAATGGAGGAAGATAACATTAAAAAGATGACAACATAAGGTGGCACTTTGCGTTGAATGGTGTTCAGGTATCACAGGGCGTCGTTAAGCGCATTATAGCCCTACTGTGAGCAAATAAAATACAACAGGCTGGAACAGCACACACCGCAGCACAAACTATTAAGCTTTTATTGTACTCAAATAAAAATGTGTTTTTTGCAGACCTGCAGAAAAGGAAACACATTTCAATTCCCTAAAAATAAAGCTGAGAAAAGGAACAACATGGACAGTACTGGAGGAACCTCGATAAATTGTAGTCCATGTGTGTTAGACTCAGATTAATAGCCTAGAATATAACATAACAACAAAACACTCAAACATCCTATTTTTGCCCCCCTCACTTCTATTGTTTGTGTGATTTTCTTACTTGTGGCTCACTGAACATTTTTCTTTTACTGTTCTGCCACTTAAATCCAGATGAGAGAAGATCTGAATTGATAAAAATATTACACTCATACATACATAGTGACTGAACAATGAGCTTAAATAGCAGGGACAAGCTTTTTTTTAAAAACACAATATTAGCCCTTAGTTTTTCCTCTCATGCTACATACAAGCTGTTGAGGCTGTATGCACTCAAAATGAAATACCTGCAGATACTACTTAGGGCTGAAAAAAAACATTCCCAGAAAAATGTATCTGTATTCACAGTCAGTATCTTCCTTAAACATGGTACAACTCAACACCAGTCCAAAATGAGACAGTACAGCACAAACTCTTTGTAGTAAAGATGCAATTATAAAATTATCAAAAACTATAAAGTATATATTAAGGAAATTAAAAAGTGGGGGTAGTGCATTATCAGAGCACTAATTTACACAAACCTTTATTTGTTTTGTTATACTACGTTATGTAGACAACACAATAACAGATTTTCTCATAATCAGCTATTTGCTAGGTTGTTTTAAATGTATGGAAATGCAAAGTCAGTAAACTTCCTTAAATCCTCCCAGCATTCCTTTCTAGTTAGAGCGACAGTGTTCAGATCAATTTATACATTTCATTCATTCATTATCTGTATCGCTTATCTGTTAAGGGTCGCGGCAAGGCTGGAGCCAAAACCCCGCTGACACTGGGCCAGGATACATCCTGGACAGATCGCCAGTCCATCACAGGGCCAACACATATAGACAAACCACCATTTACACTCACATTCACACCCACGAGCAATTTAGAGTCACCAGTTAACCCAACGTGCGTGTCTTTGGACTGTGGGAGGAAGCTCGAGTACCCAGAGAGAACCCACACAGGCACAAGGAGAACACGAAAACTCCACACAGAAAATTGAACCTTCTTGCTGTGAGGTGACAGTGCTAACCACTGCACCACCGTGCCGCCCCAATTTATGAATTAGAAGATCATATTGGGGATATCAGTAAACCAGTACTGTGGTATATACAGCTGACACCTAGGCTGTCAAATATTGCCTTTTAATATCCACGATTTACTACACTAGGGTCAACTAACATTATATATGTTTTTTTTTTTTGGTTTGTTTTTTTGTTCTGAAATCAGAATCAATACAAACAAGTATGAAAATATCAGTCTTAACAGTCCCTTCTGCACATCAGGTGTCCAACATGAAGTTCCCAAGGATTAGGAGACCTAACTTTTCCAAATTATATTTAAAAACACACTTCCATGTACTTACATAATCACTGCCTTTGTAAATATAAATACAGGTCTAGACAAAAAGCAACTTGGCAAATGTAAATATGTTGTTTTTTCGTTGCTACAACACTTGTATTCAACAAACATCTGTGTACAATGTCAAACGTCACTGCAGCTTCCTGCTTTCCTTCCAGACTTTCTGGCCTTTTTCTGGCTCAGGCTGTTGACATGACACATGGCACACACGCATGCATGCACGCACGCACATACGCACATACGCAACAAGCCAGCATCGGCGAAAACAAAGGAAATGTCAGGCTATGATTTTGACTAAAAATACACACTAAGTCACAATCCAGAGATGATCTTCCCGCCCTTATTAAACCAGAATTTTATTTCTTTTTCCTTTAACATTCTAGTCACAGACAAAGGCTAAATAGTACAAGAAATTACATTTAGGTACAAAGGTTTAAAACAATAGTAACCCCCACCCCCACCCCCCAAAGAAGTAATCCACAATCATTTCTCATTCCTTTCTCATTCCTTTCTTGTTTTTCCTCATTTGTCCAAAACACCATGTGTTATACTGCAACATTAGTCATTTGTGGGTATGGGTATGTACTGTATTATCCTGTGCATATTTATTATACAAATGTGTTGTTTTATTCTGTTTTTAAGGGTTAGGGTTAACATCTGGCCAAGGACAGCAGATGAAAAATAGTCTCCTAAGGGAGCTATGATTAATTTTTCCTATAGACTAATGATAAAATAATATGAAGTTGCATACATTTACATATATGTGAGTATATATTTTTAAAAAATGACTGTTTAAAGGTTTAAAAACCTGGCAGATTAGGGAGCTACCATTCAGTGTCACTGATTATCACTGTATCTGGGGCTCCTCACACACTGTACCTGCTCTGAAGCACAGTAAACTTATTCAACTACATTTATTTTACAAAATGTATATATAATATAAATATATGTAAAGCAGGAGCAGCAGCAATCCTCAGCCTCCCAAGGCCTTGAAAGCATACACAAGAAGTGTGAGTAAGTGTTTGAAGACCATCTGACTCACCAGCACACATACTGTACATGATCTTTGCAGAGGAAATGGACGACATTTGCAATGGCAACAAACAATATGCACCACAGACTGGTGAACTGATATGACAACTGTGCAACACAGTGGGGCGGGGACATTTCAAGTTTTAAGGTTTTAATTTTCCTCCAAGACATGCCTCAGTATGGTTTTCATTGTCTGAACACCCAGGCGTCCGCTCAGCTCACGCTGACACACTGAAGCAAAGGGAGTGATCTGAGCCAATTTGCAACTATAATTATCTGTCAAGGATTTATTGTGCACATACAGCATTGTAATAGATGAAATGTTCTTTTGTTAAAACTTACAATTTAATATCTGCACAAAAACTAAGTCAAATGTTACACGCCTGTCATGCCAACTCTTATTTACTATTTATTGAATGCTTTTCATGTGTTTACTTTGTACTTGCTAAACTGAAAGGGCTAAACTCTGTTTAGTCTGTGTTTAAACTGATAAACAGAGCTAAACAGTACTACTGACACCAAAGCTTAAATTAACATAAGTTACAATAATAATACAATAATAACTAATAATTAGGGTCACTTTGATTTGACCATGCTTTGTTTAGTCATGATGGACCCTGTCTGCCCAGTCTAAACAGATTAAAGCAAAGTATTTTACTTTGAGGTTTTGGTTCGCCGGTAGGAAAAAAGTGCCTTACAGTTTTGGCTAAACAACAGACAATAAGACCTCCTCCCTAGAGCTTTGTGCATCACTGGAAAAGATGAAAGCTGTTTGCAGACATTTACACACGAGACTTTTAGCAGATGATATTTTGGAAAGCTTCCACTGACTATAGCGAAGGACAAAAGTGAGACATTTTGACTGTGGATAAAACATATACATTTTCTTATTGCGCTAATCTGGCCATAGAATATCCCTCATCATGTACAGTGATTATTTTATTAGAAACAGTCCTTTAAATCAACTCAAGACTTTGCATACAAATAAGCACTGGTGACCACATTCATGCTGCAAAGGCTGCAGCATTTTGAATTAATATTTTATGTCTACTTGTGGTGACTTTCCAGAACAACATGTTGATGATTATGAGTGCTCTGTGTGTGCATGTATGTGGGTGTTTTAGGAGAAAACTTAAGTCAATATTTAGATAAGAGTACATATGTGCACTTCTAAAATGTCCATCTTATCAAGTAATTTTCAACAATTATCGACTATTTTCTTTATTCTTTATTTTTTTGGATCCCCATTAGCTTCCATTAAGTGGTCGCTAGTCTTCCCATCCCAGACTATTTAAAGTGGTATTTTCTCAGGACAGGGATAAAGTCTGAGATAATTTCAATCTGTTTCTAATACCAATCCAGTTGTCTTGAAAATTTCCTAAACTCAAGTGTCATCTCCGAATTCCAGGGCGGTGATTTTCCTGCTTTGAAGATTGTCTTCACTTACAAGAAAAACACAGCTTTAATGGCTAAATGGCTACATAAAACCTACTTGATAAGATGAAGGTTCTATGTAAAAAAAAACAAAAAAACACACACACACACACACACATTTAACCTGTAGTCACAATCAGAGTGCCCAGAAATAGAGATATGTTATGTAAATACACATGATGCAAACACAGACACACACACAAAGTATTGTATGTTTTGGGAACATTACGTAGACTTACATTAATTTACTGAAGACTTACTCAAACCCTAACCCTAACCACTACTTGCCTAAACCTAACCTTACCCTAACCTTAAAACATGTCTTAAGATTGAATTATTTACATTATGGGGACTTGCTTTTTGGCCCCATAAGGAGGACAAATCCCCATAATGTGACTGTGTAAACAGATTTAGGTCCCCACAACATGAGGAATACCTGAACGACACACACACGTCCTTCTTTATTAAGACAAATATCCACTAACTGACAGGCTCTTCTCCTGAGGATGAATGTCTTTCGTCATCTAAAAGTACCATAGGTGGACACTGTGATTAAAGACCTTGTAAGAAGTGCAAGAAGACAAATTACAGTCTTCCATTTATAACCCAGCCTCTCTCCTCACACCATTACACTGACCACAGGCCAGACGGTTAGAAATTTCTCAGCTCTGGTGACGTTTTCAATCATTCTGTTACGAGCTGAGGAGATGAATTAGTCGGTTGCCCTTTTTAAGTGGAGCACCACTTAGTTTCAGACTCGAGATATCACAGTGAAAAGATGTTTCAATTCCACTCTATGGCTTTCTGAAATTTTCTGTATTAGATATCATTGTCAACAACAGTTCATCTGCATGAAGTCAGATTCTCAGAATGTGAGGAAATAAATTCTGAAACGTCACTGCTGATTTTTAACAAATCTAAACGGCCCAAAGCTTAAACACATGCAGCAACATTTGACCCGTAGCTAAAATCAGCTTCTCCTAAAAAGTAAACAACTGCATGACTGTCTTTATACAAGACAGTCAAGAAAAAAGGTTTAAACAGGCGTGCCCATTCACTCCAGTGATCTTTTTCTCTCCGGACAAAGACACATAACTATGATGAATAATTTACTGAAGGGACAGGACCAGATTAACCAGTCTGATAGATGACTAGCTGCTTTGTCTTCTCTTGTCTGATTAAGTGGATCTGCATTTAGCTCTCTCTGGGCAGTTTAACCACTGCGGAGTATATTTATTGAAAAGAGAGCAACAGGATGCTTTAAAAGCTTGTAGCCGATTATGTTTAGATATTTAACAGCAACAATGTGTCCTCTCTGACTGTGCCTGCCTTCACTTGGAGGTGGATTTAATAAGAGAAAGTAGCTCAAATCAGAAAGTTATTTAAATGGAGAATGTACATGTCCCTATAGGTCCTAATGTATCAGGGTTCTACTCCTCTATAGTAGGCGTGAATACAAATTGCATTTTGGTTAAAGATCAGGGGTTACGCCATGGGATTTCTCCACTGTGTTCATTACTGGTGAGAGGAGATTAACCAGTTTGACGGATGAGCAGATGTTTTGTCTTGTCGTCTCTCTTGATAAAGTGGAAACGTGCATCAGCGCTAAGCAGGTTTAAGAGTACTTAACACCAGCTGTATGTATTGGCTGGAGATCAAAGGTGAAGGCGAGAGACTTGTGCAGTGGATAAGTCATCCTTCTGCCAATCCTAATTTTCAGAGTATCTGATTCATCTAACTCTATTGAACATTACTGTTATTGTGGAAGACCTACATACTATATACATACCATTGCAAATTTATTAGGTATACTAAGCTAAAACTAATGCAATAAATCCTGTCGTCATAAAAGTTGTAATGTTCTGTTTTTGTAGAAACTGTTTGAGATACGTTGATTCAATGTTCTGATCATTTTATAGGATGTAGTTTGTGGCGCTGTGGAATTTAAGTTTTGTTGTTGAGTTTAACAAAACCAACGAAAACTTTAAAACCTTCATGAAGGCAGAAATAAGCTGAGTGCATGTTTGTCATATATGACTTAGTGTGCAGGTGACAGTAAAAATAAGCTTTTATTAAAACCTTAATGAAGACTCACGTCTTCATTAAGGTTGTAAGGTGAATCTATGTAAGGTGAATTGTAAGGTGAATCTATGTAACATACTAAAATGACTAAAATGACTCTCTACTTCAACTGGTTGTTCCAACAGTAATGCCAATCATGCATTTAATAATTAAAAGAGAAAACACCTGATTAGTTAAATTAATGATATTAATTAATTGAATTTAAATGTTATGTAAATCATTAAGTTAGTAGATTTTACACATCATTCAATATCATTAATAATTTTTCAACACTTAAGACAATAAAGAAAGTTAAGCCTTGTCTCACAAAATATAATAATAATATTTCTGGGTCTGCACATTTTTTCACAAATATCCATGTTGACTCTGGAGAGTGTAAAGCAAATACAAGTATGAGTTTTCATGTTTATGAAGAAGTAAAAACTGGGACATAATGCCACTCTGAAAACAAATCAACTGACTAACTGATCCTTTGAGATCAAATAGAAAAAAACAAAAAACAAAACGCCTGCAACAGCACAGAGAAACCACACAGAACATTTAACACTTTCTGTTCGTCAGAGGTTTGAAAAGCAACTGTATCATGCTTGTGTTGTTTGTCTCATCTGGTTGGCAAGCATCAAGACACCAAAGGGTTTTATGGTAATTTTTCATCTGTATTGTTATTAATGTTACATAATTTCTCTGTTGTTGCCTTGTGGTTACATTTCATTACTGACTGAAGGGGTATGTTTTGCATTTTGTTTTTAAGGTGAATGTAATGAAAACAACATATGCAATGTCTACATACACATCACGTCTACATGTCTACAGTATGTGAAAACAAAAGCAGCACAGCTTTGAGGATTAGGATTTTACTAACACTTCTTTTATGATTTACATTTTCATTTTTATATTTTTTAAGGACATGTTTATATTTTTTTCAGGTCTACCTTAATACAATACTCACATGTCTGCTGAAAGACTTACTGGGTGCTGTTATAGACAGATTATGAGAAAATGGGCACAGACGGTTAGAGGGCCTCCCATTCCTCCTGTACAGGAACCCCTGCCTGACAGAATCACAACCCCCGTGTTTGCAATCATTTTTTGTCTCTTTATGATTTAATGGTTTAATGTTACTGTTACACTATAATATAGACATTTTCACATGTATATGAAATTCTTTCAGTGCTAGATATTTATCCTGTCCTATAACACTTAAAATAAAAATAATTAATTGTTCATCTCAGTTGTGGAGGGGGAGACACGGTTAACTTCCTGCATTTTCTACAGTTGAAGATCATACATAGAAAACATCTTACTAAATCAAAATGGCCCAGAATGCACAACCTGTACTGTTACAACTCACCTTGTAACCTCAGGCATATGTCTTCATCTTCTCTAATCCTGAGACTGCTTTTTAACATTTTCAGTATTTTTCTTAAATTGCATCCATTAATTGTAATTTTTGGTGTTTCATAAAATCTCTTCCATTTCTCACTCTTCTCTTTTCTCACTGTAAAACAAAGATTTGATCACAGTATTTTGTTTGAAATCTGCTACACTTCCCACTTCCTTCTAAAGGGCTGAATGCAGGCTACATATAAGTACTGTATTAAGGTATGAAAAAACATGAACTTATCATTTGGGGTGAACAAAATCTGCAGAACAAAAAGAATCACTTTAGAGTTGGAGTGAGTGATTAGCTTTCCATCTGACATTTAATCTGCTCTTTTACGCTTCACAGGAGAAGGAGCTCATTTGCTGACTGGAGAGATGGATGTGGAGATACGATGGCCCAGCCTGCCTGAGACCAGAATGGGAGAGGTGGGACATTTACCACAAATTGTGATCTGGTCGCGCACACACACTCTCTCACATACACAGCTGTCTAAACAAGGAATAGAGGCTCTTTTGCACAAGACTTTTAAGATGGAAAATTAACATCTGCTGCTTTTGTGCTTGATGTTTTGTGTGTGTTTGTGTGTAAGTTTAAGTTTGGCTAAGTGGCCGGCTGTGTGAGGACTGATGGAAGATGACTGGAAACAGCCATGCTGCACTTTCAGTTTCCGCTCAGTGAACACACAGATGCACACAGGCTCTCACGCACCACACTGAAAAAAGTCTGTTAATTAAATTTGTGTGGCTGTCAGACAAAAGCTTCACAGGTCTGGATTCAATTTGGGTTTTTCAATTTAAAGAATCAAAATCACAGCACTGACCCAGCCCCAAGGACTGGTCTCTGCAGTTTACTCTAAAACACTTACCTACTGTACTGACTGACTGTGAAAGACAACCCTATCCTCAAATGACTCCAAGCTGAAGTAGAAACTCATCTGGCACAACATGAAACCCCAATTATCACATTAATATTCACTGAGATATTTTATATATTTCACCCCACTCATCACCCCGTGCACACAAAATTCTATGTAAGTATTAGAGATGTTTTAAAACATACCATGCAAACCAATTCCTTACACACAAGCAGTCTTAATACTTAAAGAAAGAGTGCCACATTTTCAAAAATATGTTCATTTGACTTCTTGCTGTAAGTTAAAAATTGATATCACTCTTACGTTGGTACAGAAAATATGTAGCTAGAGTTAGCGTTAGGCTAGATTAGCTTAGCATAAAAACTGGAAACGGGTAAAAGCTAGCCTTGCTCTGTCCAAAGGTAACACGGTATGCCTCACAGCACCTCTAAAGTTAACTAAATCACAGTTACCATGTTTGTGTAATCTGTAGGAAAACCAAAGGCAATCAGTGGAGACTTATGGAAGCCACGCCTCCTGAACAGTCTGACAACAAACAGCAAAATGTCATTTTTACTCTTCAGCTTTTGCACAGATTGGATGGCTGTCCTGTGTTTGAGCTAAGCTAAGCTAACCTGCTATTGACTCAAGCTTCATAATTACTGTACAGTTGTGAAAGTGGCATCAGTCCTCTCCTCTGACTCCCAAAATGTCAAACTATTTCTTTAATTTCAACTCCACCATAGTCTCTTGCTAGCTGGCCTTGTAACCTGTACAGTAAAAAGAAAACCTCCCTATTGTGTGAAAACTACAAACATAGCATCATGCATGCAAATAAATAAACAAATAAAATCGTCATTGTAGATGAACTGATTTTAACTTGGGTAAATATCTAAAATGTCCACATTTGTTTTCTCTGTGGTTTAAACTTGTAACCATTTAAAATTACCCCTCACTGGTAGAGAACATTTTAAAAGTCACTGCGCTGACGACAGCCTTTAATAAGGCACACTGCATTAACTCAAAAATACATAAAGGTCCAGATAAAAACAAGATTGGTTTAAGTTTTTGTGATAACCATCGGACTACAGTAAGCCATCACGTTCAGTAGCTTTGTTTTCATGCCCGCAGTAACACCACAATTGCCAGAAGGCTGAGTTAGACAAACACAAAATTAAAATGTATCAATGATCCTCTTACATTTGAACATGTCACTCTTGCAGGTGTTCCAACAAAGTGACAGAAAAACACGAGCTGCTGCAATCAATCACATGAGCAACCTGATTACACTTAAATAACTGTGATGAAGGTGTAAACATGTTGTGACTGGTCTTTATTAAACGCAGCCAATTCAGAGTATTCCAGAGAGGTTGCTGTGGTAACACTGAGGGAATAATCTCTTAATGTGAGGTTTAAGTGAGTCGTGCAACCACATTTTTTCACCTATATTCTACAAGTAGGTCTACGGTACATCAGGCATCACTCACACTCAACACTATAAATATGTAAACTTGCTTGCTGCTCTGTCACTCCACCCTCATCTGTAGTTTTGCTAAATGCTTTGTCAGCTGCTGTCATTAGTTGCTTTACAGTTCCTGGCTCTTGGTATCAGGCAAGGATACTTATAGTATTGATCATTAAGACTGTGTGATGAATGGATGGATTGCACTTTAGCTAATTCATCTGAGCTGCTGCAGTTGCACTCACTGTCAGTCAAACCTACATGAGAGTGTTGAACTAAAATGTAATGAGCAGCCGTGGGAGGAGAGGTTCAGGGGAGAGGAAGAGTAGGAGGGGGTTTAGATTTGTTGTTCCTAAGAAGTTTGCAATTTGGCTTGCTTTGTTTGCAGGCATTTGCAATGAAATAAATTTCCTGATGATTTTGTTTGGCTTTATATACTGTTCATATTTTTGCACTGATTATAAACAGGCACTGTATATGTGAGAACATTTGTAGGGCATCCGCAAACTCAAAATAGCTCACAGGTGCTGGTGTGCTACATGTAGCTTCCTTAGTGAGGGTCACACGACTTGAAAATGGCAACAGAGCCTTCTCTCAGTGTTTTACCTCCCTGATAAAAGTAAAAATTAACCACTACATGTTTCCTATTTTTGTATTTTGGCCAAGATATTCCTCAGCTCTGCGATAAATACCTCACACCTCAAGACGTGTTATTGTTGCAGCTCAAAGGGAAACAATCACAGACACTGAGCAAGCAGAGTCATCACTACATTATTCTCATATTAATTAGTGACACTAACTGCTTCAAAATGTCCAGATCACACACTATTAATCTGATCCCAAGACAGCTACCGCACCGGATATCACCATTTCACACACAACAGATGAACACAATAAAGTCTGAAGCTGGGCAGGCCCTGCACAGATTAAGCTCCATTTTAACTCATAAGTGGTCACCCCCAAGTCATTTTAAAATCAAGCTGAGTTTGTACCAGATTAGTTGCCGTTAAATGTGCAGTCTGATGGGGGTGGATCACCACACCTGAATGACTGTCTGATTGATCAGCTATCTGGCTGTCCAGTTTCTTGCAGTTTAAGCAGTTCAATGGACTGATTCCCCAGAGAAAGTCAAAAGATCTTCTATAAACTGTAGGGAGCTGGTTTTCATTTTATTGACGCAGTATTTTACATGTTATTACATCACTAATTGTAGTCTCGAGACATAAAACTAGGCTTGACTGCAGAACAGGCAGACCATACTGTCTGCATCTTCCAGTCATCTGCATTTGATTTCAAGTGTTGTTGCTTGAAATAATAGCATGTTTCCCTCTAAAGTTTTTCATGCATTTCAGCTTTCACATTACACACACACTGCTGTAAGGATTTAGTCCTATTGTTTGGCATGAAGAACACAGATTTGTTGACCAGGATATAATCAGTTCAAATCTCAGATCCGTTGATAAAAACTTGGGGCAGGAACAACGGCTCGTGCTGTGATTCAGTTGAATGGTCTTGGGCGAGACACAAAGGCCCTCTGTTGTTCAGTGCAGCACTGTGGTTCTACTAGATTCTATGCAAGGGTTTTGCTAGAGAAATACCAGTTTAGTTAGGGTTGGGTGTCTTGCTCAAAGGCACACAGGCAGGGAAACACACTTTCCTTGAGTCATGATCCAATGTCACGCACTTGAAAGGACAAGTGAAATTGTCCTGAGCTTTAATATTTACAAATAAAACAAAGAATAACCACAAAAAGAGAACTTGAACAAGCTGCTGTTGGAGAAATGACATCAATGTGGGTTGGACAAGACTTACATCGAGCTGGAAATGAGCAGACTACAGCAGAAATATCAGGTAGGCTTGTAACCCACATTTACTGCAGCTTGGGGGCTTCCCATGTTTTGAATATTTAGGAACCTTTACTCAGGTTTTCATTACTATTGCTGATATCAGCTCATGAACATGTAACTCCATCTCACATTATCTCGCGTTACAAAGCTCTGACAGCTGCTAAATAGGAAATAGGAAAAGTTAGGGTATGTCAGATAAACATGTTTGATATTATCAACAAGGCACTGAGTACAGTAGTTTACAAATGTGTTAACTCCTACCAGATGAGCTCTGCTGAGGTGGTTTCCCCACTGCTCGTCAGGATGGGTGAATGTGGTGGAAACTGAGCTGATAGTCCTGTGGTGAAACTGTTTCTCAATCCTGGCGAAATGACTTGTTAAAATGGGGATTTTTTTCTCTCTCTCTTTTCAGGGTTAAGGCGCAGGAATTGAGTCCCCAAAACACATCTATCATAACAAGACAGATTGTTTGCGATGCTTATGTCATCCATGTCATAGTATAGTATATGCTGTATTTACAGTAGGTGTTAAATCAAAGGCAACTGGGAACATCATTTTACAAGTGCAACCGTCTACCTGGAAACTGCATCAGAGAGAAAGTCAGTCAGTTTTTTGAAGTGAGAAATCTGAGAGCTGCTAGTTTTTCTTGCATTTACTTGTCAATGGTGTAAATCCGTCTCTGATTTAATGAGCGAATAAAAGCATCAGTGAGTACAAATTAAGCACTGAAGGTCTGTATGCACATAAACGTAATATATGCACAGTGTTTGTACCAGTTTCACCAATTCCCCTGCATAAGTGTTAAACATCTGTGTGCCAGTGAACAAGCCTAACATCTACACACAGACATAAACCAGGTTGGTTCTGTCCTTTGTCTCACATCCACTGTACTGTTACATAGTGCCACTGCACACCAGTATACACTGTCAATCATAATATTTTATACTATTGTGTGTTATTCTGGTAGAACTTGTAGAAATGAGGATGTTAACACATTTTTCAAATATTATACTGATCGCTGTTGAGACTCTGTTGCGACCTGTAACGTCTGACAAAATTAAAGTTTCAAATAAAATGTTGCCCAAATTCTCTCTTTGATGTTATCATTTTCTATGGTGCAATATGATATCACACTCCTCTCAGCTGACTCATAAACGTCTCCGTATGAATGGTGCAAAGTTTGTGTGGAGGTACACACACACGCAGAGCACGATCTTATTGAGAAATACCAGTTTCCGTGCGGAAATAGCTGCATGCATTCTACATGTGCGTACGCACCAGCCATATATATCAACTTCTGCTATACTCCGTCTGCAGCTGAAAAATGAACATTTTCTCACAGAGAACTGAACTGACCCCGTTTCCACTGCTGCAAAGAATTTGTTTTTTCTTAGATACCAGGATGCCCTCATCGCAGGAATCAATCGTCTTTCACGTGTTAACCACTGAAAGATGCTGGATGACTACACTTTGTTTCATAATTAAATGAAACATATATTACAAATACGTCTTAACTTTTGTACAGCATCAGTGTATCCAATAAAATACTTTACTTAAAGTCACACTATCCTTGAAATTAGTTACATTAATAACAAAAAATTGCAAAAAACACCCCAGAATACAAAGAAATCCTGTAACAAAATAATTCCTGGAAAAACAAATAGATCTGAATGTGCACCTCTTGACTTATGCCAACTTGTAGTCCAGGAGAACAAAGCTTAACTCTCTTCCTTTTCTACGTGTTTCACGGTCATGGGAACCCTGGTTTTAGTCTGTGCCTCTTGTGATTCTTTTTTTGTAATGTTTCTCACAGTAAAGCTCACTCACCATTCACATGTGTTCGTGTATTATTTGACACATGAGGCAGTGTCTGAAAAGTCGTCCCACACAGCAGGCAGATGCAAAGAGGCCTTTGTGTGGGCAGCGTTTTGACTAAACCTGAAGCCTGTTTATGCATGTGTGTGAAGCAGACAGAGAGAGAAGGTGAAACAAGATCTAATGTGGGTGGTCAACTTTTGGTCTAGCCTTATCTCTCATATTTCATTTTCGATGGATATTTATTTAAATTCATATCTGTGTTATTTGTATCATTTTATACCTTTTCCTAATTACTCTCCATCTTACATTTTGCTAGGCTGCAGTGACAATTTTTGCTCAAGGATTAATAATGATGATCAAATATCACTATTAAATCATTCCCTGACTCTGCAGACACTGCCTTACAATTAATTGGTTGTCATTAGTGATGAAAATCACAAATTCTTTGCTACCACAACTCCTAATTTACATTCACTATCCTTTAAAGTGTTTATTGACATTTCTGCTTGACATTAACAGAATATGCTCTAGATACTTAGAGCTACCTGATTCCACAGTCTCTTTCTGTTAAATTCTCTGTACACTTTGTATCTTTTATACCTGGAAAATGAACTTGGGGGATTAAACTAGGCTTGAATGTCAAGTTTTCTTCTTCTCATCTTTCTTGTCTATCTCATGCTTTCTCTCTCTCCATCTGTTTCCTTTCTTCCCACACTGATGCAACAGTCAGTCAAGCTAAAGAAACAACAATTCTGCCTGGGGGTCACTGTCTGCATCAGCACACACTGTACATCAGAGTTACTCTAATGAGTAATCCAACCCCACTCAGACTTTCCAACAAAGCCTTATTCTCACAGACCTGAGTTCTTATCTGAAAGGCAGCCTTGGCTTAGAGAACAAATACAACCAGAGTCACATTTTAGTGGAAAACCCACAAAATCATTACTCAAAGGGTGACTCATGATGACCGCAGAAGAGAAAATCAAGCAAACTATTGTTCATACTAAAGTGTACAACATCCCATTTCCTATTCCTATTTCCTATTCCTATTCCCTATTTCTTGTTCTTCCTTGCCTGGTTTCCAGTGTGTACATTGTTTCAAATCACACTGTGTCACTGATATGCTTGTGGTACAGTTAAAGTTATTACTACTTCACTACATTGAATGATAAGAATAACTTCTGTTTTAACAGCTAATTGGCTTGGTCTCTCCCTCTTATGAAATACAGCTCTAACAGGAGTATGAAAGTAGGTTAAGAATAATAACATAATCTCCACTATAGCATTATGACTACTGTTGTTACCACTATACCCTAACCACCATTACTAACACTACTATTTCTTCATTGAGGACAGTACACAGCCACACTGCAACAAAAAACATGCTATAACAAACAACATAAAAATGCAAATACATTCATCTGATGTTCTTATAGCCCTGAGTCTTCAGGGTAACAGGGTATACACAATAACACAAAACATTATACAACAGAACTGGTGCTGGGCAAGTTACTTGAGAAATGTAATCAATTATAGATAAACAATTAGAAAACTATACATTGTAGTTTACTAGCCTTCTTTTTGTAGCCCTCACAGTGAAGGTGCAGGACTCACAACACCATGCTACCCAAAAGCTGTTTCCCCATCGACCGTCATTATAAAAGAGACATCTGGAAAACCTTTGACAGGATACCTGAAGTGCAGCCAAGGGTTAGGGGTTAGTGCAGTGGGCTGCGCAACATGGAAGCCAGAAAACTTTTTTGGCTTATGCGCTAGGTGAGCAGTTTTGCTTCAAGTGATCCAATACTAGATCCATGGCTCACACACTCTCCTACTCTGAACAAAACCCACTGATTCATAAATGTAGGCTCACCAGTGGCTAAAGCTAGCATGCCTGCTAGGAATGCAAAACATGTAGATACAACAACTTCTGAGTCCCTTTAGGTTACATGCTCCACACTTCATCTAGCCCCTTCATCAAGCAGTAATACATGCCTTCTTCAAACTCCCAGCAAAACAGCAAACAGGCTATCCCTGTATATTGTACATGAACCTGATCTGTGGTGTTCATTTGGAAACTACGAAGCTTTCCTGTGATCACAATCTGCAGAGCCAAAAGTTCATCAAAATCTTTTCACACACCTTTCACACATAAAATTTGAAACGTGACATAAACACTGAGTTCGTCAAGAGGGCCATGTAATCTGTTTAATATGACTCACAGCACATAGAACCATAGCGCTGCATCGCTGCATTTGTTGTTATTCCAGCCACCTTTTCACTGAGTAATGAACCAGTGAGGAGTGTTGTTAAACTGGATTGTACTGTCCGGTTATTTTATCTACCCCACCTTCTGTGCACAGAAACACCTTATCATGTAAAATAGTCCAATGCAACAATAACAGCTTCGCAAATGACCATACAGCTGAGTTAACCTCCTTGACAAAGTTACAACACCAACAAAGCGTAAAAGCTTCACAAGGGAGGAATATAACACAGACATAACAAACAGGTGAAAAATGACACAAAATTCACACATTATAGTAGTAATAAACTTATACATTAAAAAGTTAAAGGTTTGACTTTGACTGTACCCTCAGAAAGTCTCCTCCATTGTCATTTTCAGAAAGCAGCATGACTCAGCTATACTGTACATGAAGCTAGGGTAATTAGCTTAGCTTAACGTAAAGAGTGGAAGAATGAGGATTTAGCTACACCTAACACGGCTCTGTCCAGAAGTAAATAATCCAGAATAATCCCGTTCATAACCCCCACAAACCCACAACTTCACCTTTTTACACTGAGATTTTTTTTTACAGAATAAACAGACAAGATATAAGATGTTAATTAGTGAGCTTTAGACAGAGTCATGCTAGCTGTTTCCCCCTGTTTAAATTTATGGTTTTATTGGATGGAATGCCATGAAATTTGGTACAGGCATTCATTATAAATGCGAATACTACATGTTTCTATTAGCCAATGCGACTATAGTACAAATGTTTACTAATGTGTAGTAACAGCACAATGTAAAAATAGTGATATAGGCTAAAGTTCTGCAGTACAACTGCAGTTGTTTCTGCAATGCAATTGCAATGTTTCTGGTTTGTCATGAGTCATGCCATATCATGGATTCACCTTGTGTTACAAAAGAAATTACCCAGAAATTTGACAGTAATCATTCGAATCTGATCTAGTTCAAACAGGGATGGGGTAAAGACAAGACATTTTACAAATCATCACTTCTTGATTTACAATATCTCATAACCTGACGTTTATGCCATTACAGCCTCCATTTTTCATGCAAGAAAAGAGAAACTAGTGGGAGAGGAAAATTACAGAGCTCAACTGGTGTAGCATCTGTATTATCAGTGGACCTCTGTCCTCATCATTTTGGCAGGATTTTCAGATTTTCAAATTACAGACACGACTAATTTACATGATAGTAAATTGGCAGAAAATCTCCACAGTGGATGTCTCCATATAATTATAGGCACAGATATTTATGGTTTGACCTGGTTCAATAATATTTGAGATAAAGTTTGACTTCATTGCATTTGAGAAACTTCAGGTTAAAACTAACAGTCACAGACAATCAGAGGCACCTACAATAGGTGTGAGAGGCATCTACCACTGCATCCTACACATAATAAATTCAAATGCTGCACTGTAAAGTAACACAGATGTGTGTTGTTCCAAAGAAGACACATCCTTTTCAACAGTAAACTGAGGCTGTGAGTGAGCAGAGGCCTCCAGTAAAAATAGCATGTTGGCTGGTAAACAAAGCGGCTTCAAAAAGGAAGTGAGAGGTTTAATATCAGTGAGTTGCTGAGGCAGCGGAGTACAGGGAAAATCCAGAGTCAATACATTTCAATTCTCAGTACATGGCTTTCTGTAGCATATTTACATTTAGCTGAGGTTCCTATACAGGTCATTGAGGCAATGTCTACAGCAGCAGAGTGATTCCTAGAACAGAAGCACTGCATGGAGACAGCAAGAAACAGTGAGCCACTGTGACTAAGCAAAAGATGTGAGTAATATTCCTGGGAAACACTGCTGCAAACAAAAATTTATCTATATGCTGCTAATTTGTACTCTTTACTTACTACTCATTGCCTGTAGATGTGCTGCCAATATTATTATCCTCACTAACCTTTGGACTTGGCCACAGTAACATACACAGAGCTGAACTGAGAAAGTGAAATGGAATTGGGTCAAAGACAAAATATTAAGTTCTCAGATTACACAACAAAATACATTGTTTGTCCATGCCCTCTAGAACAGCACACATTTTCTGATTTGACACCCTTTCTGCAGGAATTGTAATTTATCTGTCCTTTTCAAAACTTACAGTGATGAAAAATAAATCTGTTCTATGAAGTGACAACACTATGGTTCAGGGTTAGTCAGATTTAGGCACAGATATGATCTAGTTAGGTTGGGAAAGATCATAGGTTAAAACAAGTACTCATAAGGTTACAGAAATAATAATTATTTGGGTTAACATGACTACTTTAAGCTTAGAGAACAATCACGGTAATGGTTTAAAAAACAAAACATGGTAGCTGTTAAATGGTAATGTTTGGAAATGGGAAACAAACAACATTCTCCCGTGTTAGAGTCCAATCTTTGGTTGACCTTGACCTCCCAACACAAACCTTCATGCTCTGTATGGTCATGATCACATCAACAGTCACTCTGTTGATGTGGCGGAAATGAGCGGATGCAATGGAAATGGGATGGCGGGGTCATCCAAAATGACTGCGTCGTACAGCAAAAAAGTTGAATCTGATTCAACTATTGCTCAAATGCAATGTAACGTCATCTAGCAATATGCTGCATTGACCAATTGCGTACATGCAAGTGTACATTTCTGGTGGATTACTCTGTAACGTGAACACTGTATTTTTGCCATTCGCTTAAAGACTGTTGCAGTGAAAGATGAAACAGTTGCTGAAGTGATAACTCTCCATAGTTCCACAGTACACAAAACAACGTGATGTATGAAGCAGAGCTCGGCATCAATGCAGCCATATAATGTCATCTGACTTCCTCCTCTACATTACTTTGTATACAAACGTGTCGTTCTGGGGCCCTTGCTGAAATGGCTGATGCTGTCGTGTTGTTCCTCTAGGCCACTCATGTTGTCCACGCTAAATTTAGGTTAAATTTTGAGCCACCAATCATTTTATGTCATTGGTTTTTAGTGTCTCTCACAGATATTTTAACTTAAAGGTACTCGACTTTAACTGAAATACTGCACTTCCGTAAGATTCTGGGATTTGTGAGAATTGGTAAAAATTAAATGAACAAATCCTACGATGTGTTAGCTTTAGTTCCTAGTATGGTCAACCTCAAAAACACATTTGGATCCCACATTTCCCATACTACAGCTCAATAGTGTCTTTTCACTAGACCCTTCCTGCTGCCTGTCAAATGTCCACGTTCCACACTCCCATGTCCATAATATAGGCTCAAAAATTATCCTGAACACTGTTAACAACTGCAAATTCCAGGAACAAAACAACCATCCAGCCAAATCTTGGTCCCTAGGATTGGTTGTTATCCTGTGGAAAAATATACATGACTGAGGAAATTTTGAGGTATGCCACTGGACTAAAACATAGCCACTCTAGAAATTTACTATACAAGTTGGTAGTGTGCAAGTTTGCACTCATTAAAACACCTTTGTGTGTTTATTTACAATATTAAGAGATGTAGCCAAGTTTCTAAGACAACCATTAACACTTGAATAAAATATGTTCAAAAAAACATCCAGATAATAAGTTGAATGAAGCAAAAGTGCTAGGTGTAAGCTTCATTTCGTGTTTAAGTCTTATTATAGAATGGATAGTTACGGTCCTTGATTGTGATTGGTTTAGCCGTGTTCAAACCTGTTGTAAAATACACTAAAAACACACACCTGTGGCCGCATTACATCAGTATTACTGCACTATTCATTCCTTCATTCATTCAACGAGTGCACAAAAAAACCACAGAGATTCGGGCAAAAGAACCGAAGAGCGCTTATGGGGATTTGAGCAACCAGGGAACCTGCTGTGTCCTGTTGCTTTGCTGGAAAAATAACTGTTGCTGCCGCCTAATAAACCGACCTTTAATCTCTATCCAAAGCGGACAAATTACACCAACCATTTACGCTAAGTTAACAATGTGAAGTCATGTCAGTGTGCTAAATGTGAATCATCCTTTCAGTCTTACTGATACGCAAACTATGAGAAATATGAGCAATTTATAATTTCTTATTATTTAGAGGCTGCTGGAGCTAACAGCAGCAGTGAGGTTTCCTTTTCCATATTATTATGTGAAAAGTAAACTTAGCTTTTTGACATCAGGTAGTTAGCCCGGTGTCACTACCACTGTCACATAAAGTGTTTTTTTTTTTCCTGGAAATGGACAAAACTAATAAGAAGGAAGGAACAGGAAAAATTACACTTAATGTATATTTTCTAACAGGATCAAAGGATTGTGCATTAGGAGTGGACGCATTTAATCGTATCTGTCGATAATGACAGGATTTTTACCAAATATTATCAATCACCCTACATTAAGCAATATATTCATCCATACCTGTATGATACCAGTCCACCATGCTATATTATGGGGCTCTCATGGTTACTACTAGATTACACAGGTTGTTAACGTCATGCCCTGTCATCAGAGCCACTTTACAGTCTTGTCTGTCAACAATCTATAATTTACTGACTCCATGTACAATATCAACCCCGATCGCAAACACACAATTTCTGAATTGTTGCAAAGAGTTCTGTAAATACTGGTAGAATGAATATGTTAATAATTCATAATGGTTCCAAGTTGGTAATGCAAGTTATTTAAAAAAATGTTTTTTAACTGTAACTGTACTATTTATCTTAAGTTAACCCACCAAGATTTTAAATATACTGAGACACAAAACAACTGTTATGTAAAATTTAAATGTCCTAAACATGTGGATGAGTCAAATTTGATTTGAAAAAAATCCAGACGCAAATAAGCTTCTGAGGATTCCTATTGTTCCAAATAAATTATGGACATTACAACATGTGCCGGCGATCGTTGGTTGCTGCCCTACATGCCACTGGGCATGAAGGGCGCCAAGAAGAGGACATGTGCTGACATGAGCTTGTGAATACAATAGGCCAGTTTATGTGGTGACAGGTAACCAGCTGTGGAGGGAGGACTGCAGTCTTGCACTTAGAAATTGTACAGTACACTATATTTTGTTGTCCAAAAACTAGTCATTCCTAAAAGCCTGGGGGTTACATGACATAAGAAAAAAAAAAACACTATAAGGTCCTGTGTATCATTATTAGGTTCCTAATTAGGTCTAGGTTCTATAATTCTCATGATGGAGAATAGACATCATGAGAAATGTCTATTTTATTTTTAAGGATGCAAGAGTCAGAACTCACATGGTTGGGCCAATTTTCAGCTTAAGAAAAAGTGTAAACAACAACAACAAAAATACTATTGAAAAGTATGCTCGTGGTTTTTACCCAGCAACAGGTACCATACATCAGGCAGGATATGGTAAGGCTTTATGTTTACTTTAAACTCATTCACACACACTTAAAATAAATAAATAAATAAATAATAAAATTAAAAATAAAAAGTTCACACTCATATTCTGATTTATAGACTGGAATGCACTAAAAAAAAAAAAGCGATAAATATCTATGTGTGTGCCATTTGTGCCAATTTCAGTTTGAAGAGGCTGAACTTATTCAGAGACACACCCACCCAGATGACACAGGAAAGGCTCAAAAAGGCTGACAGGTGGTAGCGCCTGAGCATTTAATAACTTTCTTTTCTTTTTTTTCATTTCAAACTTCCTCTGTCATAATTTCACTATCCACTGTGTCCACTAAAGTAAAAAACTTGTCAATTAATTCATAAATAGGTTCTCTTGAGTGAAATTCCAGGGGCCAAACTTGGCAATAGACTGTGGTAATAGACAGGCACACACCAGAGAGTGTTTGATGTATCAACACTAATCTCCATCGCAGTGTTTTCCTCAGGATGTGAAGTGCTGATGCTATGAAATGGAAAGAAGTGAGGCATTAATACAACTGGGTGATTTTGATATTTAAAATTTCCTCATTTCTTTCCAGCTCTGCACCACTACAAGCTTTTGAAACATCATCAATTTAAATTAAAGAACATTATGAACAGTTGTGAAACTGAATATAATGCAGCTCAAAGATATTAGGCACAAAGCTCTCATATGCAGTACAGTCAGCTCACTGTTGACAGAGCAGTTCTTGTTTTCCTCTCATCTTCCTATTGTTCATTTTGTTTTCACATGCATACGCCACAAAATAAAAATATTTATAAATCATGTTTACTATACTCTCCCCCAATCAGCCTCAATGAACACAGGAAACAAGTGGCAACTTCTACAGCAGTCAGTAAAAGTAAATGTTATTGTTCCAACTTCTAGAAATCGCAGCCGATAAGCTGATATACGAATAAAAGCAGGACTGGTTCTGCAGCTGCAGTCTGTAAACACAGAGAGAATATCAAAGTTAGAACACGATAAGAGCTGAAAAGCCATCTAGAGTGGTGGTGTGGGGCATACAGTACAGGAAATATATGAAAAAAAAAAAAGAAGAAAATTTTTAACCAATGAGGTTCTTTAACGCACATGTTTTGTTTACATTTGTATAACTTCCTCTGTGTTTGGGGGTGTAAAAATAAAAAATGGTTGATTTTGCAATTAACGCTTGCTTTTCTTTTTTCTGACCTTGCTAAAACCCCATATGTTCAAAAGTACTCATGTGGTAACCCTTCCTTTTGCCACAACTGCACATGTTGTATGAAGCATGTCAACAAAAACATATGTATAAATATGTAATCAGAACAAAACCATTAACAAACAGTGATATGATGTAACAATTTAAATAATTGTAACTTTTAGAATTAAAAGTCAACAACATGGTGGTTAAGCTAAAAACAATGCTGTGTCTCTTAGTTCCTGAAAAGTGAACTTCTGGGAGGGTTGAGGATTTTACTTGACGTCAACAGAGCATCACATCTGTGTCGAGTGAGTCTTACAGTGCAAAACAGTGTCTCTATGTGCTGCAGTAATGTAGGTGGTTATCTTAAAGAAAGCATGAAATCTTGTCATGTGACTCAAACAACGATAAACAGTCTCTGATTTGAATGAGTAAATGTCAACTGGGACAGATGATGAGCAGCAAGAAGAGAGAACAAGCTCTTTTCACATATGATTGCAAATAAATACACACACACACACACACACACTGCAGCACATAGTAGCATAAACCATATGGTGACACCATACTGTACTCACAGCTGTACACATAAATACACACACGCACAGATGGGAGATAAATGTAAAGAGAAACCAACATAAAGTGTCTTAGTTAGGCCACTACAAGCCTCCAGAGCAGCGTCAGTGCTGCTTGGCATATATTCTCCAATTCTATGTAAACCTACTGGGAGACTGAACACCTTTATTCTAAATGTTTTTCCCTCATTTGGTGTTTTGATGGTTTTTTCACAAAAACATATATAGAAGTAGACATATGTTCTCACACAGAGTAGTAGTAATATTATATATGTAAGAAGTACATATAGTCTAAACACAAAGACATACAGTGACAAAAATCTGCACCTGTGCACATTCATAGTATGAATATACACACACACACACACACACTCACCTAACTCCAGATATAGACATACACTGTCACATATGCACTTACACAGTCAGATCTTAAAAAAAACATATATACACATAAAAAAAAATAAAAATTAAAAAAAACGTGCACACCAACAAATGTATGTTAATGCACACAAATGCATATGCGTAGGACTGGAGAAGTACACACACTGTCAGAAATAAAACACACCCATACACACATAAACATATGATCACACACACACACAGTAGCAGTGATAATACACACAGTCATAATTGCACACATCCTGTAAACACAGACAAGTAGCTTGCAAATGGACAAACATATAAGAATAAGACACAAAACAAATGTAAAAAGACAAACACACACTACTAAAAATATGCACACGTGCACACACAGGTGTACACATACTGTGTAGACGAATGTAGGCAAGTACTGCATACGTACACACAGTCTGAAATAAATGCAAACATTCACAAACACACACAGAAGTAGACATATGTTTACACACGTCACAGTAGTATTAGTAATAAAAACTATATTAATATTGGCTCATATAAAAAGACACACACAGAACTGTACACACACTGTACAGATAAATGCATACAAACACTGTACATACACACACCTAAAGCAGCCGGGAATAAATCACCACAAAAAGAAAAACACACTCAAGTGTGTTTTTAATGTACTGTACATGCACACAAATATACACTACCATGCATACATGAACATGAGATCTACACACAGGTCAATACTAATTTACTGTTCACACATACACGCAGACCAACACATTAAAGTAGCTGTGTAAAAACACACACTCACAGACACACTCATGCAGACACCGAACACGTTAGTGAGGTGATTAGTCAAACAGTCACTGATGGCAACAAAGTGATGCCACCCACGGACTCTGAGCTCGCAACACTGCCTAACTGAAACCATAAACATGTTTATATTTACTTATTGTCTCATTTTAGATCATGGACACTGAATATACAATGTCTGACATTCAAAATCTCAAACTACCCATTGCATACAAGCATCTTCAGGTAACTCCCATAGGAGAATCATTAGGGTAACAACTGGGGCTTTGGATTAAAGTGGGCAACAGAAGCAGCTACTAGAGTTGAATGTAAAATACAGTATCTATTGTAAATTATGCTGTAAGTAATTTCCCTGAACAACAACATCAACAAAACAAAAACAAAAAATAATACAATACTGAAGGAAACATTTAACAAACCAACTAGGTTATAAGAAAAACAAGAAAAAAGAAAAACAAGTCAAAATAGTTGAAAAGTTTTTTGTATAATTTCTTAAACTGAATTTTAATGATTAATATGTTGAGCTGCATTGACCTTCATCAGCAGAAGCAAATACAGTCAATATAACTACAGCCAAATCAATAACTGGAGACCACAACTTTCCCATAAAGTCCCTCAACAATACATTCATGAATTTAAGTGTAACTACAGTGATCACAACTGGGTATCAGTAACAATAAATATTGCCAACATAGTACTCACAAGAGATGCTATGAAATATCATGAGTCTCATTTTGAAACTGCTCCTCTCAGTCACAAACCAGAAACTAAATTATCAAACAGACACGTATACAACAGGAGACTTTTAAAAATATGCAAACGCTCGAATAAAAAAGTGACAAGAAAAGAGATGAGTCAAACTGTGTATTTAGATGACTGGGTGATTCTACAAAATTATCACTCTCTGTACCAAAATTTATTTATTTTTTCTTTGAACTGGTTGACAAGAGTGAAGAAACACAGCAAACTGACAATATTCAGCCACCCTCATTTCACTCTTTTTTTCTTTTCTTCTTTTTTTTAAACATGCATTTGTTGTTGCTGAAAAGGTTAAAAGATTTTTTTTTTTTTTTCCAGTCGAAACTGAGTGGGTTGTCAGCGAAAAGAACATTTCACAAGGCAAATTTCCCCTGGTGCTCTGGTAATATTATCACTCCAAAGCATCATAGTTTCAGTATGACTTATGGATTTATTTATAAGAAGAAAACAAGCCTGACACCAATTAACACAAAATACAGTCATAGGTTAGAGTTTATATGTCTTAGGGTTGTTGCTTATATGTTTCAGCAGCATATTTTGAATCTGACATACACCTTGAAAAACAAATTTGACACCAATAAATGTCATGTTACAGTTTCAGTATCTGCTTCAGTCTCAATGACAAATCATTTCACAGATAAAATTAAAGAGTGTGGCAATGCTCATATTGTGAGACTATTTATTGTTTAATTCAGTTAAATTAGTTTAATTTCAAATCCAGCTTGAAAAAAATCACATCATATTCACAAACTGTAATTAAAATGTCACTGTGGACTTTGATAATGTCATAAATATTCTTTAAGCTAAGGAAAATGTTTCAGAACATTCAGCCTTTGTTAGTAGGTGATAGATTTAAAAAATTACTCTAAAGCATCATACTTTCATAAATATAGATTGTGCCTAAAAAAGAAAATAACCGTTTGCTATCATTTAACACCACTCCACCCACTGCAGAAGAGTTTATATGTCACCTTTAAAGGATCATCGATCAAAGTAATTCTCATTCTGATTCAGAGTTTCACTATTACTGGTAGTTTTATTTATTAAAAAACACAAACCTGAAGCAAACAAACCACACTTTGTGCACAAGTCCACGTTCAGATAATTACGTAGCATTCTTTGCTACAATATCATCGACAGTTTATCATTGTTTGTCATACTTAGATGCCCCTGGGAACATTCAGGGGCCTGTGACAAAACAGCAGCCAGCCTCCGACTACAATTTTCTAGCGTCCGACAAAAACAGTAAACACAAAGTCAAATCAGAAATGAGGTGGACAATTTTTCCCCAGACAGCAGAGACTGGGTTTGTCTCTGTGGGATGTAAACAGCCGTCACTGGAGACGATCGTTCCCCACCGACCTATTTTACAGATCACACCTGAAAAACATGACATAATCCAGCATGACTGTGCCGCCTAAAATATAAAAGGGGAGACAGATCAGCTTTACTCGGCGTCTTTTACTATCAAAATTAGTCAGAGAGCAAGGGAGAAAATGTCGAGGCTGGGCTTTGATGCGATCAGGCGCGGTGTGTGTTTCAAAAAGTGAAAAGGAAGCAGAGAGGATGAGAGAACGGTGGGTAGGAGAGCTGAAATCTGCTTTTCCTCTTTCTCTGCCGCTGATATTTTGAAGTTGAAAGAGGGGAGTAAAAATGAAAGCGAGAGGGGCAAGAAAGAAGCAGAGAAGGTAGAGGTAAGGAATAAAGAACAAAATAAAGATTTTCCACACATAAGAGCATTTTGATGCTTAGAAATTTCTGCTTTTAAATTAACAAAAACAAACTCAAAAACACTCCTTATTCGTATTTAGATCCAGTTGAGAACATGAGCTCAAATTTACTCTCCACCATTTTTGTGTTGCGGATATCTTGAGGTAAAAAGACATCCAGAAAAGAAAAGAAGCAGAAAAGAAAGTAAAAAAAGAAGGGTGTAGTTGAATTATAAAACGGCTAAAACTGTACCGAGAAATAATGTGGGAAGCTTTTGATGTACATATTAAAAAGGTCTGTCATACATTCTGCATTTTATTCACTAGTCATAGTTTAATTTCACTATGAAGCATTAGTTTCTAAAACGTGGGCTCAGTCTGAATCATGTCACCTTTAATGCCTCATCGATCAAAGTAGTTCTCTTTTTGATTCAGTTTCACAGCAAGTGGAGGAAAAGAAAAATCTACTTTTCTCTCATTTGTGTGTTTCTGAATGTTGTTAAGCAGAAACAACAGGAGAGAAAAGTGAAAGAAAAAAATAACGGTACGAAAGACCCCACCACCACCCCACCCCACCCCACCCACACCCCCCAAACCCCCAACCCCCCGAAAAAAGAGATAGAAAAGTAAGACAGAAAGACATGTTGGTTGAATGTGTAGACTTGCTGCAAATAACAGCTCAGACGCGGCAGAGAAACGTGGGAGGTTGTAGAGACAGAGCAAGAGCTCGTAGGAGAGCTGTGGCCTAAAAACAGCCGTCTCCATTTTGAAGTGAGATGTGAAAACGACACCACCATCTGTTGAAAGTGTGAGAGGACACCCAGTTATAACTAGGCCTCACACACCTCCACACTAACTGAATTTGTCTCAAGACAACTATCCCTTCATGATTATACACATTACTTCATCTACATGTTAGAATCTGGAACATTATGTTACCGTGTTGCATTGTTTTCCAAACACTCCTGTAGATCAAATTGTCCTGTAAGTATATACACCATGATCTGCATCATGTGGCATTAAGGATTAAATCAAGAGGTTTGAACTTTACTCACTATGACTAATAACACAACTTGGCTGCCTGCAGCTGGTGTAAAATAAGACGAGCTCGGAAAAACTATGTGGAGAAAGTGAATGAATAACTTTCCCCCTAACCTCAAAAACTACATCATAATACCCTTGGGCAACCCCAAATCATGTGCTCCATATGTTTTGACGGCAGTGGTCTGTGTTTGCCCAGGGCAACCAACAATGGCAAATGTGTGCAAGCGACTGTCAAGCAGAGTGTTTGCAATCTGACAACTTCACCAGTAATAATCTGTTGTGTGTCTGTCTGTCTATCTGCTGCCTAGTTCACATATCAACCACTTCACTGTTTTGTGTATTATTGATAGGCTATGTAGTTCGTTCCTACACTACATTTACCTGAAAATCTCCTAATTACAATTATATAAGAATACACCTGTCTATGATGGCACAAAATAATGATTTATAAGGGACTGAACAAAACGTATCAGGAGAGTGGTCTCAAATTTTTGAGAGGACCAGAGAGGGTCTCTAATATTTCCATGTGGCAGATATATATTTCATGTCATCATTTTCTCACAGGAAAAGAAAAGAAAAGCCCAAGTGGGTATATCAAGACACACACAACATGCTGTTGGTGTGTGCCGTGGGTCATGAAGGTACATTTTTGCCATACGCAGAGCACTATGGTTTTGCAGAGGTGTAGAAACTATAGGCACTGGTCTACAGAGATGTGGAAAAAAAAGTCACATGGTCAGATGAATCATCCTCCACCATATTCTCAACAAGTGGGCGAGTGCATGTGTGGCGTACAACCAGAGAAGGGAACAGGCCTGAATGCTTGACCCCAGCAGTGAGGGGATTCGAAGGCTCTGTTATGCTGTATGCTGGCATGGCTTAGGTCCACCTGTCCCGTTAGAGGGAAGTGTCACTGCAATTACATACAAAGTTGTGATCACCTTTATCCCATGACAAAACATTTCTATCCTGAAGGAAGTGGTCTTGACCAGAATTATAATGCCCCTCATCCACAGGGAACCAGGGGTCACTGAAGATGACGTGAACCTGATTAATCACCAATAGCAGAGTTTGTCTGACCTGTCCACCACCATCATCAAAAAACTCAGTGAGGGAATATCTTTTAGAGGAATGGTGCTCCATCTCACCAGTAGACCTAAAGTAAACATACAGACTATGGAATATATGCTACTGACATGTGATTGTTTACACCTAGGTGTCAAAATACACTTGATATTAACTCATTAATACCATTAATTAGGAAGTGTGATGTAAGTAAGTGAGCAGACACTGCTACTGTTACTGTTGCACGCAGTGCTTGCTAACTTGCACAACTACAGTAAATCCTATTTTATCAGCTGCACATCCAGAGAAGCAGAAGTGAAGTGACGTCATATACAGGTAGGTGGTGCATCACTTCATCATGTGACATGTGCTCCTTCACTTCCCCTCACCAGTGGGCAATTTGAGGAGTTGCACATCACAGAAGTGGACTCATGCACAGTGAGTTCGCGGGTGGGGGACAGGGCCCGAGGGGAGGATTGTAAAATGAGAAGCTCTTGCCCTTCAGCAGGCCCAAAAATTCACAAGCAACATGATTATAACTACTCAGACAAAACGAGCAACAGAATAATAAGTCCTCCATCACTCAGTGTAAGTTTAGATTGGAGTGATGATTACAGTAGGACTTATGGGAAATGGCTGACAACCTGAGCAGTTAACAACCCACTGAACTCACAAGCAGCTTCACACACCACTGGTTATTTTATTGGGTGATGCTTCCCAGCAACAGCCAACAATGGGAGACAACAAGCAGAGCAAAACTCTATTCAAATGTGTGTCAACCATGTGATCAATACTGTATTCTGTTTATTCTAGCGCCGGTTCATAAAAGCAACGGGAGATAGAAGACAAATAAGATACTAAAAACATTTTTACATATGTTTTGGACATTTTTATGTCCTTTACTTGATAGGGACAGTGAAGACTGACACGGGAGAGGGGGAACGAACTGCAGCAAATAGTCCAACCAACTGGGAAGTCAAACATGGGGACTCGCTGCTCAGGGCATTTTACGCCCACACGGTATGTGCTCTAACCACTCGGCTATCGGGTTGCCCCCCCACCAAATGTGTCTTTTAATCAACATCAAAGTGCTCAGACATGAGAAAATGCCGTGATCAAAGATGAATCTGATTTACAAACAAAAAAATCTGACCACCACACGAACAAAAAACCCTCCCCAGTCTCCCAGCGGGAGCAGTTAAACATCATCTGGTGTTCACTGTATGATGCTGAACAATCTGTCGGCCAACAACAAAACCTGCCTTTCTGATCTGCACATTCCTAAACTATTTGATAATTGCTTAATCTTTTAAGGAATTAATCAACCAAAAATGCCAAACATTTTTTCCTGAAACAGGACAGTTGATGACTTCTTCACTTTGGGCTCTTGAAAAATGTGAAAAGCATTTTTCATGTTTTTTCTTATGTTATATAGAACAATAACTAAATGAGAAAATAAGTGGTTATGAAAACAATTATTAAATACTGCCCTAATTTCCTATTTAATAGGACTCCAGAGTAGGGCTCAGTGATAAAATTAAAAGCTACAACATTAAAATGTGTTTAATCCTCTGTGTCCTCTGCAGAACATTAGGCAGCAGTGAGCTCCCTCATGATATTAATAGCATGACAATATATCAGAGACAAATATTAGTGCCCAAAGAACATACAGGAAAATACTGATAAACTGTTATTAGTAATCCTGACAGGACTACTACAAAGATGCATTCACTGCTCATTTCACTCTCGTCTAAAAAGTTTAGAAATTTGTGTCACTTAACAACGCTGAAGGAAAAGACATAGGCTGCTGTATATCACTGCATTGAATTACCCACAATGCCAATATTTAACTGGAAAAAAGCTAGTTACATGGACGTCCACAAGTGAGTGTCCATTACATCCACTTACATGAAATCACACAAGCTGAGAGCAGTGTCAACACTTCGGTTCAGATGGACAGAAAAAGAATCAGAGAAGGTGACGAGACCAACAGTCTGTGTAAATATTAAAGGTCATAACACTGTTTTCTTTGTGGTGAACCTCTCTAATATTTTGTCAGAGACCTAATTTTAGAGTTTGACACCCTGAGGTCTACAAAAGAGACAGTCCCAAACTCTCGTAATAGCATGAGCCATTAATTTATGTGCCAAAATCTACGGTTGTGTTGCAGTAAAACACCATGAAATAAAATAATCCAAGAAAAAAACAGAACCACCTGCTGTTTCCAAGTGCAATGAAGCTTATAGAATAGGGCACCAACAACTCCCACTCTCTTCCTATATGCAAAGCGTGAAGGATCTAGAAACAATGAGGCCTGTCTGCTCGAATGTGAGGTCACATAAGGTTACAAAGCATTTTATTGTGCGAGAGGTTAGAGGAGCTGATGTGACCAGACATTATTAAAATCTGCCTCAATGTCACCTGCTGATATGTATTTCTCAAACGGAGCCAACAACACTCGGCTCAGACGCGACATGCTGCCAGGATACTGGTGTGAGTCGTCCCCAGCTTCCCACGTCACAAACGCTGCCAGTTGTGTTAAGTGGAGGTCGCAACCGAGCACGATGTACCCCCTAACAGGAAATGAATTAAACTTAGGTCTCTGCAAACCCAAATGACATTTTTATATAACTAATTAACAGCAGCTGGCATGGCTTGGTTAAGGTTAGGGAAGGATCTTGGTTAAATACAGAAAAAGTCCACAGTGACTTGAGACACAACATGTTCATTAACATTTAACAGAAACCACAGTCTTTCCCTAGAGTGCTTTTGTTGCCCAAACCTAACCACACACAGGGTCAGGATGTGAGCCCTCAACTCTGGCGTCACAGTCCTGCGCTTTGTACGTGCCCACCATCCACCCCAACTACCTCCTTACAGCTCTAGTGCAGTATATGTATGTATATGTATAAATAAATGGGAAAAACAATGTAGTACTACATGAACATAATCTTTACAAGGTAATTTCATACAACAGAAAATGTTACTTAAACAAGTGCATTTGTTGGGAGCTTTTCAGTTTTTCAGTTTCAGTTTCCTCTTGGAATTTATTGACTGTAAGAAAAATATTAAATATCACTGGCCTTTGTCTTTGAATCTTACTTAAATGTTTTAGTGAGTGTTGAGTGTTTCATCCAGTGCAACATACAGTGTGAGCAGAGAGACTTCAAACTTTCTTCAAGCAGATACAGGACTGTTGCAAAAATTAATCTGTGACCTTTAGTGTGGGTTCATGAGCTAGACACAACAACAGACCACTCTACCACATCTTTCATTGCTCTTTACTTTCCACTCTATACACAACAGTGGGACCTTAATGCAAAGTTATTAATAAAAATACTCCTGTGAAATAGAAAGGTGCTGCAGAGACGTTAAATCTCTGTACAACACAAACTTTGTGCTGTGCAGACGAAGCTATGAAGATTGAGGCAGATAAAAAAAAAAAACTTTAAACATGTTGGTGCATCTTCTAACAGTAAAAAGTTGATTTTATCTGGTCAAGTGGGAGGTAAACTGACTTTGTGGCTCACAATATGTCCTTGAAAACCTTGGCACTTTTTTTTTCTCCTCCTAAACATGTGTGCCTGTTTATCAGTTTCTATATCACAAAACAGTGTGTGTGCGTGTTGGTGGCATGCAGACGTCTAGCTGTCCTGATGTGAAAGACTGCAGGCCTCCTACAGTCTGGGAGGCAAGACAACCACAAGTGGGAGAGGTCTCACGCATAAACATATTCACACACAAACACTCATGGGTATACAAGCTCACTGTTGATAAGACAGTCAGTACTTATTCATAAAGAAAACTAATCTCCAGCTAATCTAATCAGTCCTGTCTATGTTTGCGTCTTTTGTGTTAAAACAAGTGATACAATCTTCCAGTGCTGTAAGAATATTTCAACCTCCTCTGTCTCCAACAGAAATCAACTTTGAGAGATAAGAATAAGGCAGGTCACTGCACAAGAGGCAAGAGAAAATTAATTAGATTTTAGGAGATAGCTTAAACAAGGTCATTTTTGGATTTTAAGGACACAATTACAGACAAAAATAACTTGATAGGAAGGAGATTTTTGATACGTGGTCAACACTTTCATTTATAAATATAGAGCATCTTTGAGGTGTGGTGTTACACACGCTCAGTAATATTACTCTTTTAATTTGCTATATTTCAAGTGATCTGCCGTTCTCACTGTTTGCTAATAATAACAGTAATTAGATATAAAGCAATGAGCAAGAATGTTCTTTACAGTTCTCAGCACCAAAAAGTAATCTTGAATCTATCGTATTCTTCTATGTGGTAAACCTCAATGGCAACTCCATATAAGAATGCAACACAAAATGGCGCAAAACAACTGACAACAAACTGATTTATCAGTCTAGAGACAGTTCCACAGACGAGCTTGCATACATATGAACTTTCCCAGGGTAAAGAAAGTTTTTTTTTTTAAAAACTCTGTTGTTGACCGTCAGTGTGTCTCCTGTCACAGCAGTGGTGACAAACGTGGCAACATTGTTGGGTAACGCTCCACAGTAACAGACTTTAAAGTGAGACGACACAGCTAAAACTGGACTCAAACATTTGCAGAAATTCTGCTGGTGTTGCCGTCGGGGTGACAGAAAACATTATTTAAGGCAAAGCAAATGGAAAAAAAACCCAAAAACACTTAACAACAGGAAACAACATAAGCTACGGAGCCAAAAGCATGCCCTGTACTCTGTTTCCTGGTGAGGTACTGTATGTGCAAAACAACAAAGCTAAGGCAACACCTGAGCACCAGGGTGATTCAGATTACAGCTGTTCATGTGCTTGGAAAAAAATTAGTAGTAGAACCAGTGCTGGTGTTTCTACCTGCTGTGTGTAGTTCTGCTCTAAGGAAACATTTTATTTCACTTAATATTTTATTTCCCCACAGTGGAAAAATAGTCACAGCAATTGCATCATTTTTGTTACTTGAAAAGAAGTACTATGTGTTTTCCCATGTGATACACCAGGGTACACCCGAGTGATTTGGCAACTCCAAGCTTCACTAAATGTTCTGAAATATCTGCAAGTCACTACTTAACCCGGTTCTCAGCTGTCACAGAGGGAACCAATGAGTGACAGAAATGTTTAGACTTTGCTGACTTTATTTTACTGTCATAACTGATGGATTTTAAACCAAAATCACACCCACGCAGCACTTACAGCTCCTGGGAAACAATCACTATCATCTCACATGCTGAGGAGAACACAGACAGAGAAACAGAGGCTGTAGAAAATATGAATCATTAAACATTTTAATGGCAGTTCACACCTCTGAGGTTTGGCAGAGGTTTGATGGCGCCCTGTGTGCATGTTGAAAACAACTAGATGTGTTGATAGATTGCAGGATCGTTGAATCATGAGGAGCACTTTTTCTTGGCAGCAGTAAGTCACACTAACCTACTGCAAAATGTAGTTTAATAGTGATCTTTTCATAAAGGCTTTTTTCTGAAAAATGTAATTCTCTGACCTGCAGTTGTAGAGAAAATACTAACATCTTGACAAATACAAAATACAGTACAACAGTGCCAAAACACCCTCAAGCATTTTACATGTATAATGCTCCACCGTATGAACGTGATCAGTGGAATAAGTCTCTGTGAGCTGATCCACACTAATTGTTTTTTTTGCTTGGCCATTTCTAAATAAAAACTTTCATTTCCACCATCCTCATGGCGTTTTCTTCACTAAAGATTTGAGATCAGTTAGCTAATACAGCCAGAGGTCTGTTTGTATACCCTTGGCTTCAGTAAATTTAAAGTATAATTACAATCTATTTCGTCCTGGACCATGCTTTTTGCACTCTGTCCACTACAATGATCAATTCTGACCAAACTCTTGACCACCGCCCAGGTTTGACCAAACTTTGAGTTTAAGCAGTGGGTTTCTGAAAGAGTTTTATTGAGCCTCGAAGTGCCACAGACTTTTCTCAATCCATCCTTCACTTGAAATAAAAACATGGAAACCAAAACAGTGGTGGCTTTGTGGCAAAGCTCTCACACATCAACAATAGACCAGTTATCTGAGTGCACATTTTTAAACAAGTGAGATCACAAAAGATAAAACACTGATTTGTTGTAGAGCATACATCTTTTCTGCCAGGTCGCAGCTCTCCAGTACAGTCCTAACAGGGCAATGGACTAAGTGTGTCTTTTTAAACTCAGCGATGACTCATGACAGTAAAAATAATAAAAATGATCTAAAGTCAAACCCTTCTCAAATTGTTGATGCCATCTTAGTCACTGCTTTAGCCCTTTTACGTTTTGTTTTTGCCAGCTGGCAGCTTCCTCTACAATTTCAAGCAGTGCAACAATAAATCAAGATGGCAGATCCAACTGAGTTAAACCTTATGTTATTTGTTCTGCTACAGTTTTATAAGTTTTATGTCCTGTTCCATCATTTGAAAAAAAAAAAAGGAAGTCTGTACATAGAGCCAATCAAATTCCACTTTAAACTGTATCTGCATAATGCAGTAACGTCACTGACCAACAGCCAGACAGCAGCCTGACAGACTTTGAACAACGATCCATATTAGCTTTCTGTAACCAACCAAACACTGGCTAGCGTCAGTTTGCAGGCTAGCTTAGATAGCTGATTAGCTTGTTGGCTGTAGAACTTTAAATCTACTCAGCTGCCAGTTTATTAGGAACACCTAGCTAACACAACCCAGCAAAAGACCCGACAATAATGAAGGTTATAATGTTCAGAGAGGGGTGTTGATTCAACTTTATGGTCATTTTGGAGGCTGTAGTTTGTGGTGCTGTCAGTTACAGGTATTTCTATTGTGCTGTCCACCCCATTTATTTCAATGACATCAGGCTAAATTACAGGGCTCTCTCTGTATTCATGACTGCTGTACTAGACACATTAGTTTTAGGTATGGGTATCTAATAAAATGACAACTGTGCATAGATTGCCTAGATTAAATGTCCTTATTCTTTGGTGCCACTGTTAGCAAAACACTGTCTATACTTGCCTTATAAGTGACAGTAACCATCTCAAGCTTATTTACATTGTGTTGGTGGTCCTGTTGGACCAGCTGTCAATCAAATCCTCACACTGGCCACGCCTGTTCTGAGGCACAAATGCCTCATCTGCATAACGAAGAGCTCAAAATCACAAGGCTCTCCCTTGTCCAGCCAGTCTGTGTCTGACTGTGGTAACAGTTTTTTAATGAAACTAAACAGCAAAGTAATACATGCAGATAGAGATAGATATGAGATATTTGATAAACGCTGTATGATTTACAAGTTTGTGGTCTGCTGCTGTGCCCAGTTGATGTCCCACCTGCTTTTGGCCACATCATGTGAGTATATTTCACCAGAAATCTAGTCTGACTGCACTTTAAAAGAATATTTCTGATAGTCACAGATTTGAGAGTTTTAAAAATCAAAAACTTTTTTTGGTTTTGTTTTGTTAAATTGTGAGATACGAGCTCAATGGGGCATTTTACAGCTCTCTGGTGAACAAACTATGTTGTGGCATCACTGTTTCTTAACTACCTCAAAGTATAGTTGGCATTTCTGCACTGGAATTTCTTGTTATATATTGGCCAACATATATAAACGATCAACCAACATGTCAGCCTGACCAATTTAAATTTATCTGTCTGGCTTCTGAAAAAGACTTTTGTGATACTAGTTTTATTTAGATACTGAGAACACGTTTTAGGTGCTGCACCCAGGCGGGTAAGACATGAGTATGAGACTGAAGAGATTTTTGGTCAGAAATGATGAATATGACAGAAAATAATGGGAAAGTCCAGTTCAGGTAGATGAGTCAGACTTCTGCTTTAATAATGACACAGGCTTCAGATCAGAGAGAGGCAGATCAGATAAGAGGCAGGCGGTAAAGCAGGTCGCCTGTGATCGCTCGGCACATGATCGCTCTACCTCAAATTAGCGGATTGTTTCCTCACACTGTGCTGCGTGACTGGCAGACAGGAACAGACAGGCCCGTGACGGGGGAATCCATCACAAAACAACAGTTTCTGATAAATAAACAACGAATGGTGGGGATACTCTGTGTGTGTTCCAGGAATGTGTATATATTGGCTCAAAACATACCATATTTAGCCAGCTTCACGGTGAAACAACAGTTTTTTTTGTTTTTTTTTAAAATTCTTGTCAACTTCTGAAAAACAAAACCGAGAAAAGGTTTGTGGGTTTCAGGCAATGCTTTACTATTCAGGGAGATGGTGTTTGACAGGAGGCAACAGTATTGCTGCATGCTGACATTTAACGTTTTGTGTGAGTGTGTATGTGTGTTTGTGTGCCATCTGTGGAGCCAAACAAAGCCCACACACTCCTCTCACCTGAACCCTCAGCATTTAATGTGACTTTTTGTCTCCTTTATTTTCAGTCTCTTTCTCTTTCATTTTATAGCATTATTAATGAACAGCTGATTGTAGAGCTGAAACAATTTAGTCAATTAATCAAGTCACAGAAAATTAATTGGAAACTGTTTTCATAAATAGATTGGATTGGTTGTGAATGGAATTTTTTAAGCACTAGTTTACGCTTTGGTTCTGGTTCCAAATGTGAATATTGGCTGATTTTCATTGATGATAAATTGAATATAGTTAGGTTTTGGAGTGTTGGTCTGGTCCCAAAAAACAAAAACAAACAAGCAATCTAAGGACACTGTGATGTGATTAGATACTGTTGTCATCTAGAAAACTATTGTCTGTCTTGTAAACATATCTGAGTAGCTCTCAAGCCAATATACACTATCAAGCAGATAACAGCACACAGGAGCAGCTGGATCATTTACTTTCCAACAAAGCCAAAGTTTTATAAAAAATAAATACATTTCTAAAAATGAAAATAAATCATGCACATTCCGCACTTTTTCCTAAAATATATCAAGACTGTTGGCCATCTCAAATGGTTTCAGGTATCCTGTTATTATATGTTGAGCCAGTATGTGCACATGACAAAGTCAACAAAGCACACCCTCTGCACAGAGCTCGAATCATTAAACACTCACTGTCACACACTCCTGTGGATTTCTGCAGATTACTGCATATTTTTAGACTCTTGCACACACAGTAACAGGGTGATGTACCTACTATTTACAGCTGTGTGCAAAATTCAAATTAGTTACTCTTAATGTTAACGTTCAAAGGTCATGCACATCTGCTCTAAATGCCATACTGACAACACGTGGAACATCAGGAAATGCATCAAACTGTAGAGAGGAAAGTGACATTTCTGACAGAAGAGCTAAGACAGGTGGTTGCTACTTCACTTGTTTTACTCTAGTGATTGGCAGAAAATCACCCTGCTGCTCTTACTACTGTATGTGGTTGCAAATGTATCTGCCGGAAAAAACAAAACAAAACACAGCCATATGTTGGTTGCTGGTGTGCACATGGTCTGAGCTCATTTTTGATGGGCACAAACATTACAGTGGCTACTTTTTTTGTAATTATTCAGATTTTTTTCTTCTGTTTTACTTTTGCAAGTTTTATTTAAATAAGGCTGTTTTTCCCTCTGAAAATAAACTCAACTCAAATTCTAAGTATATAAACCCTTTGGAATTACCTAGTTTTCAGCATTAACCGGTCTAAGTCACAAGTAGAGACAAGTGCAGTGTGCTTAAGATAAAAACACCCAAACAATTATAATTGTGAGTGTCTTTATTGGACACACTCATCAAACACTCACAGTACTGGCAGAAAAAGTACGCAAACCCTTGGGTTTAATAACTGGTTAAACTGACTTTGGTAGAAATAATCTCAAAAACTACTTTATGTTGTGTGTGATGTCAGTTTTTTGTTTTTTTTTTCATAAAACACTGAACACATTTTCATTTTTTATGCCTTACTGTAGAGCTGCACCCAGGGAGGTAAGACATGCAGTTGAAGAGATTTTTGATCAGAATTGATGAATATGATGATGAAAATAATGGGAAGGTCCAGTTCAGGTAAATGAGTCAGAGTTGTGCTTTAATAATGACACGGTTGTAATTTAGATGAAGATCTGACCATATGTTTATTCATAGCTGCAGATAATTCCAAAGGTCTCACTTAATTTTTCTAAGCACTGTTCTATACAGTACAGAAATTACCTTGTAAAATAAATCATTACAGCTTTTTTCTCCCAAAATACAGTTTCAAAGCCTTCTCCAGATTGCCAACAATAAAAAAAAATCTGGTGGAGAAAACCCTTTATTTATTCATGTCTTATTTGTCATAAAAGGAGTGTGACTAACACTGAAATCTGCCTGTTAAATACCCACAGAAAAAAATACAGAAAATATGACCTCAGTCCTGAAAACAAAGCGGCCCTGCTGATGGGAACAGCTGGGCTTCTGTTGGTCAGGAACTGAATGATGCTAGCGAGATGACAAATGAAGTAAATGCTGGTTTACCACACACAACGAACACGTGCTCAAAATACTGTAATATGCAGAGCTGGTGACCACCTAAACCAGCAATTATGTTTAGGGCATGACCATCGTGAACTGGTCAAGCTGGTGCAGCTTCTCTGACCAACAAGTGAACTGATTGACTGTGCAGAACAGCTGGATCAAGCTGGCTGACCAATCCAGTCTGTGTAAACAGTTTTACCAGTAAAATGTCAAAATTTGTCAAAGACAACAGGAGCTTAAGCTCAAATTATACTTTATGAATCCATGCGGACGTGTAGGTCAGCAAGGGGCTGTGTGATGCAAAGTTCATCATCTGCCCACGTCTGCCCACCATCCACATGAAGGCAAAATTTCTGTCCACACGGCACACACACAGTGTAGTGCGTATAGTGTGCCTGCATGTCTACTGTTCACATCCACAGTCATTCTAATAAAATCTCAAGAAATGTGAAGTGAAAAGACACTACTGGTAGTAGGTGTTTTGTCATTGTAGTAGTTGTTGGAGTAGCAGTAGTAGCTGTAGTAGTGTTCTCAGTTGTATAGTGTTAGTAACAGTTTAAAAAAAATAGCAGTTCTTACAGGCGTGAACAATTAACCTCATAATGCAATAGGAATTTGAGCAGCAGAAACCAGTGCTGAAATGATTAGTTAATACACTAATTAGTTGATCAATAGATAATTAACCATTTTGATAACCGATTAATCGATTCAGTCATTTATCAAACAAAATGTCAGACATTCACTATGAATGTTAGGGGCAGCTCTATAGCTGCAACATTAGTGAAACTATGAAGAAAATGTATTAATGTGTTTTACACCCAAGAGTCCAGCCCATATGGGACATAAACAGAAAAACAAAACAAGAAGAGAACAGAAGAACAGTAGCAACAATATGCTATCGTAATAGTATTCACTTAGTATAGCTGATGTAATAGCATTTGAAAAAACAGTATTAATTAACTTGTATTATATACACTTCCAAAATGTCTCTTTTTAAATTATTTGTAATGTTTAAATTAGCATTTTAATATTTTATGCTGCATTTACTTTTTAATTTATTGTGTCCAGCACTTTAAATTGCCTGTGTGTATGACACGTGCTCTCTAAATAAATGTGCCTTTCCTTATCTGGGTATCTTCAGACTTCCGACTGACAGTGGAGAGGAACAGTGATGTTGACAATAAGTGCTCAGAAAAAGGCCAAAAATCACAGTGTGGTACAAAAAGCTAAATGTAGCACACACAGCAGGTTTAAAACATCAGTCAAGGTGACCCATGAGAATCCCAGTGTGCCAGATGACATGTCGGACAATTGGTGTTTACAAGCTGTACATGTAAAAGTGCGTGCTGATAGAAGCACATTTTAAAAAGTGAGTATGTGGGTGTTTACCCGCGTGAGACAGTATGAGGGTTTTGGCAGATATGGGCGCGTAGGTGTATGTGTGCTGCGAGTGGGATGGGGTGACTTTATGATAATGATCTCTAATTTCCATAGCTGGCATGCTTTTACAGCGGCATCCTCACCTGATTTCCTTATGAAGCCTCACAACAGCAGCAAGTTGACACAAACATGGGGTTTCACTCTACACTGAAAAACACCGAAACCTGCTCCTATGATATAAACAGTGCTGAAATTCACCTTCACAGGCTAACATGTCCTCTGCAATTCAGCTATACTAAGTGAAACAGTTATTTTAGGGCAACTACACCTCTGACAGATGTAAATATTGGGACAGTGTTGTGTGTTTTTAATGCTGCTATTGATTCAACATCACCTCACATGGAGGCCTTACATAACCTACTGCACAACAGCATGTCAGCAATCACGCCAGACAGACGGAGATTATTCTAGTGCCAGTCCTCTCTTCAGATGTTTGGGCCAGACTCATAAAAGTTAGTTTACTCTTAATTTCAATCAAAAATGTACCCTCAAGCAGATTTCAACTGGAGGAAAAAAAGCACTCTCCACTCTGAATGACAGCGTGTGATGCTTAAACTGAAATACTAAAAGCCACCAGGTGACCAAGTGTCACTTTTGTCGGCATCTGAGAGAAGTATGACTCAGATACTGACCAGGAGGTTAGTTAAAGCAATTCTCTCACCTATTTTCTATTTTTCTTATCGTAGCCCTGTAATACAAAGTTCAAGCAAAAGTTTTCAGAAAATATACTGTAGGGCAGACATCACTGCAAATTTATACACTAGGTCCATCATCTAACAAAAAATGAATAGATTAACAGTCATCAGTTTCTCTAAATAGGCAGTGTAACTGTTTTTGCTGAGTTGAAATAAGGTTTTAAGCTTTGATCAGCAGCTTTAGAGTGAAATCATTCTTTGAATTACTTCTCAAGACCAGAAAACCTTAACGAAACAGCGTCATATGTTTCGATTTCTATGCCGAAAAACTACCAAAGGAAGAAGAATGTCCTGGCGTGTGCAGCTCAGTCTGTTAGTGTTTGGATAGTGAGGGTGTTATAAATGTGATGTATAAACCGCAGCCTTTTTTATACACACCCCTTCCCCTATGGGTAAAAAACAGCTATGAGTCCTACACTGTTCATTTAATATGGATTCAAACGTCCCCTAACAATGCCTCTGGATCAGAACATATCACTGCTATAATTCATGTGGACTACACTGTATAATCTCACTGAGTGCTTAACAAAGAAATACAGTATATAAAAGATGAGGGGGGATAATATAATTTCCCCTTTTAGCTAAACAGAGCAGATCTAATATCAGATTTGTATTATACGTCTGCCACATATCTGAAACTGAGCACTCACCTCTACAAACACACATAGCTGCATTATCATTAACACAGAGTAACTCATAACCACAACAGTACAACAGGCTTCGCTTTGATGCCCACAGTGCTTTTTGTAGATGCAGGTGTCACTCTCCCCCCGGATTAGATGAAAACGGTTTGAATGAAAGTACCGTATTTATTATGCAGTTTCACTTGATGTTTATCTGAATTCAGAGGAATTTAGAGCACACATGAATTTTACTTTTCACTTTTCATAAATCAGCGAAGGGACCAGGGCACGACCCCTGTGTACAGAGATAAAGTGTGAGCAGAGTTGAATTTAAATAAGTGCAATTATTCCACCAGGTACAGGTCAAATATTGCAGTCGTTATACTTAAAGCCCCTCCCCCCTTCAGTCAAACATAGGTGGTGTTATCGTTAAAATCACTTGGCTGTTTGATGTACATGCAGAGTCTGTTTTCCCATTAATCTGCGGGGGCAGGTTTCTCTGTTCTCAGCTTGAATCTGGGTTTAAGACACGTACGAACAGGATTTAACAACTAGTTTGGAGGCTAATTGTGGTCCAATATGCAACTTACACAAGTGTGCTATGGAAACAGAAAGCCTTCAGTATCCATGCACTGAGCACAGACCTCTCAGGGAAGGAGGAGAAGTCTTGTGTGAACCTTTGAAATGAATTTTTGAATTTTAGGTAACTGGACTAAGTTGTGGAAAAAAACTTAGCAGACACAAATAAACATTCAAAGCAGAGTAATTTCATGTGTAAGGAGGGGAGCTTTCAGAAGATGCTGACGCCTTTATCTAGAGTAACACTAAGCTTTCAAAATATTACACACAACTAATAGTAACAATCCACATCTACCAGATAATTCTATAATACAGACACAGAAGAACATTTTTTTTTTTTTTTTTTACCACAAACAGTAACAATTTATTCCTGCACCACAGAGAACTAAAATGCTTCAAAAACATGAATTTGTTCATTAAGTCTCCAACACACTAAATACATTACTGGATGTTTATGAGCACAGTAGCTTTATACACAGTTCATGTAATTCACTGTTTATGATTTACTGAACTGATAAATCCACTGAACACACACTCACACACATGCAGTCACAATCAAACTTATTCACATTTCCTGATAATCATTTGCTTTGTGTCTTTGATCATTTTGAGACTGAAAAGTAACACATGTTTTGTTACTGTCTCGACTGAATTATTAAATTAAATACATTAAATTTACTGGGTTTATTATTATGGAGGTTAAACTCACTTAAACCGGACTTACAATGTAAATTTACAATGTGCATCATATAACAGCACAATGGAAGAAGTTACTTAAAGATGTAGGATGTTTAAGATCTTTCACTCAGTGGGAGTGTAAATTTTCCTGCTTTATTTTCCACCACACACTTTTATATATTTGTATTGTCTGGTTTACAGTTAAAGCAGCTGCTGGCTCAGGCTGCTGGGCCTCGTACTGCAGCTACAATGTGAAATAAAAGCAAACACAGTCCACCTCCCACATACACAATAACTGCCTCAACACGCGCACCCTGCAGTAAGATATCATTCAACCTTTAGCATTTCTAATATCCATTTTACGCTGACTTAAAGTGAGAGACACCAGTGGGGTGAATATTATCTTCCTCACAACCGCAGGTGACTCAGAAACACACAAACACACTCACACGAGAATAAAGATGTGAAACTTTATATATTCAAAGTTCAAAGAAAATGAAATTCAAACAATGGAGTTTGATTTCACAGCTGGGTGCTTGTTTGAGCTTGTTTAAATCTGTTTTTGGATTTTACTGCCATATTTTTATGTCACCTAAGAGAGACATGACTCAGACGCTGAATATGAGGCTTTTAGATAATAGAAGTTCTCTGACCCTGTTCTCTCTGAGAAAGTTTCCTAAACAAGAATGCAAATCGTAACCGGTTTTCAGGGGCAGATTTATTACGTCTGTCATATTTAAAAGAAAATTTTAAGATGAAAAAATAAGGTCACAGCAGACCTCATATTTAGAGAACAGACTTATTTTAAAAAAGGGGGGATTTATATTTTTGGATATGGCAGTAGGGATTTTATAAGGGGATTAACGTCATTAATACACTTCTACATTTCTATACACATTTTTAATTCCTGCTTGTGTGAAAGGACTGAATTTCCTTCTCTGTGTGTGTCTGTCTATGAGTGTGTGAGAAAGTGTGAGAAGGAAAAACAAACCCAAAATGTCAAATGTCTGCCTTCTCATCACACAGGAAGCTTATCAGGCTGTGACATTTTGATTATCGGTTCTTGTTGTTTTTGCTGTTTACTAGGTGATAACATTCTTGTCAACAATATCGACAGATGGATATTTTCACGTCGTGCAAGGGCAGTTCACCTCGCGTTATTCGACGTTTTAGTCAATCAATAGTCATCACACGTTTTTGTTCTAACAACTACAACAGGTTTTAGTTATGAAAAATATCTGAATTGCTGCTTTCATTTAGGTTTTTTTTTTTATATCATAGTAATAGTTGTTTATGTTTGGGATGTTTTTAATAGATGAATAAAACGAACATCTGCCGACTTTTATTTGGGCTTCAGTAATAAGTTATTTTGAAAAGATACGTTAAATTATGACGTAAGAGAGTGATAACAACATTAATAAACAGATTAAAGTCGCAGAAAATGCGTTCAAAAGCAAATTCGCCGCAAAATAGTGAAGCAGCGATGGAATCGTTAAATAACCAAAACTTAAAAAAACACCAAACAAACAAACAAACAAAAAAGGATCCAAACGTGATCAGTTGTAGTTGATGGAGAACATTATCATTAATACATAAACATTCATTTTAAAAAAATGAAGTCACTTGTAGTCTAATTATTAATCACATTGAAAAAATAAGTAGGTTATTATTTCTTTTCTGATCTTCATTTCCTGAAGCTGCAGAAAATATAAAAAAATATACTAACTTTATGTTTCTGTGAAATGTGAAGAAACGTTTAATTTTCTGCTTCTGATTTTTGTAAAATCTTCCAAAGTGACGCACACACAACACTTTTGCTGTAAGATTAATATCGACCTCGTGTATATGTTATGTCCCTATATTTCTCAGTGTCTTCTCCAGAACCAAACATGTTTGCTCCAAGTTACAAAAAACTCATTTAATAAAGCATTTCCCTATTTCAACAGCACATTATATTAGACCGTGTAAACTCATAAGAAGGCCTTTAATGATTAAGTTACCGATGGTGATGCTTTATTTGAAAGTAAGGTATGTAACATGTAGGCCAAATGCTTTTTAATAAGCCCATGAGGAAAACTGTTTACCAAAACGAAACAGTTTTTTCGTTTTGGTAAAAATCACAATTAACGCGTGGTCGTCTCGAAATCTTGAAAAGTCTTGAAAACAAAATGATCGCATTTTCTAACAGATATCATGGGCTACACGGTGGAGGACGCAGGAGCAGGTTTGTGGCGAACGAATTCACGTCAACACTAGTGTTTTAAAACCGCATATAATGCACAGGCTACTGTGTGATTTTAATTAAAACAATAAGCATGGGGAAGTAGATGGAAAGCGTTCTTATGTGTCAAAAACAACAGCAACGTTTGTATGAATATTATTAGAGATCAACAGAGATAATAAACACACCATAAAGCACCATAACGCACTGTATAATTACTTTAAACGCAGAACTAAGGACAAAAGGTACACTATCAGAATTTAAAGTAATGTTGTTGGTATATCTTTGTGATTATTTGGATGAAAAATGTTATTTTTGCCCGGCAACCGCTGCGTAAACTGTTGGACTGAAGAGAAAGTAAAGATCCTGTGACATAGACTTTGTGTTAATATTATAAAACAGCGGGTGGTTGTGGTTCGTGTTGATGTTTGATCGAAATTTCACAGAAAAGCGTCGAAAACAATGAGTCAAGTTAACAGAAGAGTAGTTAAGACGCAGGTAAATTGAAGGATTGGAGCAGAGAAAAACACTGTCAGAGGCCCAGGCTGTTTTCTGTGGGACAGAGTCGCCCTCTAGTGGAGGGAAAATTGAACTACAACGACCTCTGTTGTCCTGTTTTCCTCAATCATTTCTCTTCTTTTTCTTTCTTTCTAGCACACGGGCGCGCGCGCACACGGTGACATTTACCGAGTATCATGACTCCGTGTTACTGTCATTCACCATGCCTGGTTTCAGTTTCTCAAACACCCATACAATGAGATCTGCTCCCTCCCAGGTAAACACTCTACACATGATGACTTATTAATGCTGTGATGAGGGGGAAACAGTCAAACACTGATGGTGTTTCCTGGAGAGCAGACGGAAACCCAGGAAACCTTTGGAGCAACACAACATTTAACCCACTACACAAAGGTGACAGAGAGCAACAGAGGAGATTAGTATCTCACTCACAACTTTACACAATCTAGATTTTTACTCCACAAATTCAGGCTCTATCCATTATCCCCACTGTTCATCCTGCTCAGGGGAAGGTGACTCCTATCCCAGAATGCATTGGATCTCTGACATAGACCTAGTCTCCAGTCTATATCACAGGTAAAACCTCTGATATACGCAGAAAATATGATGCACTGTTGGGGTTTAAGCAGCATACAGAGCTGTTAGATTACACAGAATGTATATTTATTGTTCACAATGAGAACTACTTTAACTTTTGCTACATTTTACTTCTTATTACAATACTTTTTCATATGTGCAAGGATGTCACTTTATATGCAGTTTTTCCAGTATTCGTATCATTTCACACACATTAAAAGGAGCTACATTTCTGTCTATAGAGTCATATAAAAACGTTAAATTTCTGAGGCAAGTATAGCCTTCACTCAGACCCCCAAAAATGTTGTCCTGATCAGATGAGTTTTATAACATCAACAGAGAGCTGGGAGGAAATTAGGGAATTTGGGAATGTCATGACAAAATCGTAGTGTATCCTTAATTATGTTTTTAGTACCATTAGCACCATTAACAGGTGTCAGTGATGTGTTGCCAGAAATAAAAGCAGGTGAAAGGACCTTGACTTTTTCTTTTCTAGGCTTTCCCTAAAGTTAAATCATTTTGAGAGGAAATGTTTCATTAATTTAGTATAATTGTTGAGAAAAGAATAAATCCAGACTGTGACTACAGCGACAGTCCCCCTTACCCTCTGTCTGAAGATATCTCGTCTGCCAGACTGTACAAAAGCTTCTTCCCTCAAGCTGTGGGGATATTCAATAGCCTGAGAGCAAAATAATCCATGAACATATGTATAACATACAATTGACAATAACAAAAGCTTGAGCTTGAACCTGTTGTTTTTGGTCTTTTGGTTGTTTTGAAAGCTCTCTGATTAACATCTGAGACCCACAGGCTTTAAAACTGGTTATAGCTTATTAAGGCTTATTTTGAGAGAATTACAATTCAATTACATTTCTGCAGCTGCGAACACTGAGCAGACACTATTAATCTGAGCATGCACTGACAATTGTTGCTACTGCAGCAACCAAGTTTTGTTTTGTTTTGGGACTGTTCAACATTAAAAATTAAAAAAGAAGTTTAGCTGTAAGAGCAGGCTAACCTTGATCTCCAATCTGAGATAACGCCTGCATCTTTGCTACATTTTCGCTACATGTAGCTTCTCTCTGTCCACCAAGGAATGCTGTGATTATTATTTATTGTGTGATAATGTTATGTGTCTACCTTTAAGTCATGCTGCTGACACTGACTGTGTACTGTTTTTAGCATGCTGTACCAAAAACAAATTCCACTGACTCTGGTCATGTGTCCATAAAAGTAAACAGTGAGTAGTTATAGTATATAAAGCAAAGAACCATCAGTATTAAAAATAAATAAATAAATAAATAAATAATACTTTGTTTCCATTTAGCAACCATATCTTTACTTCATTTACAGCAGTTATCTCAATCAAAAAGATGTTCAGTATGAATCTATATTAAAAGATTTACATCATACTTTCAAAAAAAGGTCAAACTCTATTCTGCAAAATAAAACACACACTCACACACACGCACACACATGGTGACATTTACCGAGTGTCATGACTCCATATTACGGTCATTCACCATGCCTGGTTTCAGTTTCTCAAACACCTATACAATGAGATCTGCTCCCTCCACACTCCACACATGATGGCTTATTAATACTGTGATGAAGGAGAAACAGTCAAACACCAACTGTATTTTCTGGAAAGCAGAAGGAAACCCAGGAAAACTTTGAAGCAACACAACATTTAACCCACTACACAAAAGGTGACAGAGAGCAACAGGGAAGATTAGTACCTCACTCACAATTTACCACCAAAGACACATTTCCCCTTTAAACTTCTCAAATGGTTTCATTTAAATAACTGTTCAAGGAACAAAGACGTCAAATTATCCAGTGTTTCACAGAAAGGAAAGATTAGAGACTATCTCAAAAAATGAAATCAAATTCATGTAACAGACCTCCTAGGTCAGGAACTACTGCACTTAACTACCTGGACTGTCACTGATCAACATTAACCCCACTGACAGATGAAGCGAATGACACAGATCATCTCATTATAATACAATGTTCTGCTGGGAAACCTTGAGTCTTGGCATTCATCCGGATGTTACTTGACACATACCACCCACCTAAACATTGTTGTAGACCAAACACACCCCTCCATGGCAACAGCACTCCTCAGTGGCAGGGGCCTCCCCCAGCAGGGGAGGTGGAGGAGGCGCCACAGCAAAAAATGCTCAGAAATGACTCGAGAAACACGTCAAAAGGCCCAAGGTATTGACCTGGCCTCCAAACCCCCAAGATCCCAATCGGATTGAGCATCTGTAGGACCTGCCTTATTTTGTGAAGATCCTTGTGTCATCAAAACAGCTCTGACCTGTTGGGGCATGGACACGGGACTTCTGAGGGTGTCGAGTGGTGTCCAGCTGTGAATCCTTTGGGCCCTGTGGGCTGTGGGGTGGGGCCTCCATGGATCCGGTTTGTTCTGGTGCATCCCACAGATGTTCAGTCATTTTGGGATTTTGGAGCCCTGGCTTGTGCTCTTTGATGTGTTTCTCAAGCCATTTCTGCTTGCAGCGGACATACTTTTACTGTCTCCATCAACATGTAAATGTCTTTGAGCAACAGGCCAAACATCTTCTACCTGAATCTGCTTTGGAGTATGAGTTAAATTCAGAAACAAATATTTCTGTCAATACTGATCCCTCACTACTTAATTTCTATAAACAAATGATTCCATGATGGAGATTATTAGTGTTTGGTGGGATTGTCTCTCCTAATAAATCTCAGAGCTTTGACTTTCTGTACTTATGAGCCCTGCTGCACTCTGCACGCTCTCCCCTCACTCTGGCATTACACTGTTTGTTTTGAAGATCAAGAAGAAGAATGGAAAGACCGGATGACAAGTCATCTCACATTTAGACAAGGTAACTTGGCATGAAGATGAAACTGTGGTTAGAATTGAGAGGCAGAAGAAGGCAAGATTTTGGACGATGTAAAACTTATTATTTCTGCTGTTTGGCACTAAGAGCTGAAAAATGGAAAATGAGATTTACTGACAGGATTTACAAGAAGCACCAAAGTGTTTACAAAACAGATTTACAAGAAATATCAAAATGACCATCAGATTTATCAGTGTATCCTACTTTTATAAAGTGCTGCAAGGTAAATGCTAATATTTAATGACAGTCATTCTCTTGTCTTTTGTCCCTGCTGCTGTTCAGTCACCTCTGTCACCACAGCAGAACAAAACTGCTACTTTTGTACATTCACACTGCTAACTGTGACCATTTCAACTATCTTTTGCAATATATATTTAAAAAATTCATGCTTTGCAGTAACTGTAGGCTGTTTTAAGCTGCTGACACTGCTATCTGCAGACACAAAACATTTACAGTTCTTGTATTTAAAGTTTTTATTGCTGCTTTCTTGTCTCCATCTGACTGTTTTTGTTCCAGAGCACCTTATAATAATTTTATGCCCACACCAATACTAATTTATGCTGATGTATAGCATTTAGCAGGGCTGCAATTCATTATTATTTTTTATGGATTAATCTGCAGATTATTTTCAATTTTCAATAGATTTATTGTTTAGTCTATTTTTTTTCATGTAATAAAAAAAGTGCTTGTTACCATTTCCCCTGAGCCAAGAACATACATTAAAATTACTTGTTTCATTCTACCAACAATCTAATATCCAAAGATATTCAGTTTATCATCATATGTCAAGTAGAAACATCAAATCATTGCAGAATGTCTGGCACATTTGCTTTAAAGTTGACCAAAAAGATTCAATTATCAAAACATTTGTTGATTAATTGATAAATCAACTAATCCCTGCAGCACCAGTATTTAGTACTAGCTTTTCCGTGCTCTATTTGAGAAGCGTAGATGCTCATAGTATGTCTTGTTTTCTTTGTATTTTGTTTTTATGTTGAATCTATGCATTTGCTCCCTTACTTCTGCTGTGTGGAATCAACAGGTTTTACCTAAATGAATGAAAAATTGACACACAGAAGCTTCCAGTTTGTAACTACTTCAAACCTGAATAAAACAAACATGGCTGATCAGTCATTGTGTTGCTGTGAAAATGCTAAATGCAGCACAGAGACCACTAGAGGCTGACAGTCCTCTCAGTGATGGTATCTTGTTTAGAGGAAGTGCACTGACCTAAACTGAATGTGGTCACAGTGGCCCTGGTCCATGGTAAAAAATGCTGCACAAAGCAGTTTTAGGTTGATGGTAGGATGAATAACTTGAACCCTGTAACCTCCGTACTTCACAAAGCAAAATCAGAAATTAGTCATTTTCACCTGGGAGTTGAAAGAGTTAAAAAAAAAAAACTAAATAAATAAGAGACGTTTCAGCCAACAAATGAGACAGTTAACCGTAGAATATGAGCTTCTGAAAACTTCTTTGTCATTTGTGACTTTCCTTTACAACCCCTGAGTAATGAGCAGAGTGATGTTTGTGGCGTTCTTAGTCATTTACTGTATCTTGGAGCGTAATTCGTGATGAGTAAAGGTGCAACAGAACATGCACAAACACACACACACACACACCCCCCTGCACGCCCACAAAGTAGTGACCTACTACGGTTTTCACCTTGAAAGGATATTCAGCCTTTGACATTTATCTCGAACCTGGCATCTGACTCATGAGAGCACGCACACAAACCCGTATCCAGAGTGTTATGAAAGGTTTATCGTCATTTAGGGACACAGAAATCACCAGCTCACCGCAGGGCTTACAAGACACACAAGGACACGGGCACGGGCACGGGCACACACACACACACACACATGCAGCCAAATAATTCAAAGTTGCTCAACTCTTTCTGGCACGTGACAGTTTTTACAACCCTGCAGTTACACGTACATATACATTTTTTGATTTAAAAACATAAAGGGAGCTCTGAGAAATCACAATCACACCATCTCAATTTCATTAAAGTCTGGGAAGATGTCACCACAACAGTTTTAAAGCTTTCTATATGCTCCTTATGACATGTGCCACCTCGACCCCACGCTTGGGAAACTGTACATTACTGACTCTTGAATTTATACAATGAGAAGGCATTTTAAGGACAATGTCATGGTTTCATATTTAGACATACCAAAACCTATTTGATTCAGACCAGTACTAAGCTTTCACACACACACACACACATGCATACACGCATGCATACAAAAAGCAATTCTGGCCCCGTTTTTGCTCATTCTGCCTCTGGTTGTTTTTCTTGTTCATTTTATTGTGGGTTGTTTTTGTCTGTTTTCATGTTCAGCATTTACAGTAAAGGATAAAAATATGCTCGACTAGGCTCATTTCAAGTGAAGTTCAGTCATAATTGTTCTCTTTTTTTTTTTCCACCACATTATTTTGAGCCTTTTCAAATCCCTAACACTGGTAGTTTTAGCACTGCAGCACACACTGAAGCAGAGAAAGAATAGATAGAGCATTGATTAAAGGATTCAACATTTGGACTCTCTCTTTTTGAGAGGTTGATTAGCCCAATGTTAAAGTCAGTGTTAGGAAAGCAGTGCTGGAGAAGATACTTTGACAGTTAAGATTACTTCATACTAGAAGAAGTTGATCTACAGCAAAGCTTCCACCAAGAGAAATCTATGGTTAACTAAAGCTACTTTGAAAAAGTAGTTCAAACTACACTGTAAAAAGTGATCATTTTGGTACAACAAAACATAATACACATGCCAGCCGGTTTTGGATACAACATCCATCAATCAGACACCTGCCTTCTAGAAACTTGAGTCCAGGTGGAGGTGTTGCACCAAGCAAGATTAGCCAGGTACCTTCTAAAAAAGTACACAACAGCTTCTCTTAACGTTTGTTAATAAATAGAGATGGTCAATACTTATGCCTGGACATGCCTTCACAGTAGTCAGGATGGAAGAACAAAGGGGATGGGGCTTATCAAAGAGGTTTCAAATACAGTAGAAAAGTAATGGTAAAATAAAAAACAATAAATCCTTTCTTTTATGGCTCTATCTTGTCTGTAGTTTCAGTAGTTAACTACACAAAAAATACTTGAATCACAATGCAAATATGAACATAGCTGAACTACCAGCAAAATGTAGTTAAACTACCGGTTCAGTTACATGCAGTTCACTAGACTCCATAACACTGCCTTAAAGACTGTACATTCGGCGCTTTATTAATAAGATGCAACATTTATTTAAATGAAAATCTGCTCAGTTTTATTCCAAAACTCAATAAATGTAAACACTAAAAGTTCATTCTTGACTGCAAAAGCAAATCTTGTGAACTGGAGGAAAAATGGTCACCAGGGATTCAGGTGTCTCAGGCAGAGGGGTTTATTACAAGCTGTACGCTAGCGGAAAAAAATGATGAACAGTACTGTGCCAGGATAGTGCTACATCCAAGTTCTGAAGATATCTGGTTTAACAGGGCATATATAACCCCAGGCATCACATGGTTGCAACACTTTTCCGTACTTTACCCAAATATGGCCAAATTATCGTGTGAGGACACTTACTTACCATGATCACTCAAATCTTACCAACTGTCACATGTTCATACACAATCAGTATCACATTTGTCTTGTCCTTAGCTCATCCTTGACCAAAACTGGCTCTGGGCGGTATTACCTAAAGTGTATGTTTTTCTCTGCATCCTTAGCTATAAGACCTTGGTTACCACAGAAACGGAGAAAATAAGTATCTCCAGATGTCCACTATCAGTCATAGCCTGGACCAAACAGTAACCCACTGTGAACTTGTGGAGGCCGTATTAACCTGAGCTATTGGAGTGGGTATGAGCCATATTAAAGCGTACTAGAAGTAGAGAAAAATCCTTCACATTGACCCTGGAAAATGTATTTAGTGTATCATCCCACTCCAGAGCTGCTAATAAATGTATGTTGTGGTTGGTAGTTTTGTTCTTTGTTTTGTTTTTAGTCTCTATTTATAGGCAAACGTGGATGAGAAGTCTATAAAGTGCAGAAAAAACCCAGAGTTTTGAACATCTGACAGCTGGACAAAGTCCATCTGCTGAGGAAGATTGTGTAATACAATCGAGAGTTCCAGAGAAGCTACTAAATGTGTCAGTCTACAATATATTTTCAGTCTACAATATATTTTTGATTAAATGGAGACAACTGAAACATGAAACACTGAATTTGAATGAATTGAACAGTGCAATAACTTGTATATGCATTCATTTCCGGTGGAATATTATAATAAAAATGTAAAATACAGTGCATTCTCAGAGTGAAACAGCGGGGTCGACTGCTGTATACCTCGAGGGAGACGTGGTGCGAAGTCATTTTCTGCTCTCTCTTTTCTGCTTTAATTCTCTGGATGACACATCACAAGTTTTCACTTCTTCTGTAGCTGTTCTTATCTGCTGAGCTCAAAACTTCAAATATATAAATATATATTCCTCTCAGCACAGCTGGATGTCTCTAAATGTGTTTGCTAGCTACAATAGCTACAATAAATATGATTTTGTTTGTAGGCTAGCAGCCAGATCAGCTTGATAAGACTCTCAAAGGTAAAAGTATGAATTATTTGACAAAACAGGCAGCTTAATGTGAACCCACACACAGTTACAGGTGCCTGATAATTCTGCACTTGTTCCTGATAATCAACCTCAGGGGTATTCAAAGTCATGTCAGGGGACTCCTGTATGTCCTCGTGGAATCTTTCAGCCATGTGGCCCACCAGACAAAAAGAAAAATTAGATAACGATTCATTTCTCCATATTTCAGTTTCATCATTGTAACTTTTCACACATAGTAAAGGTTGCTAAAGCAAAAATCAAATGAGAGTAACCACGGTTATTAGGTGACACGGAAACATTTGAGACAGAGACACCAGTTTTGGGAAGATGAGTTCAGATAGGCTTTGTGTTCAAGTAGTTAAGAGCACTGAAACTGGGTGGCTGACGACAAAAATGCTGAATTATTTTCTGTTGTGGAACATTTTACACTGTACAGACTTTTTGACTTGTCAGCAGAATTCATTAGACATGGTTTATCAGGTTGAGTCAACCCTGTTTACTTAAATTCCATTTATATAAATTATTTTCCAAATTACATTGTGCTGTCCAGAGTAATTGTATAGCACTGTTTACACAGTAGCATCAACATGCAGCTCAAGGTGCTGTACACATAACTAAAATGTAACAAGGAATATTTAAAGTCAGTAAAAAACCCAAATTTAGATTTTAAAAAATGACATTAAAATCAAGGATTCAAAATTTAAATTTGGACATTAAAATGCACTTGTAATGGGTATTGGAGGATACTGGCTGGGGTTAAGCCATTTAGTCCTTTCTAAACCAACCAAAAGAAAAAAAAATCAGTTCTAGTAGAAATGGAGTCAGTGTGTAGTAGCTAAAATCATTGCAATGTGCTCACTCTTCTTGGCACGCCTGCATGAGTTGAAGTTATTTTACTGATTTTTTGGAGAGTCTGGAGAAAAGTCTATTATAGTAGTCAATTCCACTACTGTACCAAGTGAATGAAGTACTACATTTATGTAACGCACCAGAGTTGCAGCAGGTTGTTTGGCATGGACTGACGCCAGAGTCCAGGGGTCTGTATCCTGATTCCCGTGCTTGGTCAGGCTGTGCCAAAAACAGCACTTGGGTTTCTGCTGAATATCTATGAACATGTGCTTCAAGCCACTGTGAACTTTTTTCTATATTAAACCAAACCATGATCTTTCTCTAACCTTAACCAAGTGCTGTGAGTGCCTAAACATAACCATAAAAAAGTTAAACAATGCTGTCGATGCTACAAGAAGATATTGTGCTGCAAGATCTGATATTTAGTAGAACATTTTACTGATATGTTCATTAACATTTTTGCAGCTTGCCAGATATATGTTGTTCCTGGAGAAAACGTAATCCAGTCGACACAGTTAGACTGGTTGGATTTTTCAATAGGTTACTGATTCAGTGTTTAGATAATGTCATCTTGTCAGCTAACCAAAGCTTCTAGTGAGTGCTTTTTTTGGCACATTTTTGGTTTGATTGTGGTAGAGGCAAGCTTTAGAAGTGGCTATAGATACATCTTTGAGTTGGTTGTTTTGCTCGCTTGCTAGGCAACAAAGATCATAGCTACCTATTTACTGAAGCTAACTGAACATTGTAGTTTGGTTGATTTTTTTAACTTTGGTCCCACTGTAGGAATCCCCTCCAGGTATTTTTGTTTCCTGCCTGGTTTTGTTATTTATTAATCCATCATTTACACACAGCTAATTCTCCAGTGGATGGAACATGGTTGCTGGGAAATGAGTCACACAAATATTATCCGACTACACTTTTGATAAGTGTTTACCCATGGCTGAGGAATGAATGACAGCTACATTAGATACAGTATTTCTTAAATGTATGGGGGTGGGAGAGTGTTCGGTGCTTCTCTACCCGGCAACAGGGAGCTGAGTCATCTCTGTCACAGCCCTCCCACGCCTACCCACGCTGCACTGTTCTCAGTCTCTCTCGGTGGTGGAGATGCATGGCCGCGGACACGATACCAAAACTAACTGCATCACTTCATCCAGGCCCACGGATGACAAAAACACACATTTACCGTAAACGGGGGGAGCCTTGACGGAACAGGGCTGGCATAGGTGGGTGTGAGTGTGTTTTGTGTGTGAGTGTGTGTGTATGTGAGAGCATGAAACTACTTCTTACAATTGTATGGAAACTGATACCACTTATAGAACTTTATGATCTGTGTGTGTGTGTGTGTGTGCGTTTACATTCAGCTGACCAGCTCTTGACTCCTTTTGGCCACTGTTTGGTGTTACTGATTAAGACTGACATTTATGAGGCCAAGGTCAACATTTATGATGACAGTCCAGTGAAGAAATGAAATATTGAACAGGCATCTGATAGAAAACTGGTGTAATGGGATTTATAAGCACAAAAAAAAATTAAATTTCAATTGGTTCGCTGTCTGTGGATGGACAGCCCTGGACAGTATGGCACTTTCATACACACAAAACAGACCATACCTATCCTCAAAGTATTTTTGTCATGTCAGTCTTTCACCTTTTACACAATCTATTTAGAAAACCATTCAGATTTCTTTTTAATGTTCTCCACAAATTTAAACCTAAACAAGAAGCATATGTAAGGCATCAACAGGCTAAAATCTAACTACAACCACTGCACCTCACCTCACCCCACCCTTTCTTTTGAGTCTTTTGACATATATCATTTTTTATTTATTTTTTGATGTTGGTCACGAGCAATCTGCCAGGACAAATCCAGTAGTCTGCCAACTGTGGTAATGGTTTCAGTGATTTCAGGGCTGCCAGGCAGCATCCTCTCATTTCAACAATCAACCACATTTTCAGCAAATTCATAAGTTTTCAAACTTGCCTCTTCATTTCTTCATCAATGTCATACATCTTGGTGATGCAGCAGCATCTGTACCATTCATTTAGTTAATTTTGTTATGTATGTGCTACCAGCTCAGTTGCTGATCTGACATCTTGCTTTCAGATTGAATGAACCATTCTGCTGCATGTGAGCTTAAGAAATGGTGAAGACAATAACGTTGGAAACACTTGTTCCTTTTTCAGCTGCTCAGCTGGGAGCCCAAATTATACTTTCCATATTCATGTAGCTACAAGGATCTAAAAACTGACATAAAATTAATCATCTGCATGTCCCCGAGGTTCTGGGCATGAGCAGACTTCCTGACTAGACATGTCTTGGAACATGTCTGTGTATAAAGAAAACCCAGCGTAGCACTGTACATACAGATGTGCACCTGAGGCCTTAACTGCTTACTGTTTGTTCTGAGACTTTTGGTCATGATACTCATAAAAATAAATGGTTAATTCTCTCAGTAAGCTGTTAATAAAATTCCTATTTTGACTCAAAATTGGCACTATCAGAGGAATGATAGTGACATTGCTTCCCATTCAGTGAAACCCTTCTCTTTGGTCTAACATAGGAGAAAAAGTTCAGTGTAGCAAATCCACTGACAGAATACTGTGTATTTGGATTAATGTATGTTGTTATGAACTGCTAACTACTGCTCTAGTAATGGAGTATTTTTATGGACTAACCCAGAAAAGACAGAAAGCAGCAGGTACCTAAATCTGGCACAAAGCATCTCTTCTCTCTGTATGAGAATAGGTTTTTTTTTTGTACATGGGCCCTAACACATAAATCTTCTAAAAAATATGTAGCATGCCCTCCACGTTTCGAATTTAAATTTTACTTTCAATTTTTATATATAAATAATTTTGACAAATTATGAAAATAATACTTAAAAAAAAAAAAACACAGAAAAATACAATGATGGGACAGGTTGTTAAAATATTTTTGAGTGTAATGGTGCGTTCAGACTGAAGCGAGTTTTAGACATAGTGTATACACAGTCAATGGAGCAACTTACAAATACAAATACAAAAACAGACTGACTTGATTTCGCCAGGGGCAGTGCAAATTTAGGCGAAAATGCAACCACACGATGTGAAACACTTTCACCATGTGCGATATATTTACGCAGGGGTTTACGAATCTACTGTACATACATACACAGACCAGTTCTGAAATCAGTCAGAGGCTGAGCTGAACACAAATAAATACAGACACACTACCACACATAAGATCAATCAAACGCAGACTGTACAAATGACCCGGGAGTTAAATTCACGTGAATAAGGTGAAAAATTGTTTGTGTTTTTGTCTCAACACACCTTAATACTGATGTTTACCTAGCTAAGTAGTCAGTAGGCTAAATTAGCAAAGCAACTAATGTTGTAAGATGCAACTGTTAGCAAGCACAAGTGCTAGTTTATACTCCATACGTTCACTAGTGTGGGGTGATCAAGCGCCAGGAACAGGCTGGGCTGTAGGCAATTTTGTCTTAGTGGCTACAGTCAGAATTACAAGTCACATGACACCCCTCTGCCCAAAAATCCTCCCCCCCCCCATACAATCATTACTAAGAAGGCTGTAAACCAATAGTTACTTTTCTCAGTGCATCAGTAACATTAAACACTGTAATTCCTGAATTGTCATGATTGGATCACGCTAACCAGTTCTCCTTATACAATCAATGGAAGCAAAGGTTTCATGACCGTACTAGATAGCTGAGAACCGAACAACCAACAGAGTAAAACATGCATCTGCTAGAGTGCTCTACCCCATCAATCATAATCCCAGCCACTTGTTCTGCTGAGATGGCGGGGATCCAGCCCTGAATCATAATCAAATGGGCACATCGCTGCACAGAACTGACCTCCATCTGTTTCTTAGAGGTACAAAAGCTGAGCTGATACATACAGCCTGGGCTTGTGAGATAAAATATATAAAATTATGTGGTGTCTATGTCTACAGTTTCTGCACACAAGTGTTACTGGGCCTACAAAGCAATTAGTGATTTGATTTTTGAGGAGAACAAACACACAACCTACACATAATCTGTGTAGAAATATCATCATCAGTCATCATTTATAGCTATCCCACTCAGAGAGCCTTTCCATTAGTTCAAAATGTGAAACTGGAGTTCGGAGAGTGCAGTATGTAATGACGCAGTAGTCTCCCTCATATACGCATTTAACCTTACCATGCAGTCTTGCATAGTAATCGTCAGCCTGCAGATTGAAACTCCCTGCGCGTCACTAAAAAGACTCATTCCTATGAACAAATTGATCAAGGTGACTGAAGTCCTCCCGAGTTAGACTCTTTGATCACCTTGTTCCATCTGAAGCAGCTGCTGTAATATCAGCAGGGTACATACCGCCCTTTCGCAGCCCTTCAGAGGTGCGGTCAGTGCGTCACACCAATGTGCGGCTGGTTTGGAGAAAACGGGTTACATGCCAGAGTACCAAATATAGCCCGATATTTTTACGGCAACCCTGATGACTGCAAACAAAATGAAAACATTTCGTAGCGTACCTCATCCGCTCTGTGATTATCATACTGTCAGATTTTACGCTATATTTCTGCACGCAACCCATCGCTGCAAAAGGAACCTGTATTGTTTTGCATGCCATGCCCCTATTAGTCAGAAAATCATGTATAAGTTCAGCCATCAGCCAGGTGCTTTCGCACCGGACGTGAATCCCGTCTCTTAAGTGCTGGCTGAAGACAGAGAGGAGGAAGAAGAGAATGTTTAATCACTCTGAAGGAGTTATCTTCCCACACACATTTGGTGTCCTACTCACACAGACACACAACACACACACACAGACACACACACACACACACAGACACACACAAGATTTTATAAGATTCTGATCAGGAGGACAGAGACGAGGGGATTGGGTGAAAGAATGAAGACAGAAAATAAAGAGCCAAGGTAGAGGAGGTGATGAATGTGAGAAAGAAAAGCAGATGACAGAGGGAGGAGAGCGCAGAGACAGACTGGAGAGAGAGAAGAATGAAATGCATGAAGCGGCTGGAGTCATCGGTAACCACCACTTCCTCAACGCTCTGTAAGCTCTACTATTGACTGGCCAACTTCTGAGGCATGTAAGCAGCAGTCTTCCTTCTGCCAACAACAGTCTTCATCAAAGCACTTATAAGATTGTGTGTGTGCGCGCGTGTGTGTGTGTGTGTGTGTGTGTGTTAGAAAGCCTGGGAAGTGACCCATGAGCTGGCAGCCTCACTGTGTGTGTCATGAGAAACAGCACAATCTGTACTGCTACGTTTTCAGAAATAAACAGTTTCCCTTTTCTGAAGATTCCAGGCTGGCCTCTTAACTTTTATCCACCCAGGCATCCAGGGAGGGTTAAATGATCACTGTGCTACATATTCATGCTATACAGTTGCTGAAATCAAATATATCTCACTTAAAGGACTAGGTCAACATGTTGGGTAAAATGCTTGTTTACTTTCTTTCTGAAATGAATGTGATATCAGAAGATCATCACTAATCTCACGATCTGTTTATTAAAGTGAGACTATAACTTTGTTTATTCAATTCAGTACACTTTCGTGGGATCTATGTCTGGTATAACAGTAGCTTGGTGGCTAAACATATACACTGCTTACAAACAGCATTGCAGATGGTCTCACATTTGGCATCATTGACCTGTAATTGCAGCTTTACTAAAGCTGCTGCTAGCAGAAAAAAAAAAAAAAAAAGCTTCTTTTTTTTTTTGTGATGGGGGCAACAAAGAGTTGTGAACACATCAACATATTCAATTTGACGGTAACTTCCCCCACAGCTCTTATTCACCCAAGGAACAGTTTGTTTAACATGGCATGCTCGATGATTTCCCCTGGCTGAAGTACCCTAGACAGCTGGTCCCAGGTCGACTCCCGGTCTGGCGGATCTTTACCTAGTGTCATTCCCCACTCTCTCCCTGTTTCCTGTCTCATCTCCACTGTCCTGTCCATTAAAAGGCAAAAAAGCCCCAAAAATAACCAAAAAAAAAAAAAAAACATGTCAGAGGCATTTTTTAACAAGACAGAACCGATTTTCATTTCCCACTGCCATAGATCTTTATGCTAAGCTAACTCCAGCCCATTACTAATCTGCAAAACATAGAGTTAGCCATCAATTCTCTCATCTCACTTTGTTTCCGTAAATATCTAACTGTTCATTGAAAAACTCCATAGCAAACCAAAGGGTGTATTACCACACATGTGGGTGAACGCACAGAGGTTTGAGGAGGAGTTCTGAGATTCAGGAGGTTTTGTTGGTTAGTTTAAGACCTCTAAGCCACTTCTCCTGAAGCTCACAAAGTGTGAATATTGTCTTTTTCTGAGCGAGTCACTGCACGGCGGTATCAAAGCCATGGAAATTGACAAAGCGCTTGGCTTGAATCAATGGAGCTCCGAGATCAAAGGCGGGCGGGCAGTTGCTGAAGTGAAGGTTTCCTTAACCTTGCGCGGTTCAAGTCTGGTGACCTATGACCTGAATCATTAGATGAATATATTTTCAAGTGAATTTATCGAACCTGACTAAACCTGGCTACAACATTCAGGCCCTAAGGGGTGGTATATTCTTCTAATACACTTGGGTTTTACTGGAAATGGTTTCATTTATAATCCTTTCTTTGTCTAGTTTTTGTAAATCAAGAGACCTTGAGCATCTACCTCAAGCCTAACCAGCAATTTCTATGACATTTTAGGACCTTGCCGTCTTGCCAAAGGTTACACATAAAACAAAATTACTGTATCATCACTGCTGCGAATGTATCATCCTGTTGTTTGTATTCATCTGTGATATTCAAAGGCTCATGCAGTCAGATGTGACCTTGCAGCCATGCATTCGATACAGTCTGCAATGTTTCAGGCCAAGTTTTGGCAGTACAGAAGTAGCTGCAAAGTCATCCACAATGCAAAACATGTGAATCCTGGATTTGACCACTATTGTTTGTATTCTGTCTATATTCCATTAAATCTGTCTTACTCTGGGGAGTTGTTAGCTGATACAAAATGAATTTCCGCCATATTCAGCTCTATCGGAGAAATCAGCAGGAACTCTGAGCCAACTTCATAAATACACACATCTATCCTCTGCAGTTCCACTTTTTCTAACACACACACACACACACACACACACACACAATCCTCATACACTGATAAAAGCAAGTACAGACTTAGACTTGATGTCTCATGCATATTCTGTGTAGTCATACTAGCAGAGGCAGAACTGGGGAACACACACAGATAATAAAACCACATTTTATTCTAGGTCTGCTTGTATAGTTGCTGATGAACAGGATATGACATTACTGCACTGCTGCACTGCATTCTGCCTGCAGTCTGGTAGAGGACCATACAGTCATAAGCTACCCTGAATTAGTACTCTACAGCCCCTTCACCATTCACCCAGCTGTAGTGTCCTAAAAATATGGTATACTGTACTGTAAATAATCATGGAATAATAGTATACTGTATAGTGTGGCCCCAAGCGGCGCCATCTGCAACTCAGTCAGTAGCATTGCCACCGAAACCTGAACTGATGAGCTACAGCAAAGTTTTCACAACACTGTTGGGTTCTTGATTTGCAAATGACACACAAAGAAGCAAGACTAAGAGTCTACAGCCACGTTGGTGACTATCAGTAATATACTCAAGCACAGTTGTGCTTTGAGCCAAATACCAGTGTCAACATGCTAACATGATGCCATGTAACGATGCCAATATAATGTTTACCACATTCATCATCTTCATTTAGCATGCCAGCATGCTAAAATTTGCTAATTAGTCTATACACAAAGTGCAGCTGAGGCTGATGAAAATGTCATTAGGTTTGCAGACATTTGACAAACAAATTAAAAGGTAGAGTTAGATTAAAAAGTCATAAGATTACCAAGGTTAGCACAATTTATCCTCTAAGGACCAGGAATGCCTGTATAAAATTTTATGGCAACCCATCAAATTCTTGTTGAGTTGTTTCAATCTGGACCAAAGGGACACCTCAGGTACTCTTCACAACCCAGCCAGCATTTCCTGTATATACTCAGGCAATGAACTGTGATCTTTTACATGTGTAAATTACCACTAAGTTGCTCATTATGAAACAGCCTATAGGAGGGTAAAAGGCCTACTTATGTTATCCTTATACTGGTCGCTCTCCTGGGTAAAAATCCACAGTTATTTATGATTCACATAAACAAAAGAACATCTTGGTAGCAAGTACAAGCAGCTGCTATAGCTAAACATGCAAAGAAAACATCACTTACACAGAAACTGAAACCTTATCAACCTTACCAAGAAGATGTTTTCTTTACCAAGATGTCACAGTAGTGCCTACACAGTCTGACTTACAAATTATCTTGACACTTCTTAGCCACAAAGATAAGGGCCAAAAAATAACATAAAAAACTGAAGGGGAGGTCTTAATGAAACCGCTTTGATCATGCACTTAGTTATCACAGAAATAATCCTTGAGGTACTAATATAGGAGTTTGCCCAAAATTTGTTATCAGGCTACCTATGGCAACAATAGGATCCTCGGGTTTAAGTCTATGTCAGGTCACACACAGAAATCTATTTTTAGATTTATTATACCCTGGTTATTTCAATGACACGCAGACGAATAAAGAGAAAGAGAAAAAATAAGACTTTCAGAAATGCTGGCTCAGCACAGGGCTCATTGTGGGAGGATTGTGGGAGACTTGGTCTACAGATGAGTCAAGGAGAACCATTACACATAATATCAGAATGAATAGGACAGCGGTCTTAGTGTGTGTGGGAATCAAACTTTCATCCCTCGCACAGTTCCTATGGTTTAAGTGCCTATGAATAACCTTTTATTACTGTACTCTTAAGAAGCACTGATTGTACTTATTTGAAATAAGTAACAAGTAACAAGTGTTGTGCTTTTTTAAACTCCTGATATTGTAACTGTATTTTATAGTAAAATGGCTATTTTATTACATTTGGTGCCAAAGATATACATTCATGAGTGTACACAGGAAAGTATGAATAAATGTATTACAGCCAGATGACACTCATGAAGGAATTAAAAAATAAATAAATAATACAATCCAATTTTGAACAAGCTGTGTATTGTTGATATGCCTCCCCAATGGTTCCTCGGTGGATGCAGTTACAGAAAAAGTCATAGAAACATGTAACATAAATCTACTTTTTATTTAGTCATTGGTAAACTTGTTCTTCAGCTAAAGGAAATGACATACTTCAGACCTACCACTGAATACCCTTTCTTTAAAAACTAAAACAGGTGTTAAACATATTAAAACATATCTGGCTTATGTGAACTGTTGATGTGTCCCATGATGGTCTAAAAATGGCTGAAAATAAATCTGAGACATTTAAAAAGAACAAGAATACAGCTGTTCTCTACATAGAAACACTGAGTCAAGGCACTGAACAGGATTTTCCTCCTTAAAATGCCATATAATTACTTTTCCAACTAAGTCATTACTTATGGCTGGTTACTAGTCCCTGCCTTCTGTCTGTATTACTGTTGCTGTATTATTTTTGGATGGTCAGGACAGTGGTTTGGGCCTTAGCGCCTGAAAGCAGTATCTCTGATAGTATCTTGCCAGATCATGATTCCTTGAAACTGCAACTTTCATTTGTTAAAGCTGTTATGTTAGCAAAACATTGCCTATTCATGCATACAGCAAACACAGAGCAATTCAGTATCTCCCCTTAGAGCTATTTTCTAGTCATCTGACAAATGTAAGTTTTTTCACTGGGCTCAAGGCTCCAGTTTGGTCCCCTAGCTCCATTGGTTCCTTTAAAGTCAGCAGCTGTCCATGGTTTTATATGAACTGGTGAACTAGTATCAACTTGTTTATATCAGTTAGTCAAACAAGAATAAGCAGAAAGCTTTTAACACTCATAGTGAGACACTGATTCTCAGTGGGATTGCCAGCAATAGCAGCTCTTTCACATTGTGTCATTTGACTGTTCACATTTGATTAAAAAAATGTTTAAAGGAATGGTTTGCCATCTTAATACCTTAATTTAATAATCCTGATTCATCACTAACAAACATCAGACTTTGCACTGCCCTTATGTTGTACTTAATCATGTTTTGTGTTTTATTATGACAAGCTACATGTGGGTACTGCCTTGTAAAAAACACCTTTCAGCCTTGCATTTGAAACATGCTATTCCAACAAAGATTATTATATTATTATGCAGAGTCAAATACAAATATCAGTTAAATATCACTTTTTGTGTACATTCAATGTTTAGCCCAGATTAGCTCAAACAAAGCAGGAGGGAACAGTTAGGATACATTTATCAAAAGTGGAAAAATAGTCTGTTTTCCAGCAATGGTACACTCACACAGCTGGTGATTTTTTACTTTGTGAATATCTTACCTTAGTGTCAGTAAAAGGACCACACACCCCCAATCTTGTCTCCTGATCCTTCATTTGCCACACCGCAATGCAACACAGACCTAAAGTGGGAGTATTGCACACCAGTTACCATACAAAACCATTGGTTTTAGGTTTGGAGAGGCAAAACTTCAAAATTCTTACTACATGACATGCTAGCTAGCAAACAGTTCAGCCTATCTATAATCCAAGATGGTTTATAATGATTTCTTCCTGATTTACAGGAGGGACGTTCAACAGCACTGCACTCAGGTGCTGCCACTGGTGGCTGGAAGCTGCAACTGTCTTTTCTCCCACATCAGTACTGACTCATTTTGACTCTCTCATATATCTGTGGTGAGCAACCAGACCAGCAGTTTCTTCCACCTCCTCACTCTGCAGGGCAGCCTGCTGACTCAGCAGTTGAGAGGGGTCCGACTGCTGACCTCACTCCTGGATACTTTCCAATGGGAACAGCCCCACAGGAGTGAGGTGGTTTACTTATTTCAGCAACTTCGTTGTTTCACCGCATAGCAGTGTTAATGTAATGCTGTTAGTCAGGTGACAGCCAAGGTTAAATCCTAAAAGGTAGCATAATATTGTTTTTTGTAATGTGTTCGGCGTTAAAGATGTTCTCCACTAAAGGCTAATCTGTTGGATATATTAACATTAATGTCAGTCCCAGGCTACTGTAGAACATACTGTGTCAAGATTACATTATACTATATGTATATCCTCTGGGATTAAACTGAAACATGAGCCTGTCTTCTCAGTATCAGTGTGACTATAATGAACTTTCTTCATGTGTGCGTGAGCACATAAAGCAACACAAAACTGACCCTTGGTAAAAATTTAAAAAAGTAAATGTTATTTTTGCCATCTTAAACTTCTTGTTCAGATAGCAAATGTAATGGTAAAGGTACTACAACAAGCTCAGGATAAGTTTAGAACTGAGAATCCTGTCCAACAAAGTCTGCATTAGGAGGAGGTTGGGGTGGATGGAAGGGTCAACAAAACACAGGACTTTCACACCATTTGGTTCTCAGTTGAAATGAATAGTCACTGTTGTTTCTTTAATCCATGACTTTCCACAATCAATTTTTGTGCATACACCTAACCAAGTACTTTTTACACTTGTGATGCCTTAAAACTATTAATAGTCTCTTTTATATGATTAAATCATGTATCCAAGCTTCGGAAACTACACAACCTGAGTAGAGGAGGCATCTTCTTTCTTTCTGTCAGCCCCTTTGTTAATAAGACCCTTTCTCCTCTGACCCAGGGCAGATGCATCAATCAAATTAATAGTATTCATTGTTAATTTTTGTAGAATTTAGCCTAAAATTCAACTCTAGTACCATCTTCCCACTCATCAGAAATACTGAGCTTCACTGAACTTGTCTCTGGTCAACAGCTTCTAAAAGCAACGATATTTTTAGATTCTATCTTATTCCAGGTGAAAAAGACACTTCATTTCAGCAGCATACTTTATTTCAGCAGAATATTTCCATTAGTCCTTGTCTCCGCCAGTCCTTTCCATCTCCTAAAAACAACACTTCCACCTCCGTCCTCCAAACTATGAATTTGCCATTACTGGTTGCTGCTGTTGCTGTGCTGACGTAAAGTGGAACAATTTGTCTGGTGATGTTTTACCATGGAAACAGTGCTGGGCAGGAGGACTCTGAGATTTCACAACAAGTAGGAATGGACCAGCACCCACACACCCATTTTCTTTATCTCTCTTTTTCTGTTCCTGTCACAGTATATTTATCAATCGTGCACATGCATAGGGATGGACAAAATAACCGAAACATTGATAAGTACAGTACAGTACAGCAGTCCAGCAGTTAATAGTATGTGACTTGCTTTTTGTTATGTTTGTTTGTTTCATATTTTAATTCTGTTCTGTTATTTTGTTGGGGGTTTTTTCTTTTGCTGATGCAAAAGAAAAGTTTTATAATTTCTGAAACTCTTCCCCCTTGACATGTAACCCTAGCACCAGAGAAGAATGTTGATTCTGCAAAACCCCAAATTACTGTATGTAATTCTAATGCCAACATTTTTTTTAAAATACGTGCTTTCTACAATATCTGTACATGGCAAATAAACTATGGCTATTATGTGGTTAGGTTTAGACAACACATGGTTAAGGTTAGGGAAATAAAAAAAGGTTATTTGCAGACACAAACTCCTCTCTTCGGCATGAATATCAGACTCAACCATCCACCTCAACAAATTCCCCTCTCAAAGGCCATGATAGGCTTGAATCAAACTAGTTTTTATGGTGTATCCTAGGGCTGCCCCCTAAAAGTTGATGAGCTGACGAAACCACTGAAAAGACCCTGACTCACAAAACTTAAGCTGACTCACAGTACACGCACAGAATAATGCAGGAGCAGTAGTGAGGCAAGCTGCAAACTTTACAAACAAGTCTTGCCTAAAAATGACCGAACCACATAACTAACGGTGATGGAAGCAGAGACAGTGATGGAAACGGAGGGCAGGGCCACACCAGACAGCATGAGGCAGGGCAGTGTGACTTGTTTCTGTTGGCTGCTCTGATACTCTCAGCTCTGGTGTCAGTTCTGCCTGCCTGCTGACAGCTACATGCCAGTCGCAGGAGCACACACAGCTAAAGCAGAAACTACTGGTGTTATGGCAAGTTAAATTGGCTGCCAATACTATCAGCAGTCCGGCAGGAGAGACACTCCACGGTCATTTCATAACTGAGCTATGACCACGCCAACTTTATGTCTACATGACAGAGAGGAAAGAATAGTCAAATCTCAATATTCAACAGCTAAATCCAATTCAACTAATAAAAGCCTTGGTGTATCCTCTGACCATGTCACACCAAAAAGCCTGCCATTATTGAAAGTGGATAAAATAAGCATACTTTTGGATGGTCTTCCCTTAAAAGCAAGCATGGTGTTGCACTTGTTTGTACATATGAGAAATTATGGAAGCGGTTGAGTGTGAAGAATAAAATAAAACAGCTTGAGAGAGAAGTCCAAACCCTGCATACGTCTCCACACACACCTTGTCAATTGTTGTATGGAGAAGTAACCCAACATTTACACCCACTGTTGGATGGATTATTATTTCAGAAAAATACAAAAACTGTGAGATGCAGTCCCCTCAACAGAAGGGATTTCAGATGCCAGTTGGCCATCCAACAAGCACTGTGCATAAAGCATACAGATGCCTAAATATGTATACGGGACACTACTTCCTGCATTGGCGCGTGTTATAAATCGAAAGTCCAATATGAGTGTATTTCTGAGAATACTGGGCTGTGCCTCAGTAAATAATGCTACTATTTTTTTGTAACTGATGCACCTGCAGTTCAGCCAGCAACTACTGTACATCAAAGTTACAAAAGGTACCTGGTGAGTCATAAAAAGTTGAATGGGCCATCTTGGCTTTAGCAGAAATCTAAAGTCATCCTTTACATAAGTGAGTTTACAAAGCAAAATAAGCCAAACAGAGCAATGCAAAGGCTGCACAATTGCTGCTTCATTGACTGTTGCGTCAGTTGAAAAATCTGCAAAAGTATGTGATGTGAAAAGTGAACACACAACACAGGAAGACTCAAAGAGTGGTCACTCAGCAACACTGACTTAATGATTCTTAACAGGCTATTTACTCAGCAACACAATCCAGTCACACCCTCCAAAATGACCAAGACAGTCTCAACAAAAAACTTACCACCTCAAACATATATTAGTTTGTAGTGCTTATCTTAACTTAGTCTGCGCCTGCAAAATTACAGTAAGTCCCTACCTCACCTCCCTCTTCTTTTCCTCCCACATTCCCTCCATGTCCCCCCTAAACTTAGCTCTCTCCACTCTCTTAATCCAGTCTGGGAGAATCCAGTCTGGGTCTGGGTCTGAGTCATGAGGATCTGACTCACCTCCTCATGAGTCTAAACACCATTAGTTTCCAGGTGGTACACTGAGACGCTATTGTGTTTCTGATTAGCCAGCCGAGGCACTTTTCCCTCAGAAAAACAAGAGGTTTATCCTGTGTCTGTGTGGGGGTGTATGTAGAGTTACCAAAGTCTGCATCTTGTGAGTCTGTCTATCAGTGCGGGAGGTTTTTGTGTGCATTCCCAGATTAGTGTGTGTGGTCCAATGGGCTGAATGTATGTGACAGAAAGAGAGAAAATGTGTCTGTTTCCATCATGATTAATACCAGAGTCAGACCACCAGGCTCGATGTTGCAGGTGGGATGTCTTTGTCTCCGCTGAGGGTCCAGTAGTGACTCAGTCTCACTAACACTCTCATTCTAACAAACTAATTTGATATACTGGTTCATGTCAGTGCCAATACTGACCACAACAAGGAGCTCTCATTTCAAAAGTTATTCTGAGTTAAGTGACCGACTCGTCATGATTTTCTAAATCACTTTTGTTCAACATCTCATTGTCATTTACTCCAGCTAAATGTCATACAGCATCAATTATGTCAGTAACACATTTCTGTAAAGATGAGACAGACAATCACATTTCATCAAAACGCAAACATCAGACTACAAGCCTGCCCACCGTTTGTTCACATTCGTAGTAGTAAAGGTTTAATGCTCTCTCTAACATGATGATGTTTTTAATGTTATGTTTTCTGAAACATTAAAAACATCACCATGTTAGTATGCTAATGTTAGCATTTGACTCTTGGTCTTGTTATGTCTGTGAAAACAGGACTACTGTTGGAGTACATTTGTAACGAACATGGACTGAAGTTGACAGCAGCAATGGAACTGCTCAGACAAGCAAGCTATAGAATTTTTAAGATAAGATGTTGGGTGGAATATTCCTTTAAAGAATATGTATAATATGTATATAAACAACTTGAGTAAAAGCCTGGACAGGTGCAGCTATTCCTCTGTCCCACCAACGCTGGAAAACTTCAACTGCAGCTTAATCAATATTCACTATGAGGGGATACACACACAAATACTGAATTAGCTTAATGCATTGCCACAGCTGTCTCTGCCCTCACTGTGCTGATATACTGTGTGAACCAAATCCTGACTGTTTCTCACTACTCTCCTCCATTGTTGCTTTTAAGTATACCAATCAATACCGCCAGCTGATGCCCATCAACCAATCAATACCTATCATTCCCTGGGGTGGTGGGGTCTCAGGTTGAAAGAATCCACTGATGGTGGCGATGCTGGAGGGCACAAACACACTGAGCCTAAATTCTGATGGGACTGATGTAGAAAACATTGCCCTCTTCTGGCTACAACCAGAACCCACACTTTGTACAACAGGGTCATTGTTGTCTCTGGTCTGATTAATATTTCATCTACTTTAAACTCAGTAGTGAGTGAGATGTTCAGAATAAAATCGAGCCTCCAAATAATGACTGGGAGAATACCTTTTAATACCTTTTTCAGAATGACTTGAATATAACTGCATCTTAGGTGCCTTAACTGTCACATAACTATAGATTTTTGTGTACAAATATAAGATACAGTTTCTTAGTCAAGTATTCTTCAACAAATGTGCATAGTTACAAAGTTTCTGCTCTCTTACTGCTGCACACAGTCGTGAACATGTAGTGCTTGTCTCTTACTAATTGATACTTAAAACATTATATTTATGCTTGCATACTGTACACACATATACTTACACTACATGTACTGTATATTGGGCATCAGCTAGATGCTCAGTATACAATACATTATATCTGTTACACTGTTTCTCCTAAAGCAACAACATTTAAAGAACATATATGAAATACAATTGATTAAAATTTGTGGTTAACATTATTAAAAGGCTTTAAAAAAAACATCTTAAGGAGTTATTTAAGGGTTGAGAGAAGGTTTCAGTTTCAGCAGTTTTCAAACTCAAACAGCAGGTGGAGACAGAGTGGACCTGTAGATCTGAGGCTAGCTGTAGAAACATGGAGAGTGGAGCATAGAGCTGCAAATAATGATTATTTTCTTCATTGATTAATTGCTCAATTGTGCTTTTGACTAATCAATTAATTGCTCAGTCTATAAGATGTCAGAAGATAAAGAAAAATGCCCAGAGTACAAGGTGACATCTTCAGATTACTTGTTTTGTTTTTTTCTTAAAAAGTTGCAGATTAATTTTCTGTCGATCAACTAATCGATCAATTGACTAAAAGATACACTCTCCTCTCAGCACCTGTTTGTGCAGTGCCTCTGAGCAAGGCAGTGAACCATCAACTCTCACTGGTAATATGGCTGTCCACTGTTACTGATTTATCAATACCCTTTTTAGTCTTTTAGCAGCATGTTTGAGAACTAGTTTAGTATCATTATATTAACCTGCTGTGTTTTGTTAAATGTGAAAAAAGTGAGAACTTTGCTGCAGCAGCTACTGTAACTACAATGTGCAGATGGGTATTAAGCAGATATGGATCCCTGCACAAATGTCATGTCCATGCCTTTCCACTGAGAGGCGATATAAGCCTGTGTATAGCACAGGGTGGTGACACTAGCCCTGCATCCGTCCACATTCAGTAAAACGTGGTGCAACTAACAATGTCCAGAATCAAAAAAGGATAGGATGGATAGGATCAATTTTTTTTTTCCTAGTTTTAAGTCTTTTCAGACCTTAAACCTGAAAAATCAGGTCAGATCATCTCATTCATTTTTGTGACATAGAACACTATGTCAGCTCTGCTTTTAAGAACAATTCGTGACTATTGCATGATCAAGTGGTGCAATACCCCAAGATGCATAAAAGAGGAAAATATGTTCTGTTCATTGCAGTGTGCTATGGCTTTGACCTTTGACCTTTCACTCTGTGTGCTCACAGGAAGTTGCTGTAACATCACTTCAATGAAATAAAAAGCAGATATGTAAATGCATATGAGGCAAAAGCCATTTTGCATGAAAAGATAAGCAATTGACGCGTGAAATCTTTTTTTTTTCTCTCCCTTTTTCTGAACAGTTTCAGACTCCGCCACCACCACTTCCTCTGCTGTGAAGCCACTGGGTGCAAGTCTTTACTGGAAACCAGTAGCTCTGACTAAAAACTCCACAGTAGTAGTGTACCGTGCACTTGTGGCAGCCGTTACTTACCAATAAATTGCATAGTGTGAGACAGTTAACCCCTCAGTGTCATCTGCACTGGAACTGTCACACATCCTCTATCCTCCCAGCTGCACCCAAAACAGCATCTTACTGGAAACCAGTACCATTAACTGTAAACCAGTGTGGTCGCCCAACACAAACCTCTGTGTATTATGGGTGTGAGTGAGCTGTTATTACTACAATTCTGACGAGAGCAATTCACTGTCAATTCATGGAAGAGGATTAGTTTCAAAGTTCAAGTGCTGATAACAGACATTTGAGTAATGCCTATTAAGGCATGAAAATGAATGCTGTTACTCTTGCTGATGTCACTGTGGTTTCTCTGACTGGACTAAAAGTGAAAAGAGACCAGTTCCTGGTGGTCTAACTGTCCAGCTACTCAACAAGGCTTGCTGCAGAGTCCAAACTTCCACAAACACAAAAAAACCCTGCAACAAGCAAAACTGCAGGCTTGAAAATTCCACACGTGCAATATCAAATTTAACAAGAAAAACAGGCATTGCATAAAAAGGAAATACTAAATATGAAAATATTTTTAAAAACAACAACAACCATGCATACATGCACTACATTCTGCTTCCTTGTGCTCTCCCTGTCAGTCCTGCATCAACAGCTTTGACAACTGACACTCTCACGTTTTTTGCACCCACACAATATTCAGGCATGTTTCTACCAGAGATTTCCTCAGTAATACTAAAGAGCAAATACACCATGTGGTAAAGCCGGACACCAGCACAGCATTATTAAGGCGGAAAAACAACAACCAACTAATGATTGAAATCCCAGATGTGGATCACAGATTTTTAAAAACATTTAAAAATCACATGAAGCAATTTCTTGTGGTGAGGTCTCTCTGTGCAAATCTGAAACTTTCTGAGACATCTTTCTAAGAAACAGTCAGGAATGAAAACACAACCCTCTTCCAGCCCTGTTTGGTGGAGGCAGCGTAACACATGCCAGTGATAACACAGCCACCCAGGTAAACTACATGTTTTGCACATTAAGGGCTGATAAGATTTTGGAACATATCTTAGAAAAAGTACAGTGTGATAAGACAGGAATGCTGCTGACAAGCTAGGCTAATGAGCTTGAGTCCACTGTACTTTCACTTTACCTTCAAAATAAAAGAATGAAAGGTTACAGCTGGCCACAGGAGCAACAGGTATGCACATACACTGCACCCACTCACTCATACAGTGTGCACAAACACCCTCATGAAATTCACACACACAAGCACACTAAACACTCCTATAAACAAATCAGTGAATACAGACATACACTCTACTACACTCTTTACCACACTAGTGCAAAATCCTCACTTAACCATGGCTCATGATACAAATTTTATGGTTTTCATGTTTTAACCCCAATAGAAGGCTCCTGTCCTATCAAGCTACAAACAAGGCTGCTGTTATTAGTTCCTGAAAAGTTTAGATGTATTATGTCAAAATCGAGGCTTTGACAGTGACAGAAGAGGAAGTGCTACTGTCCCTGTGCTGCAACTGATGCGTGTGCTTATGTTAAAATGTACTGTTGCGTTGTACTGATGCATGTACTGTAAACTTTGTACCGTATTCTCTTTAAGCTGGTTTCAAGGCAGAACCAAGAGTCGGTCAGTGTCTTGGCAACGACAATTTCTGCTACAAGTCAAATGTCAGAGTAGTCGTGAGCACTTCCACGAAACATCAGCGGTACAGGTGCTGGGTAGGATGGGTGAGAAGAAGCTGCACACTGGAATCACAGATGCCTTTAATTTTTTTATTAGCAGTGTTTTAATTGACTATAGGTCATCCTTGGCCACAAAAAAGGAGGAGGACCTGCAGTGGGTCAAAACCTAAATTCCCCTAGAGATAGAGCTGAGGGAGATTAGCTTAGCTTAGCATAAAGACTAGAAACAGAGTGTAACAGCTAGCCTGGCAAAGCACCTGCCAGCACCTCTAAAAAGTCACATATTTACGTGTTGTGTCTAACCTTAACAGAAACTTTAAGAACGATAATTTGTGGTTTTAGGGGGAATTACACGCTGTAACTATTTCCTGACAAACAGCAGCCGAACACAGGGACTTGGACTGGAATCTGCTGCTAGCTGGTTGCCTGCCAACTTCACTGCGAATTTATGTTAGGCTTCTTTTTAAACTTTGGACAGAGCCACGCTAGCTTTTTCCCCCTGCTTCTAGTCTTTATGCTAAGCTAGGATCATCACCTCCTAGCTCTAGTTCCACATTATAATCAATATATTTATAATAACATATAGACATATGATATAGAGAATTATCACCTGAATCTACAGCACCCCTCTGCATTCCAGAGCTTTATAGTGAGTTTCAGCTCATTGTTTTGCTGTCCCTGTACCTGCAACCATTTTCGCTCACTCAAACTACTCTCATATGTGCGGTTTGCTATCACAGAAAGCAGCTTTTTCACTGGACACTGTTGCATAGTTATTGCATGTTGAAAGCACAAACACAAGACTGGTAGCGTAGTCCCCAAAATGTCAAACTCTTCCTTTAAGACCATCACCAGACCCCAAACTCCCTGCTGAAACTACCACTGTGAAAAATGACACAAAGTGGCTTCTGAGGGAAAATCTTGTGTTCAAAAATGTCAAGAAAAACCTATTTCCATCTGTGACTTTATCCACTGCGGGTCGGAAAAGGTTTCATAATACCAAAGTTGGTAAAAGAGGAGGAACACACAGAGGAACAAGGTACTCCTTCAACTGAAGTGAGAGCATGAAAATGGAGGTGCAGCTGCAAGGTTGAATGAATGACATTGCTATCTCAAGTTATTTTAGGTGAAAGGCCTTCCATGGATAACAAGTGTTATGTTTCAACCAGTGAGGTATCTAATCAAATGCACTAGATCACATGCCGTAGTAGTAGAGTTTAGAGTCAATAACACCCCCGTGCAGTTGAATCTCTAACTTGTGTCTAATCTGACTAATGAGATGCCATAATTCAGGCTGAACTGAAGCCGATAAGGACTACAAATATGACAGTGAGATGACGAACCAATTTCAGTACTGTTTGCATGTGTGTGAAGTAAAAGCTGCCTACTCATTTGTTTTTGTCAGTGCACAAATAGACACAAAATGTACTTTCATTTGAATGAGCTATCTGTGGTTTGCATCTCTCTCTGCAGCATAAAGAGCACAAGTAGCCTCGACAGACATCTGCTGACTGCATGCTCAGGAAAGTGAAGCAATGCAACCACTGTAATACAGTCTGAGGTGGCAACAGTTGAAGCCTTGAAATTTTTTCTGTGGGTGGTGGCTACGAGCTCAGTTGTCATGTTGGGAGTAATTCGACCAACCCAAGATGTTTCCCATAGTTTTTGCTTCTATGCTCTGACAGTCTGTAGTTGGTGGTGCTGGATAACTTAAAGCTGCTACAATCAACTTTTATACTACACTAATACACTATACTAATGACTACATCACTAACAGTGAGAAACCCACAGAGAAATGTCTGACTCTGCACTTCCCCTCAGCTTTACAGAGCATTTTAGCGTCTTTGAGGTTACTGTTTTGGTTTTGCAGCTGCAACTTTACTGTTTTGGTTAATTCTCACTGCTCATATACTGTCTTTCCCAGCCACAACAGGCAGCTTTTAAACCAACTGTGCAGCATTTGCCTAGCCACAGAATGACAGTCAAAGTTCATGACTAGCTGATGAACATAGTGGAGCATTTAGCAGACCGATATTTCCTGTAGGAGTTGGTAGAGACCAAAAACAGAGGTAAAAGAGAAGTGGATATCTGAGTTGTTTTCATCAGGTGGACACAAACATGACTCCAAATGACTGCTAATGTTGCTCCACATTTGCTATTTGCTAATAGGTTTGCTGCATCAACTTAAAAGGTGATAATATCATTGTGTTTACAGCTTGTTTCTGTTGCACCCAAAAGTTGTGGCCAAAAGAATTCAGTTAATGGGGGTTAATGTTTAATCTATTTGACTAGCTGTAACCTGAATCTCACCTCTCTGTGACTGATAAAGTAGAATTTGAAATGTACCTCACACCTTTCACTCAACCTTCTCTGCCTATGTGTGCGTCTCCATAGCAACATCTCTCGTGTACATTTCCTCTAATTTGTCTATACCGAGGCACAGCATACAGAGCAGCCTATAATCAGCCAGTTCCTGCTTTGACTCCATTTCCATGCTCACCGACACAACTCACAATACAAACAGCTCGATATCACAGTGATACTGGAGAGAGCATTATTTGCTGTGGTTATACAAAAGATGTGACTTCACCATGGTAAAAGAATTCCTAAAGGGCTTACAGCTTTAGACTGCAGACACAGCTATAGCTATAGCTACATTGTATAAAACTTTTACTTCAATTTAGCAAAGATACACAAGTTAAAAAACAGTAAGGTGCAAGAGGTTTTAAACCAGGAATAATCAGGCTAGCCGCTTCTCCGTTCCCAGTTTTTGTGCTGAACTACATGAAGATGGATCTAAATAGTTGAACTGATAACAACTGATTAGTCGACTGACAGAAAATTAGCTGGCAACTATTTTTGATAATCAGTCAATCGTTTCAATTCAAGAAATTCTCTGGTTTCAGTTTCTTACGTGTGTGAATTTGCAGCTTTTCTTTGTCGTATATAACACAAAATTTCATATCTTTGGGTTTTTGACTATTGGTCGAACAAAACAAGCAAACTAGCAGACTGAAGACTTAAAGTGATTTCGATTTTTTTCCTTTCCTTTAAACATCTATAGACTAAATGAATCAATAAAAGAAATGACAGATCAATAAATAATTAAAATAATGGTTAGTTGCAGCCCTACAATGATACAAAATGGAGCAAAGCAGCAAATCCTCACATCCGAGAGGCTACAGAAAATATTAAATGATTACGATAAACAACTCATTTTACAGTTTAATTGTTTCAGATCTATGCTAGTGAGCCAACATGCACAAAAGTAAGGCCATCATACTGGCACACAAAAAAGGAATGCAGCCACCATTAATATTATTAGTTAGCTTGTGTTTGACAAGCACGTAGTAATTAAGAAAGTCAAGTATAGATATATCAAGCACAGTCTGTACACCCCCACACTGTCCTGAGAGGAGGACTAATTAGATGAATATGAGAAAACACCTGTGGCGGTGTTCTCTGGATATGTAGGGACTTTAAAGGTTTTGGGTGGAGGTGGAGTTTCACCTACCATAACATGCTTGTGGGGGTGACGGGATTGCTTTTTAACAGTAACCTCAAGTGGCATTTCACAAGCTTAAGACAAGTCAACAACAGGCCTTAAGAAGACTGGTATTGTTCACGCTGGCTCACTGTCATACTGTCATTTGTTAGTGGGACACTTGAATAGAACAGAGCAACCATTAACATTATTAGTAATACCTGTGCTTTCCCTGCTATGGCAATTTCAAATGTCTCCAGTCTATAAACTCCCACACATACCTGAGAAGAGGTCTGATTGGGTTAGAGATGTGAAAACACCTGTGTGGGTGTACAATGGATGTGTAAGGGCTTTCTTTAAAGGTTTCATTTTCCAGTAGCATATGAATTACTATAAAAAAAAAAGCTTGTGGGAGGATGATAGGGTCAATAATCAATGTTTCACTTTATGATTACTTGGCCGATGGCTAAGTTTTTCGGATTTTAAAACTTATTTTAGGTTATGCGCTGTTTTGGAGTAACACTGCCCCCTAATGGCATTTTACAAGCTCAACAGAAGAGAATGATTATTCTTAACACTGGTTTAGAATGCAAGTATTGCAGAAGGATCACCCAAAAAAAAAAAAAAAACATATGCAAGACATCTTTATGTGAAGTATGGATCAAAATACCCATTGGCGTTTTTGACAGGACTTGAGCCACAGGTTAACTAAAGCTCTTTAACTTACTTTGTGCTTCCTGCTACAGCTGGAATATCTACAAAAGGAATCACAGCTGGCTGGGCACAGTGCAACTTGTCTTTAAAATTTACAAGTATTTTACATGTAATCTGTCATCTTGTTCCGGCACCAAAAATATACGATATGGTATCGGTTAACATCACGCCAAGTGTCCATATGTGGATTTTATTTCTTCCTGCTGGGCATCATATTTAGTTGCTGGGGATGCAAAATGGTGCATGTGACAAGAGGAAGCTTGTGCTGCTGAGGTCACTAGGAAACAGAATGAGGAAATGACTGAGTGCTGTCTATATAACACACACACAGCTATACAGGGAATACAATACATCATCTCAAAGAACAAGCCTCTTAAAATAAAGGCTGTGCAAATAAAACATGCAAACACACTCCCAATTGTCTCTCTTTCACACCCACTCTCTCTCTTTCTGTCTCTCTCTCACACATACACACACGGTCTCTCTTCCTCCCTCTCCCTCAAACACACTCGCTCAATATTCAGCTCATATCCGGGTTGACAGCTCTCTGCTTCTCAGTCTCCAGTCACATGAATGGAGGAAACAGGGACAGGGAAACCCCATGACACTCACTATGAAACTCTCCCACACACACCACACCACACCTCTGAGTTTATCTACGTCTTTACTTTTAATGAGTCCAAATAGTGGAGAAATGAGGTGATGACATGATGATGGGCAAAAGAAAAACTGACAAAGTTTTAAAAAAAACCCGAGATAATATCTTAAACTATTTCCTTAAATGTTTGTCCTTGTTGCAGAAAATGTAACGGACATGTTTCTTAGAAAATTAAATTAATAAAAAAAAACCTTGTGCATTTGCTGCATGTTGTGTCATGAGGAAAAAAAATGAGGGAACTATTCTCTCCAGTGTGGTGATGAGTTCTACTGTTGGAACTCTGCTCAAGGTCCACTTACTGGGTTTTCTCTGAAATTTTAGCCATACCTGATGGTTCTCATCAGCAGGTATGATAACTAAGCAAACCCAATCAAACTCAGGAAGATTGTGTGATGCAATCAAAAGCACCAGAACAACTACTAAATGGACCTTGAGGCGAGACTATTTTTAAAACTGAAATGTTTCACTGTGACTTTCACGGACCACATTCCGAAAATAAACCCTCAGTGATGCATCTGACTTGCTCTTACTCATTCAGATGATGCAGCACAGAATGAATCGGATTATTAAACAACCAGAAATCATCGTTCGGTTTGTATTGCTGTATTTATTTATTTATTTTTTTAATCAAGGGCGCACTTAATTGTGTTTTTGAATTCTCGGGAAACTCTTGGTTTCCGACAGAACCTGAACGCAGCATCTCCTGGAGACTTCCCTGGTTACAGCAGTTGGCCTTCATAAAAGTATTTAAGTGACGCCCACTGCATTCTGGTAAGACTCTTTCCAGGAGGTGACGCTCACACGCTGATAAGGATCAGACTATAAAAAGATCAGTGACATTCACACGAGTTTCAAGAAGATATTCTGCCGGCTGGTATTAATAAAAACCAAGTGCAGCTCCCCCGTCGTGCATTCACGGCTGCTGCACACTGGGGTAAAACGCCGACAGCGTGTCACCAAGTCAAAGAAAGACGTTTCAGGTCGAGTCATTCAATAACTTTTTTAAAAAATACAAAAGGAAGAGGAAGGCCGGGTTACTATCTCTGTCTGACACCGCATACTTCCTTTTATCTCTGCACAAACCGCCCATTACGCATGAGTGAGCTGTGCATGGCCCTCAAACCTCTGAACTTTTTAAAACACCCAGCAGTTTCTGCTGCGTCTGGTTCTTTGCAAAAAAAAAAAAAAAAGAAGAAGAGAAAAAAAGTTTAGAAATATCGCTCTGATGTTGCACTAAGTCATCCTGCAGAGTTCTATCAAAGTCACCAACTGCTTCCTCATTTAGACTTTGAAGGGAGCACAGCTGTGAGGCGGAGAACTTACCCGATTTTTAAACGTTTAATTCATGAAAGTGAATGAACTGACAGACTTACCCCGCATCACTGGCAGCCAGGCGCACACTTTGCACGTCTTCTCTTTCTCTTTTTAAACTCAGCCAACGTTTGCGAGGCGCGCATCTGCACCATTTTAATCTGACACTCTCTCTTTCACTTTCAAACTTTTGCACTGCGGGATAAAAGTCATCCTGAAAACAGCAGCGAGCCATGTGCGCGTTTCTAAACTCTGCCCTGACTCTCCTCACTAACTTTCTCTGGTTGTTGCGCCGGACTCGTCCTCTGCAGGTCCACCATTCATACTGAGATGGCTGCGAGACTTGCTCTGTAATACATTTTCGTATTTTTGGTCACACCCACTAGTCCTCCCCTCTCTGCTTGCACCAGGGGAAACCTCACAATGAATGAAGTTCTGTTTGTCATCAGTGTTAAACTAAGTCACACTCACAGACATAAAGGAACATATTGTAAAGCACGTAGACCTATTTACCTACTTAACAACAATGGCTGAAGGTAAAAAACACACCTGTCACTGACCTTAAGGAACAATGAGTGTTGGTGTTAAAGTTCACTCGCCATGGGCTGCCTGTAGGGAAAGAAAAACACACACACACACACATTACACAGAAACACTGGGAATCAAGAGAAAATAATACATAAAAAATTATGACAAATATTTCCAAATGAGAAAATCAATTGTTATAAATAAATTATTTTTAACAGGCCAATAGTGTACATAGTTTAGATACTATTACAAGAACACGAACACAATGTCAAGGTTAACGCAATGAAGTTTGTTCATGTTTTTTAATTTCCATTGTGTTATGTGTCCAAAACAAGGATTATGTAGAGGCCTGTTCTAAGACTGCCCACCAAGCTTCAAGGTTCAATTTATTCATCCAAACTTTAACTTAACTTAATTTAAACCAGACTTAATGTATACAGCCTAGCTGGTGGCTCTGTGGTGAACATATCTGTGTTCCCAGGGACCTAAGTTCCCACAATCCTATGTTACCCAGTTCGGTATTCGGTCAGCACACATTAACCCTCTTATTGTGTTTCACGTTAAAATATTTCACAAATATTATCCAGTTTTCTCTCTTTCTTTCTTTCTTTTTTTTTCTTTTCTCTTTTTTTTGGGGTGGGGGGGTGGGGTAAGGCCTCAAAACAGCTAATCGTTCACTCAAGCTTAGGCCTATTATCCAATATGGCAGTGCTGGGGAACAGAAAACCCCTTTGATGTGTTCCCACAATTGCCCATGTCATAATAAGTAAATACAGAGATCTTTTTTGGGTTATCATTATGTGCTCTAGAGCTGGGGAACATAGGAACCTTTGTCATGTTCCCATTATGTGCCATATAAATCTAGGGAACACAGGACCCTGAGAGCATAGGAATGACTCTGGCCCTGTGAGGTTATAGCAATGCTAACATCAGGATGCTAAAATGCCAACATGCTGATGTTTAGCAGGTGTCCTGTTGATATGTTCACCCTCTTAGAGTAGCGTGTCAGCATACTAACCTTTGCTGATCAGGAGATAGGTAGATGCTGAGATAAGTGAAAACTCTGACCTGCCTGTGATGCTAGGATTCATCCTCTGGAGACCACGAGTGTTTGTATATAACATCATAACATCATAACGATCCATTATATATTTGTTGAGATATTTTAGTCTCAACTGAGCAACGAACACAGCCGTCTGCTAGTGTGGCTACAAATACACAAAGGAAGTGTCTGAACATTTTCTCATGTATTTTGTTTTTCCTGCATGGGAACTCACCTGGCTAGTCTTTGCAGGACAACTGGCCTTCAGGTTCTTGTTTCCAACCACCTAGGAGTTAAAGAGTATACCAAACCTATTAGCTCATCCAAAAATCATGGACATTACAGTACACTCATCCTAATCAACAAATGAGATCATAATGTAAGGTATAAATGCCTGAAACCATAGATTAAAACAACATCAATAAAAGAACCAATCAAACAATACCATAAAAAAGTAGAATTTAAATTAATGTACGGTATCAGTCCTCTTTGTTTTTTTCCAAGCTTCATATATCATTAATACAGGGCATTGTGCAGATATATTAAAAGCTGTCATGCATAAATAGACAGGGAAATTGAGCACATTTTCATGAACACACACATACAGAGGAAGTAAAAGCAGAAGTTGTGGCAAAAGCTGGGGTGACTTCCCTGCAGCTTGTTTCGTTCAGCTCTTGATGCCTTGCTCAAAAGTAGACACAGGCTATTAATAGAGTGGAAAGGTTGTCCGTCTCACTGCACTGCATGTTTGGAAGTACCAGCTTCTGTCAGTAATTTCTCTCACTCAAGTCTCAGTGGGATGGATATGATGACTTCCTTGTGTGGACAGTTCTGTATTTAAACAAATGAAGTGAGACGAACTGCCCAGTTTCTGCTTAAATGCTAAGTGAGAAATTTCCCGTCAAGATTTACATAATTTCTCTCAAAGTGCAAATTATGTGGAAACACTAGATCTGAAGTAACCGCTGCTTGTAGTGTTGACCCGGTGAAGACAAGTGGACGTTGGAGGAGAGGGAAGTACAGATGTGGTGTCATGTCCGGGACTCCTCCCATGACAGATGTTTCAAACAGCTTGTCCAAAGCTGAAAAAAGACCAGATGTTGACATCAAAAAGATGTTGAATGCTGATGATCATTCTAATGATCTCACAGCTGGATTTCTTTTTTGTTTTTTGGACTGAAACATAGTAAACTTAGTGAGTGAGGGTGACATATCAGCCCATATTTCCTAAATCACAAAGGACTGCAAGATAAGTAGCGGCTTCTTGAGGTGACCAGTGAGGAGGGGTCGCGAGTAGAGGTTATTTTGTTTTGTTGTAAAGGAACAGTATGCTAAAAAGCTTAGTTCTTTAATGGGCAATTAATTAGCACACAGCTTTGGAGTGACATGAAGTGACATGTTTTCTGTTTTAATTTCTCTTTCTCTCTCTCTCTCTCCCACTGTGTACTTCTTTTTGTTGTTGTTGTTTTTTTTTTTTTTTTTCAATCTTCTACTTTTCTACCATGGATCTACCAGTCGCAGACCCAGGGGCCCAAGATGTCAGAGCAGGGTCCCCTGGGAAACAGCCTATGCGTGAGGTGACTGTTAGCATTGCTTATCTGAAAGTAATAGAGCTCAGTTAAAAGACATAATATGACCACAAAGAGACACAAAATGATGACGAAGAGATGGGAAATGACCAGAAAGAGACTGGAAATGACAATGAAAACATGCAAAATGAGACACAAATCACAATAAGACAAAACAACTACAAAAAGACAAAAGAAACCCCAAAAGAGACAAAATGATCACAAAGAGACACAAAACAACTACATGGAGACCCAAAAGAGATGAAAAGAGATGAAAAACAACCAAAAAGAGACACCAAATGACTATAAACAGGTTGTGTCATTTGTAGTCATTTAGTGTCTCTTTCAGTCTGGGGGGTCCTGTATAGGAGCTTTTTACCTGTCTTTACCCAATTTTCTCATGATTCGTCAGTTTTGTCTAATTGGTGGTCAGTAGTTGGGCTTTATAAGGAAGCTCCCGTCACATCAGAGTCCTTTAAAGCATCCTTTATTAAATTGCTTGAGTAAGGGTTAAAACAAAATTCACACCAGTCAGGACGTGAGAAACGCCACAGAGTTGGAGGGCGTGTTCACTGCGACACACTTAGATTGGCTTATTGTGGAAACAAACACAACAGGATTTATTTTCCTGGAGGCAGCGCTCTTTTTCCCACAGGCTCAATACAGACAGACAACCATTACAAACACTGGGCTCAGTCAAGGCTGTCTATTTCACAACACGTGCTTCAGAGTTGTCTGAGACAAAACACAACTCCCACATTGTTACACAACCCTACATTCTGTTGAGCATCTGAATCTGATCCAGAGTGACTTACAATAAATTCAGCTATAGAAATGTTCGACATCATTAGTATTATTGATTTAGTATTGTGATTATCTCATGAAAGGAAGCCTTATGTGAATAATCAGTGATAGACCACCCCTGAAGCTGGGGACTAACTGCCTAACCATGGCAGCTAAATATGACGAGATAACATTTCACCTCTGAGTGAAGGTTCCACTTGGTGTACTAAGTATTTTCTTTATGTTTGTTTATTGAGCATTGCTGAGCTCCACAGCAACATTTCCACTTAACACCTTGCACTCCTCCCACTGCAGCAAGGTAGCTAAAGTTATAATGTTTCTGATGGTATGTATGAAGTTATTTGGTTACTAAGCTGGGAGACAGGACGTCTGTTATGGTTCCAGCTAAAAACTCTACAAAAAAGTTGGGACACGTCAACATGTTGTCATGTCATGATAGCATTTACCAAAAGACACAGCTGAGGTTGACAGGAAATTCTTGTGTTCTTGTGAACTTGTGCTCAAAGTCAAAGTTTAGCCATGTACAGTCCTAATGCCCAAAAGTCATTTTAGGTGACTAAGGGACTCTCAACTTTTTCTGTATTCAACCTGGTGTTTGGAGACTCACTGATTATAATCTTGAGCCTAAGCATCTCTCGCTTGAAGTGGAACTCTTAATAACAGGTTCACCAGAGGTTCCTTCCTCTGTCATTTTAAAGTATAAGGTGTTATAGTACTTATATTCAGTGCTAGGACAAGTCAGAATATAACTGACTTGGAGAAACACTTGACAGGGCCTCATCCCCTCCCCCTTTGAGAGCAGCCTTTTTTTCTGAATGCCGTGAGTCGCTTAGCTATCAAATGTGTTATCTGCCAGTATTTTTAATTTAGAGAGCAACCACAAAGAAATGAAGACAAGATAAAGTCAGTTTCAGTTTAGTTTCACTACCTCTTAACCATGCCCCTTTTGGACTCTTACATTTAATTTCTATCATTAGTTTTAACCAGGCATCTAAAAACAAGCAAATGCTACCTTTGTGTTTGAGTGGGGAAACTGAGAGATAAGCCTGAACACATGTTTCATGAACAAGCATGTGTACCCAGAAACAACCTACATCTTGTAATGAGCTACAGTTACTAAATTACATTCAGAAATCAGAGCTATTTCTGAACTTAGACTAAGCGTCTCCTTGTCGCCACAAGGCATTGCTGCAATTCTTCTTTTTTAGCAATTCCCATCATTTAGCCATTTACTTAGAACACGCTGTGACCCTGCGGCATCACAACAGCAGGGATACAAGTAGCTCGCACAAGTTCAGAAAAGAAGAGCAGTCCTTTAAATGGCCATCAGCAGAGACTCCGGGACTATTAAAACCACAAGACTTTGATCATCTCAGAGACACCCACGAGCTGTCCCAGTTCCTGTCGGCCCTGGACTCTCAGTTTACTGTTTAATGTCATGTGACATTTCCTAGGAATGTTTGCTGAGACACGTTGACTTGAAACGACACGTGTTTCCAGGAAACCACGCGCACATTATCAACCAGCTAAACACACAGCCAGATGCTGAAGGCCTGGTTATCTTACAAATTACACGATACTGTACTGAGATACTGGATACCAAACATTAAACATTAAACACTACAGGGGCAGCATGTTGGCATAGTGAGATGGGAAGTCAAGGTGGTAGGGGGTCCTAATAATAAGATTGTGTCCAAGTAAACCTTGCCTGTAATATTTGGAGATATGTTTATTGTGTTCATCATTATTTACCTGTCTTACATTTTGGAGCATTAAAACTGAATTTAATTATTTTTTAATCACTTGAGGGTAGCGGAACAAGCTAAAAAAAAATACACAACACTGACTTGTTTGCAAACAGTGGCCTATTTACACATCCAACAGCACAAAGAAGACTTGGCTAAAGTTATAGTCAGATTTACTGACAAGGAAAACACACATCTCTTACAGCCACTGAAAACACATGCAGATCTTGAGTTTTTCTCTGTAATATTATATATTCATGACTAAATAAACAACAATGGTTTGGTTTGGGCAAGAACATCCTCAGGTATGTTGACGTCACACCATAAATAAACAACTCCTCAGGTTTCATCAGACTAAAATGTGGCATGGTGCACACAAATATGTGGCATCACCTTTTTCCACCTGAGCTCCACCCGCTTCAAACCAGTTAGAAAAGCACAGACACAAACACAAATGCAGAATTGTCTCACATGAAACACCCAAAACAACTCTGGCAGAATGTAGTTTTGTCCCTTTGGAATCCCATTACTCATTAGTAAGAGGTGGACTGAGAGAACAGATCTAAGGTGCTTTAAATCCTCTCACCATTTTTATTTTGATGTGCAGAGTGTCCCTGGAGAGAAAGACATGGACACAATACCTGTCTCATACAACTCAGATTAGTATAGTAGTATGAGTATTTACAGAATGGAGAATCTTACAGTGATGAGAAAATGTATCATTGGTGTTTAGGGGGACGCGTGAACTGTGTCAAGTATCTACCCAAGCAGCTCTGAGTAATGATAAAAGCCAGGAAGTATGTTAGAAAGACTGACAGAAATAACCACAAATATCTTCATGTGGCAAAATAAAACTCCAGGTCTGCACAGTCGTGGGTCTGAAAGTGTCTTTTCATCCATAAAAAAATATATGTGAGTCATGTCTGGTTGCTATTTTTGGGCCTTTTCAAGGTTAGAGTGCTGAGGAAACTGGGAAGGTTTGTTTAATACTTTGTTCAGCAGGATGCACGATGGTATTTAAATGTGGGTGGACCAGGCAATTCAGAGCTTAACAGATGCTTCAAATCCTGGGTTTTGTCCACCCAAACCAGGGGAATTAGCAGTATGAGGAAGAGTAGATTTAAAACAGATAGAAAGGACACTGTTGGTCCATTATTAGAACCTCCTTTGGTGTTAATGACTGACATGGGCCCAGACTGTTCCTCTACAGTCATGGAAACATATTACCAGTTTTAGGCAGTAAATGATTCAGAGGCATGAAATGTTTACTCCAGCTATGAGTTAGGGGAGTGAGCCCTTAGAACAAACTTATTTAATCTCTTTGCAAAACAAAAAACTTAAACAAATACAAACATATTTCTCCCTCTAAAGAGTCTGAACTGAGTGTGAGAAGCTGCTCTGTGTTGCAGCTCTGCGAGGAGGGTGTGGGCCACTTGTTTGTTCGGATGTTTTCCATTTTCTCTGGAATGTTCTCAGAGCTGTTGGTTAAAAACGATCTGAGACTCCGAGCTGAACACACACAGCACATCCTCCCACACACATCCAAGACTTTTCAACAGACTGTAAAGGCTGACGCAGGGATTTTCAAAGTCTGACACTGGGATACACACACAATGTGGCATTCTGAGCCTCAACAAGTAAAAAAAAAAAAAAAACACTCATAGTGCAACATTAGAAAAGCTGATATCAATAGATTCTTTATTGTTATTGTTCTTTGTGCTACTTCTGTTAGATTAAATATTAGATTATTACAATGAGCGGTGTAAACAGGAAGTATACTGTAATGTTGCCATGGAGTCAGTTAGTCAGTTGCTACCTGCCCTGATTTGTGGCTCTCATTTATCATTTGGGTCACAGAGGTAGTCACTGGTTTCTTTAAAAGATAATTAACCAACAATGGAGGTCATTTAAAAACCTAAATCTGTTTCTATCCAGGCAACCAGCAGTCTTTGCTTTGATTCAGAAACCGAGGCGTAACTTGGGAAGCAAGTTAAAAGTCTTGTTTATCATTCAGTGGAGAGAATATTTTTTTATCCACATGGTTAGAAGAGTTTCTTGTGATTCTGGAAACACCCTCAGAGTAGGGGGTAAGTGTTTTTAAAGGACCAAATGCATGCTAATAAATGAGTGACCTTAATGGCCTCAATGTGCAGTGTGTTATTCTTGCAAGAGGGTCAAACTACATTAACTAGATCAATTTGGTTAAGGCTCCAAATATAAAAATATCACACCCTCTGATTTACTCCAAATTCTAGTTTATATAAATAATCTGACATGGTTGATGGTCTGTTTTGTTGATTGGGTCTCACTTTGCAAATGATTTATGATACATTTTAGTTATTTACTTAAAGTGGAAACTTGATCTACTGACTCCTGAAGTGCAAACTTTATGTTCATATACGTATCTATTATTCTTGTTTACAGTTGCTGTAGCGTGGGTATTAAGTTATTTTTTGTCTTCTTAGAATGGACTGTAATTGCTCCTACTGGGATTTGACCCCTGATATCAAATAATTCCACGCTCAACCTCAACTCTACCACACCACCCTGGGGAGGCAACACTTCACAGTTTGAAAACCTTTGGGTAAAAGTCTAGAAATCTTGTGGGACAGATAGGCATCGACCCAAGAAATGGTCGATTAGATTTTGCTGACGATCTGGGATTTCCACCATCAGATAGTTTTAGACAGTTATATTGCACTCATTCACTGGTAGGAAAGTCCCAACGCCCTGGTTTTCAAAGTTGCTGGCTGAACACAACAAGTACATACAACTGTGTGAATGTTCTCAAGAAAGCCCCCTGTGGACAATATCTGATTTCATCACCAATGACGGCTATTTATGTGATCACTAGCTGTGTGTTGGTGTTTACTGCTACAGACTGTTTCTTGTGCTATTCAATTTTTTTGTTTGACCACTCAAGAGTACTTTTTTGTTAATGTTCTCTTCCCACACAACAGAAACTCAGCAGATAGTCAGCGTTTTGTGAGCTTTTATCGTTAACATGTGTGACCTGTGGGTGGATTATGAGAAAACGGGCCCCTGGGTACAGACAAAAAGGACCCCAGACTGAAAGAAACACAAAATGTTGCATTGTTTGCAGTTGTTTTGGTCATTTTGCCCCTCTTTGTAGTTGTTTAGTCTCTTTGGGATTGTTTTGCATCTCTTTGCGGTCATTTTGTGTCTTTTAACTGAGCTCTATGATGAGAAGACAGAGGCTCTGGCCCAGAGGCCTCAGAGGTCAGAGGTCAGGGTTTGCCTTGTTGTAATCACTTGAAGCAAATTGGTCTGGGATTAGCACTCTCGTTCAATCACCAGAATATCTGTTCTGATGTCTGTTATTATCTGACATTATCACCACAAAAGCATCACTGCCCTGTGGTACACTGACAAAACCACCACTCTAGCTGGTAACCAACAAGGCTGTTATTTTTTCAGAAAAACTGGGCAGATAGAAACCAAATAGCAGCTCTTGAATTTTGGACTCCATTAGCCTGTAATATGTAGATTCAGTTTCCAGCTCTGTCCTTGGTTTCCACAAGGATGGCAAGTCCATCTAGTTCGTTAATGAGGCAAAATATAGTTTGCAGTCATTTGTTCTTTAGTCTTCATCAAATATGTTGTTACTTTAATTTTTTCCCAGCTTGATCAGATCATAGGAGACAACTCTGTACCATAGTTGTTACACAGAATCACAAAGCAATTCAAAGGCATCATTTGGTTTATTTAACTCATCAAGTTTAAGAGACAAAAACAGCCAACTTTTTCCCACTAAGTGCAGAAGTTGAGTAAATTCAGTCTTATCTGTGGAGGACACTACTTTATTACAAAAACACCACTGGAAGATTAGGGGATTCCTTTCATGTGGGGAACCACCCGAAGCAAACCCACAACCCGTTTTGATCTTCGACTCACTTCAAAAGACCTTCATCTTGACCACAGGGATGCAACGCTGGCACCATAACAACAAGATCTGTGTTAAACAAAGACATGATGGACAATGTGCGGAGGCTGATTCAGTTTCAGCTCGTGGGAAAATACAGCGAAACGAAAAAATAGAGTGCAGTTCTCTTAGTGGTTTAATGAGCAGTCCTTGTCAAACATGAAATTACACAGAGGAAAAGGCGTGCGTGTTTTCCAAAAAACATTTCTGCCTCTTGGGGAAATGTTAAGACAAAGAATAAACATGAAGTGTGCAGGTGGTTTTCGAATTTATTGTCTTGCCTTGGTTTACCTGTCCTCACAGCAGCCTGAAGTCAGGAGAGTCCTCACAGGGCAGCACTGTCACTGGTATGAGTATTCATTTTGTTCTGACCACTTGTTTCTGTCCTTGTTTGTCGGGAAGGAAAAGTTGCCTGCCACTGAACGTTTGAACAAGTGGTACCCATCAAAACAGCCGCATTGTGGAGCGAACAAATGGCACGTGCACTGCATCATTACTGAAGCCTAAACTGTCTTTATGTTGTTTTTAAAAAAAAGACTAAATAGAAATTTTATATTACAAAACTCTAATATTAATTATTCCATTTTCTAGCGGCAGAGAGAGAAACAAACTCTGGATTTTTCAAACTGTTCTTCTCAGATGCAGGGCAGCCACACCTCAGGGATGCAGTGAGACGCAAGAAGTCTTATGGTCACATTCTGTCCCACAGGTGCCACAGGTAGAGACAAGCTATCTGTCCTAGCTGTGCTTGCAGCGGGAACGTAAGGCTATGAACTGCATCTCTGAGAAGTTACTAGCCTGTTGAGTAGTTCTGAGCATCAGGGTCAAAATGCTTGCATAGGGAAGCCTGGCAGCATCTGTGGTGTTGATGCAGAGCCCAGCAGGACGGGAACCAGCCTCAGCAGGTCTCTGAGAGGGATGCCCAGCTGGCTGCTGCGCGACAACAAATCCCCGAGTGAGCTGCAGCCTGCAGGGAGAGAGCATAGACCAGGCTTCAGACCAGTCCAACATCACTGTCGCAAGAGTAGTTTTCTTGAGTGGTTTGCAGTTGTTGAATAAGATGTTGGGATAGAATTTCGGTAAAAGAGACTTAATTATATAATTGTATCAATGTAAGTCCAGTATTAGAAGAAGATCTCAAATCCTTAAGTAAAGTACCAATACAACAAGGTAAAAAAACTCCATTGCAAGTAAAAGCACTGTATTAAAAATCCTGCTAAAGTAAGTATACAAAGGTATTATCAGAGGAAGCTGATATAATATCATATATATGACATCAGATTGACTCATTTAACAACGCGTTAACAGTTAGGTGGTTTAGTCCAGTGATTCCCAAACCAATGGTTCAGGCCCCTCCAAACCATAACAAGATAAATCTGAAGCATTGTGAGATAATTGACTAAATAAATGACTGGAACTTAGAAAAAAATAAGCATATAATAATTGTTGGGGGGACAATTCTTTTTTGAAATATTAGAAATTGTTTACTTTTTGGGCCATGAAGAAATATTTGAATGAAACCATCTGTGAAACTTTAAGGGAAAATATCTCTTTGTTAGAACTGTTAACAACTCAGCTGTGACAAGGCACTGTTTAAAGGGATATGAAGGTAAAAAAGGTTGGGAACCACTGGTCTTTAGCAATACATTACTTTTTACAATCTCATCAAGTGTGTTTTTTTTTTAATATAACCTCTTAGTTAAGAAGTATAAAGTACCAAAAAAATGCATACACTCATGTAAAGTACAGCAAAACTGCACTTAAGAACAGTACTTGAGTAAATGTACTTGCTATCTACCCTTGAGTAAGTCTATAGCAGTGAGTTATTACAACTGCATGAAGGAGTTAAACTTCTGCTTGTATTTACATGTACATATAAGTGTGCACAGGTAAAGTTGTCCAATTCAGTGTGAACATGTGTTTGTCTTACCCTCCAGCTGTGTGTGTGTGTTCCTGAGGCAGGGGATAGAGCGGTACACCAGGAAGCAGGCCAACATAATGGACTGGGTGTCCTTATGGAGGATCTCACCCCTCATATAGGACCTCAACACTGAGCTGTTGTCTAGAGGGGAAAAAACATACAAGGCATACAGGCCTTTTTATTTACAGTACTGTGTTCTGCCTAACAGGTTACCTACAGCTGTTATTAAAATAAATGCATTACTTTTATCAGGCATCTAATTCAACCCAAACGTTCTGTATCAAAGACAAAGTTCCTGTTTCAGATTTAACATAAGACAGGCTGTAAGATGTCAGACATCTGATCAAATATGTTTTCCACAAATGTACAACGTTGCTCCTGAAAGTTGTTCTTAGCATCTAACTTCATGTTAAATCATTCCCTTTTTCTATCTGTGACAGTACAGCGTTGCTCTGATGACACATCATTGACAGCTGTAGCCCATTTAATATTTTCTAGCTGTTTCAGGGCCTTTAACACCACTGCTGTCACTGCTCCTGCCACTGTGTCTGGCAGAAGCTCAGTGATGTGGAAGTTGTCTCTTTTGTTTGTTTTTTTAGGCAAGATTTTTGTGAATGAAGATTGCCCACAAACAACAGGCAGCCAAGGGTCACTGATTGTGTTAATTATGAAATTTCATGAACCTCCTTGTGAACAGGCCACATTCATCTGGCTGAAGCAAGCAATTTAGAACAAGTTTGTCCAGTTGAGAGAGTTAGTGAAGACTAAATTCAAATTGAGCCTGAGAACCAGTTAACACAATGACTGTGTTGTACAGTGTTACACACACATGTTGCTGCAGCTTTGCTCTGTGATTTGTAAAATCCTGTGATAAACCAAAACTTCTCTAAAATCTGTATAAATACTTCAGTTTCCATCATCTACAAATTTCACAGCAGCATTGATTTCTGATAAAGAGAAACAGCATGAAAAGTAGAGGAGTAGAAACAAGAAATCATAAAAGAAAAATAACTAGGGTAGATCTAGACACATATTTCATTCATTGGTGAGTTCCAGAGAACAGTTACATTCCTGATGCTTGAGGTAAAGTTAGTTTAGTTTTCCTTTGAAACGTCTGCCAGGACCACGAGGCTTCACAAAACACGAAAGCGAAGGCACGTTTGAACTGTTTACATGATCACAGTCTCGTCCAACTACTTCACCTGTTTCCCACGCCTCTCAGCGTGCCTTTATTACTGTAAATGCTTGTGTGTGTGTGTATGTGCGAGTGATGGAATGTGTGTTTGTTTGAGTGTACACACAGCCTGTTTAACTTCTAAACTATGACATTAGTGTGCTACACCCAATACAGGAAAACAAGCTGAAACACATCCAGCCTGTGAAATACTCAAGCAGTGACACTGTGGCTCAACAGAGCCAAAATTTACTTTTTTGTCTCTTTTAGTCAAGGCAAAATTTAATTATGTAAAGAAGTGATGCTTCTTTAGCATGTTCAATGTCATTTTGTCCTGATTGTGGGAGAAAAAAAAATTTTTAAATACAGTAATACTGTCTTTAAACTGATCACCCGATGCAGGTGTGTCATGTTTATTCGGATCGTCATGCTTTCATTATATTCTGTGTTTACATTCTTTCATTCACTCTCTGATATGAATGACGGTGGGAAAGTCCACCTTGTTTCATTACTGAATATCAATCTACTCCATCCACTCACTGTGGCTTTCCTAGATGTGTGTTAATGAAAAGGAGGAGATTACTGAACCAGCACGCCTCAAGCTTCTTTTGTGTCCTTCTACACAAAAGACAGTTTACAGTCCCCTTGGTTTTTGGAGTCTTTCCCTAAAAAAACATGTACATTCTGTATAAAAGGTAGATGATGTCAATCTTAAAATTTTAACAAATATCCATACTGTTGATAACCTTAAAAAGCCTTTTCCAGAAACAAATAAATTGAGTATTAAATATTTTTGCTTGATAAAAGACTCAAACTACTGCTAGACTATCACTTAAGTTAAGCACAATCCATCCATCATTGCTCTCGCCTCTCCTCACCTTTGAGCCAGCTGTCCAGTGCTACATCCACCATGTTCTTCATGACGGGCAGAAACTCTGAGGTAAGCAGAGCGTCATGGCGATTGGCGGCACCCCGCAGCACCCTGCTGTCCCACAGCTCCACCACCAGACGCAGCTGCCACAGGGGGAAGGTCTGCTGCAGGTCACCCCGACGCAGAGCACCCACCGCCTGAGAGACACCAGCGAAACTGATTTTTATCTCTGCCAGTGGCCTTAGGTTTTAATCAGTCACTAGATATCTCAAAACCTTATAAACAGATTTCCATTACATTTGATTGTCAGACTGGCCATCTACAAAGAAAAGCATGTTTAGATTTTGGTGGTGATTCAGATCTGGGATTTCTGCCAGTGGACAATTATTGTTTGTTTTTCCTCTCTCTACCTTAATTTTTGTGGTTTGTTATGTTGCTCGGTGTGTTAGTCATGTAATATCTGTATTTCATTCCTAGAAAAATTTAAGTATAAGCAGGTCTGTAATGCTGAAAGCTATGCAGAGAAACATCATGTACACTGATCTGGTATAGCAGTGAGTAATACTCGATTAATTGTTGAGTCTTTAAAATGTCAGAGGACTGTTACCAAAAAAAAAAAAAAAACAGTCTAAAACCTCAAGATATTCAGTTTACAATTGTGTAACAAAGAAATGAAATATTGCTGTATATTACTGATGTTCACAGGGGAAAAATTATATCCAGTTATCTACAAATTGCACATGGTTTACATTTCTGCAAACGGTTCTCCAAAATATATTATAACTTTTTAAAATGTATTTATTACAGAATACAGACACCTAATACAAACTGGAGTTAGGTAAACTTTCAGGATGAAATTTCATTTCATTGCATTTATGTATTTATTTACTGGAACGCTGGCCTTATCATTGCTTAGTCAGTGTCAAGTAAGAGTCAGGTGTCATTACACAGCACAGTGTGTGGTGCGTGTGTGGTGCGTGTGTGTGTGTGTGTTTGATTTACCTGCTCGATAGCGATATATGTGGGCAGCATCTCTGGACACTCCTGTGTCACACATTCATACAGCATGGCCGAGAATAACACCAGAGTATCCTCCCTCTGCAAAAACAACACAGAGGACATGAGTAAGTATGTGTGTGTTGACTGAAGAAAAACAAAAACAGGTTGGTGCAAACATTACAGAAATTCTCTCTGAAATAACAGAAATCCCTACAATATGTAGATATATCCACAATGCTAAAAACTCAAATGGTCTCCTATTTAACCCATGCTCATTTAGGTTTATTAAGCAGCGACAGTGTTTCGGTATTTTAGTAATTTATTTAGCAAGTATCCTCTTGTCTCTGCTATGTTTTGGTGGGTTCAAGTTTTTAAGTTCTCAGTTATGATCTGTTTATCTCATGATTTGTGTATATTTTGCATTAATATGTGGTATTGATGATGGTGAAATCTGGAAACATTTGCACTTCTTCTTTTGAGCTTAAATCAATGTGTCAGTCAGATGCAGACCTTTATAAATTTGCATTCAAAATGTCATTTTTTCCGCATTTGTGTTAGTGAGTTCCGATTTTGTGTAGATTTTGGCATTTAGCGTAAACACTCCTGGTATACCAGCAAGTATATTTGTGTGTTTTTTTTCATATGTAACACTTGTATACATATACTCTAAATATGTACACACACACACACACACACACATATATATATATATATATATATATATAATGTTTTCACAGGCCTTTAAGGACTAGGAGAAATATGAAGTTGGGCAGAATGCAGCCTGTACATTCACGTCTAGACAAAGAGCTATTTCACGCTACATTAATAAAACCAGGCAGCAACAAATCTTGCAATTACTTGCCAGGAAACACAACATCTTAAATGTAAATGCACAGAATGTCTGTACATTTAATAAACATGGAGAGGTAGGAGAAGCAGGAAAGGCAGAGCTGGAGTGATTGGACTGATAATAACAGATGAACAGCGAAGAAATCTCGCCCTGTTGTCATTAAATTCAATTACCGACGGTTACGCTACAAAATGACTGATTTTCTTCCATTTCACTGTGCAAGCTGAAACCAGTGACCCAACCAATTGACCTGAAGCTGTGATGAGGTAGCCTCTTTACTCAAGAAAGAGTCAAGTGATTAACAAGCAGATGAAGCACTGGCCGTGGCAATCTATACAATCTATTATAACTCTTAAAAATACCCTGTGTATGACATGTGCTTTACATATAAAGTTGCTTGCGTTTAAACATGAGAAAATGTGCCACGTCGCAGCACAGAAACCTTAAGTGCCCGCTTTTAGTGTGCTACACTTAAGACCTTTTTTTTCTCCATGAGTCCTATTCACAAATCTGTTTATAGCTATTCAAGTGGCATGGTTCTACCAATTTTCTGCAGACATTCAATTTTGTACAGACATTTGTGGCTCCTGAGCAATGTATCCTGATGACTTTGGTCACCGCCTTTTAAATTCATCTAATACTTTGGTTTATGATCGAATAGCTGCAGAAATAATTACATTCTCATTAGCCTCAGCTGCACTTTGTGAGGAAATATTAGTATGCTGACATACTAAACTAAGATAATGAACATGATAAACATTATGACTTCTAAACATCAGCATTTTAGCATTCTGATGTTAACATTTAGCTCAGGTACAGCCTCACAGAGCCACTAGCATGGCTGTGGACTCTTAGTCTTGTTGGCATTTTGAGTCAAAGTTACAGTGGTGTCTTTCTCAAAATATTTATACATTTCTATCAAGACTACAGACATTGATGAACTTTGGAAACAGTTTTGTGTTTCCTTCTTCCAAATACAGTCACATGTTTCAAGGTGTCAGTTCATTTGACATATCTAAAATCTGTTACTGAATGGAAACATACAGACACAGACAGAGAGTCTGGCCAGAGTTTCATATTTGCTTTTACTTCCACTTCATCGCTACTGAAGGCTACCACAATTGTGTACCACTTTGTGGTGCAAGATCTGACACTGATTATGTTTATTACACACACATCCAGTGCTGTATGTTTGCATGCATACTGATACTTTGATGTTATTCAAAGGAAGCAAAGCATATCATTTTAAAAGAGCTGATACATGTTAACAACATCAACTTTTACAAAAATAGGAACATGTAATTTTCCTGACCTTTAGATACTTGAATAGTATAGCTCTAGTTTATGATGATTTTAGCATGATGCATTCAAACTTATTCTCATGTTTATTGTTTGCTCTGGCAGTTTCCTAAGTTTTGTTTACAGTTAATATTCAAAACAGTCTTTTTGTCACATATTTATGACTAGATATAGAGATGCTTCCTGAAGAAGACCTGAATCAGAATATACAAATATTATCTGGAATGCAGGGTGCATGTAAATATGTTTATTTTGGTTTTGGTATAAACAGAAAACATATCTGAGCCTTTTCCTTGATGGCTGGGAGGAAAGTGTTTGGGGTCGAGTTTCAACAGAGTGGAGAGTTTCTGCAGTGATGGCCAGACCGCCCACACACTAATAGAAAACTAATGTTGCTCAAAGTGTGAAATAGTACTCAATTTCCACTGTGGCTCTGATAAAACACTAAATGACCTTTTGTTAACATTCCATCGTTAAGGTCAGAACACCAACAGGAACTAAAAACCTGACTCCTTCCTGGTTTGTTAATATTACTTTAAAGGGTAGAACGGTTTTGTTATAACTACAGCGGCCAAGTGTACAGAACAATAAATATGTGAATCAGGCTATTAAATACATGGTATCTACGTGTAAAATTTCATACTCTCAGACATGCTGAGAAAATGTATCAAATTCCCAAGGGTTTTCTTGTCCATAATAAAAAACATCCATGCTACAGAAATCTCATAATGAGAAGGACCTTGAGCCAGATGCATGATTTAAGCAAAGGTACAAATACAGAAAAGTAAAAATATTCTATTAGTCTAGTCCTACGTGTAATTTTCTACTTCAGTAAAAGTGCAGAGGTATTATCAGCAAAATGTACTTAAAGTATCAAAATAAAAGTACATGCCCTGCTGTGATATCTGATTCTATCTGACATATTGTTAGCATGTTACATTCAGGGTTTTATGTTTATTTGTTGTTTATTTTATCTTGCAGATAAATGCTTATGGTTAGTATTTTTAAATAGGAATGACAAAAATAAATCTGTAGTGCATTGCTTTAGATTGTTGGAGCCAAGAACAGACCTTTGATCAGTCACAAAGTCTCTCCAGCCGGTACAGTGGCTCCAAGGACATGGAATCAAGAAAACCAACATCTATTTCTGTGTTAAAACTCACATGTTTCATTCCTTCAGATGTTTTACAGAAGAACTCTGCAAAGGAGACCAAGGCGGGCTCAGAGGTGAACGTAGAGATGGCTTCAGGCTGCAAAAAAGCACATGAGGAAATTTATTTAGGGAGTACAAGGGTAAGGGTACAAAGAGATGCTATCAAGAGAAAGAAGACAGGAGGGAAAGATGAATGCAAAAGAAGAAAACAGGGAAACAGGGGAGGAAGGACAGTGAGGACAAGTGGAATTAATAATGTGTGTTTTGTGGACCTGCAGGTGTATTGACAGCATACACTAAGGCCATCAGGAAACCAGTAATAGTCTGTCAACCACACAGCTGCCTACTGAACCTATAGTGACAACCTGTCAAGACCGGATACAACCAGTCACAGGGGAGGTGGTCAACTCAATTCCACTCACTTCTATTTATAGTCTGTTGCTGGTGTGGACCGATTTCTTAAAATGTGTTGGTCTGTCCACTACAACCACATTTCCAGCAGCTGTAATGGAGTTTGATGGCAGAATATGTGTCAGTGATCTAAATCATCCACAGTAAATGTAAAGTTCTGGGTCTTTTAACAATAAGTGTCAAATCAACTGCACAGACATACATTTCTACACCCAAAAAAAGACTGTGTCTCGAGATAACTTCTGTTGTGAATTGGCGCTATATAAATAAAATTGACTTGACTTGACTGTGAATAAGGAAGGCCCAACTGAGGCTCAATCACACATGTATAGATGATCATAAATCCATAAATACATCCCCACTGACCTCACTTTGACTAAAGGAACAACTTACTGCCTCCTTTCTGTGGCTGATAGAAGGCACGGTGAGACAAGTGGGAAATCACTCACAGAGGTACTTGACACAGGTTTTGGGAAGCTGGGTAGACTTCATCACTGAGTAACTGAATGAATGAACATTATAAACCTATAAAACCTGCATCTGTGGAACGACAGAAACTGATTAGCTACTGAGACCTGTGGCCAACTTTTCCTCAGGCTTCCTAAAGATGTGTGCAGACTAAACACTAAGCACATTTTTGAGCCAGCTTGTTTACATCCAGACGCAATGGAGAAATGTTAACAGATGCGAACATACAAAAGTTTGTCTGATGTGGGGGGGTGCATGACTTGACTGAAAAGTTAGCACTTAACCAGCATTACTTCATGAATATACAGAGACAAGAGTAAAAACAAGAAGGTACATTTTAAAAAATTGCATCTAAGTTTTGTATAACTCTCAAAAAACAGCTGCTACAACTGCCACAACCTGCAAGTCAAGGTTCAGTAGGGCCAGTTTTCAGCAGCCTTGGATGTGTATCTACTTGTACTATAGAAGAGAGTAAATGTTGAATTAATACACGATAATAAAACTGTCTCTTAAAAACCAGTAAAACTTTCTACAGCAAAGAGAAATACACATTTTATAGACCAAACGATTAACTGAGTACAAGCTAGCAGACTAGCGGCCATTAGCAGTCAAATGCACTACCCCTGTTTGCCAGTGGCCCTTGCCTTGCAAGTCAGAGACTCTCGATGGAGACTCTGCACATAAACACAGGTGGAAATGTGAGGTGTTTAGTCTGTACATTCTCTCAAAGTTGGCCAAGTCCCCCAAATCAGTCCCTCACAGAAACTAAATGAACCTCTACCTTGAAGGCTCGGACTCCGGAGTTGCGATGATTGACGGTGGAGGCCAGCAGGCTTTTCCAGCCCTGAGGGTCATCTTTGTAAGGCAGCTGGCCCGCCCGTAGTTTAACATACAACACCCCATCTCTTGACAGGATGGACCTGAGGGAGATATGGAGAGATCAGCTGACCAAATCAATACATGAGATCAGGATGTCTCCTTGGATTCCACTAATCCATCTGTGACACGAAAAGTTGAAGGTGGTCCCTGATCACTTTCATGCACTGTTTTTAATGGTTTTATCTGACTGATTGCCTTTCGACCCTCCACTTCAGTTTCAAATAGATGCCATTCCGTCTGTACTTACTTCAGATGCTGAGTTTCTTTGCTGAGGTCTACAGACAGTTCCCAGTAACGTGGCCCCTTCACCTTTACCTGCAATTAATGAATAAAAACAAATTAGATTGCATTCATCAATACACCCAGTTAACCCCAAGCAGAGAGGGATCTACTAAGTGTTGCTCTCAGGCGTTACCCGTTTGAGATGGTGCAGCTCAGGTAGCATGGTGGGAGCCATCAATTCTACTGTTGTCTCATCATACCATTTGGTCTCCTGAAACAAGAGGGAAAAATCATCACAATATACGCAAGAACAAAGGGTCTTATATACACAGTTTCACACCAACAACAGTTGCCTTGAAATTGATCTACAAGATCTTAAAGTCTGAATTCAACATGCATGTAAAGAGGAAATAATCTTGCTTCCTGGAATTAAAGATAAGTCTAGAGACATGAACTCTGCACAGCCTGCAGGCAATGGTGAGAATTTAGATATGAGCTGTAAAAGCACAAACCCCTTTTATTAAGACAATATGTTACTAGAGAGTGGTCCCTGAAACAGCTTCGTAGGTGGTAGACTTATTGTATTTATGTGAAGGAAGTTATGGGTGTAACATTTGACAGTGTGGGTGGACAGCATCTAGCAGCAAAAGTCATCTTCAAGTGTATAGATAACTGGGTGTTGTTTATGTAGCAATGAAATAGGTTTCTGTGCATAAAGAAGAACTAAACATTGAGGCACAATACTTCGTTTTGTTCTCTCTTTTTAGAGTAAATGCTGGAATATATGATAATATTGAAATTTTCTGAAATAATTTTATTCGAATGGGCCTTTAAAGTGTAAATGAATGTTTGCATTCCTCTCACATAAGGAGTCACTTAACGAGTAATTGATGGTCGCAGTGACAATCTGAGCTTTCTGCTGTGAATTAAATTGAAGTGAGAGATGCTGTCAGAGGTGGTCCTCACTGTGGACAACAACCTCTGCCTTTCGCCTTCAACCATCCTTCACCAGTGGAAATACTGAAATACAGGGAGCTTAAACCTACAGTGAGGGGCTGGCCATTGGCTTAAGGGTTTAGATGCTGACCATGAACAGCAACATCCCCACTGTGACTCCATTCAGGGACCTTTGTTGCATCTCTTCGTCTTGCTCCCCTATTTTCTGTCATCTCTCTACTATCTGTAATAAAGGCACAAAAATACTAAAAAAAATTCATGGTACAGTAGCACCAACACAGGGATAAATTGTGATAAAACTGTTGCTTCTCCACATAGTTGACATGCGTTAATGCTGGGACATAGGACAAGGCTGTATCCTAATGAGATGATACACAGGAACTCACAGTGATACATGTCAAGATAAAAGTGTGCTGAGTATGCACAGAAAACAATGGACGCAGGTGTTTTGACTCAGATCTTTTTCAACCAAATCCTGACTTCAAAGGTTTATAAACATTACTTTTGACATTTCCAACATTAACAAGTCAAGTTGATTTTATTTTTACAGCCCGATATCAGAGGGCTTTACAATCTGCACAGCATCTAAACCCCCGTCCATGCCTGTCGAAATGCTTGAAATCAAAATATTCAACAACAAAAAACCATACAAATGATATCACAACCAGTGTAGCTGGGGCTAAGAGCTGCAGAAAAACTGGAGAACAAAGTGAGACTTCTAAAGCAGCCACATCTATACAAAGCAGCAAAAAAAAAAAAAAAAAAAAAAAACAGGAAGAGAGATTTAGAAATTACTGCTCCTATAATTCAGGATCTATTTACTGCATCTGTTAAGACTCAACTATGGTATTGTAACAAAGGCTGTCAAATGAACATGTCTGAAAAAAGATGGGGCACTCCAAATAGACTCGGAGAAAATAATGGCTGAATAAATATGGAACACTAGAAAAACATCTACAATTATTCTCATCTAGGTATCTAATTTTCTGGTTAAAGATTATGATGAATGGTTGTTTGTTTGTTTTTTTTTTATGATAACAAAACTGCCAGTGTATGCCTGTTTTCTGCTTCACATGGAAATAGATGTGACAGAGCGCACATGATCCAAATGACATAACTGTGGCCAAAATGAATGGACAAGCACGCTGTAGTCTTGTGCAAGGTCACGCGACTCCGGACTTCTGAACCACTGTGGACTGCACCACAGTGGCCCCTCTCCAGGACTGGCTGAACAAAGAGAAAACAGAACTACTGGCTGCTTTCACATTTTGTTTTTATGGATTTGAAAAGCTACAGTTTTGCACAGTAATCCATCCCAAGCAGTTTTACTCACATTAACACCAATTTGACTTTGTAGCTGTTTATAACCATGATCTGACCATGTCAGGTGGTAGTTGCCAGTTGCTGCATTGTCTTCTGCAGAGTCAACGTTTACTTGGCACGTGTGTTTTGCATTTTGTACCTTGCTGGGTTTGTGCAAAATTTATATTATCAAGATGTGTCAAAACCTCAATCTGACCCACAATTAGGTTGGTAAAACCATTTTATCTGGCCTCTAGTGAACTGGCAGTAGGCGGTTTCCTACCCTACAAGATCAATTAACCTACTTATTACTGCAGGTGTAATGAAAAGCTATTATCTGTATCTGTTTATGTCACAAAAATATCAGTATTCTGGAATTCTCTAGCCCGCTTCATTTTCTGAAATCAACTGTTTTACACTGAGATGAATGCTCCTTACATCTATAAGGCAATAAAATAACAATGTTTCTATCATGTACCTGAATTAATCAGATAATAAAATGTGATTTATATATATATATTTAAAAAAATACAAGTCAGAGTAAGAGTATGGGTTTCTTTAAACACTAGAGGTTGAGTTTATAATTGGAGGTGGTACTACAGCAAAAATTCAGACGTTTTATATATTATATTATATATTTTCAGAGTGCATTATTCGAGCATATCCAAATAAAGTTTCTTTACAATCGTACTCACTACCTTCAGAAGCCTCATTTCACTAACATTGCAGTGCAGAAGCAAAAATATGAATCATGCCACTGATGTCACTAATCTAGTGGTTTTACAGTGGTGGAAAGTTGCATTAGTTTGTTACAAGATATATAGTTTTGTACTAATTTTTTTAAAAAAAACTTTATTTATCTGATAGAAAGTGTCTGAACAATGAGCTGGGGGAAGCGGCCCAGCTGACAGCAGTGACACTGACAAAAAGCAGAATGTGGTGGTTTGGTGGGAAGGAGCATTTTTATGAAATAAACTGCCACCAGCACATATTGCACATTTCAATTCATGTCAGTGTGTGTGTTTAAAGAGGAAGTGTAGTGAAGTGTGACAGGGAAAGAGAACGTGAAAGAGAGGGAAGAACTGCCGTTATGTAACAGAAAGGTTTTTTTTTAAATTGCACTTACAGACATAAAGCTAAACGCTAAGTTTCATCCTGTAATATCAAACAGACTGAGCTTGTGATGTTGGATCTTGTCTGACCTCTATGGTCAGTCATGGTGATGCAATGCTGCAATCACACTTTGTGATACCATTTTAAAGACAGTGGGAGTATTTCCTTCATTCACAGGTTTGTGGTTACCTGCCAAGGCCAGACTAACCTTGATGAACTTACCTTGTAGGTGACCTCTAAAAGGGCGTAGCAGGGCTTCAGGGAGTCCACATCCACAGGGACAAGCAGGCGTGGCTCTGCAGCCAGAACGGCCAGGTGCCGCAGGGCCTGCAGGTGGTAGCTGCAGCAACAAGAGCAGCATCAACACACAGCTTTTGATTTACAGTAGAATATAACAGGGCTACACAGATCCAGTGCACAGTATATTTTCAGAAGAAATCTGTAATGTTTTTATGTTTAGGACAATGTACAGCATGTGTCCGTGTGTGCATTGATGAGCAGCAATCAAGTATTAATAGCAAATAGTTTGAGTGTGTGGTGTGTCAGTCTCACCGGTTGTCAGTGCTGTGAGCAGGGAAGTGTGGGTACAGGGCACACAGCAGAGCAGCAATGGCTGAATTGGAGGTGCTCAGGGTGTACCTAAAAAAAGACAACATCAAACAACATCATCAATACGCATTCTTCTCTTTCTATCTTTCACGTGCGTACACAGCCTTTAACTCAACAACACTACACATACACACAGTGATGGGTATGTAAAGTGTAAGTGGGACAGGAGAATACAAAAAACAAAAGTACAGGATTCATGATGACAGTAAACGCATGTACAACACAACACAACACAACACAAAGGACAGTCAATATTTGAAGGATGCACTGCTCCAAATGAAACACTTTTATAAACCCTCTGTTCTCTGTTGGTGAAACCAGGTGTGCGTTGTTATCTAGTTAACGTCATCACAGGCCACAACAGAGCCTCTTAAACATAATAGCGAGCAGTTAAGTATGTACTTTAACTAATGGACTCATTATAATAAAGCTGGGTCAGACAATAAAGTCTGCTTGCACATGGGAGCTTCCTTGTGAGAGCCCTTATTAACGGTCAGCTGAGGTAAATTATGTTGCTCTTCACTTAAATGGCTGCTTGTGTCATGTTTAGCATGTGTAAAAAACCTCAACTTCACTGAACATTACATTCTTTTTCCACAAGTTAAAAAGTTTACAAGACCTAAAATAGAGTCTCACAGTCAATAAAGATGATGAAAAACAGACAGACTTCAGAGCAAATCTGGGCAAATTCAACTGAATTCAGCAAGAATATGATAATGGATACTTTCACCTCAACAGGTTTCTACAAATCTTTCAAATCAAACATCCTGAAAAGGAGAAATCTCGCTTTAGTTAATTTGCTGGTCGCAAGGAGATACTGATTTGTTTTAAGAGGTCAAAAGTCAAAAAGGGTGGGAACCATTGCTCTACTCTGGTTAAATACTTTATACTGCTTTGATCAAGGACATTGGTTTAATCATCATCAGTTTTGTGCTTTAAATAGTCACAGACTTTGACTGACCATTACATGAAATCTGCAACTTCACAACTGAAGCTCAAACTGACAAACGGTAACACCAGTGACAGAAATTTCCTGTTGAGGGCTTGGTCCACTGCTGATACAAAAACAGGACAATGGCGGCGTTAAAAAGAGGACTGCTGGCAACCACTTCTTCTGAGTCACTTTCCTTTTAGGCTGGGCTTGACATTTTCATCTTCTGATGTATAAGCTTCCAGTATGAGCAGGAAAAAAAATAAAACTTGTAGCTGTTTTGCTACTGTTTTCTACTACCCATAAAGATATGTGTAGTTATACTTTATCTGTCCTTGTGGGGAAATCTGTCCTCTACATTTGGCACAAGCTAACTATTTTAGGAGCAGTGGGCAGTATCCAGGGACCAGCTGTAGTTCTGGGGCCGGTGTTTTGGTCAAGGGCAGGAGAATTCCTAATATCTCGCATGCTCCCACTTGGTTTGAAAGGAAACCAGAGCTCGCACAGGAAACCCATGCAAACACGAGAAGAACATGCAAACTTGAACGAAGAAAAGCCCTATCAGCCTTTGGTATAAGCTGACACAGTCCTACATTATGCTGCAGTGGCAATTAGTCTGAATGCCATGTGCAATTTTGGGGAAAAAAATTTAACTTTCACTTTAGTTTCCTGCTAAATAAACTGAATAAATGGGAAGAGAAACTAACTGAGCAAACAGAAAAGGAGAGGAAGGAAGGGTGAGAAGAAGGAGACAGAGATTAGCGGTTACAAGGAAAAACAGAGGTGAGTCAATGAATGAAAACGAAATGAATGACAGCGGCATAGCGATGATGAGATGTGTGGAAAACAATGTGCAGCATCCATAGCAACATGAATAGACAAATGCAAGCGGGTGACGGACTGAATTATCGACGAGCGTAGGGAGAGAACGAAGGAAATTAAACAATGACATGGCATGACTCTGCTCTCCAATATGACCTTTAACCTCTGCGGGCCTCATAGTGACTGTGTATGACATTCAAACTGAGGCCCCGCAGTTGCGTGGGCTTTCAGCGGGCAGGTCTAAAATAAAGCTTCATCCGAATAAAATCAAAAGGATCCATCTGATTGTGGCTATAGGTGGAGAAACATTTGCAACATGTAATGAGAGAGTGGGAGCCGTTATTCCCCTTTAAAATATGCAGGCCGAGGTCAGTGGTTGGAGGAACCTGGTCTGGGTGTGTTCATGAGTGTGTATATGTAAATGTCATTCATTATGCGCAACACAGCACTCAAAACAGACTCTGGTGTATTTGTGTGGCTAACCCACACACCATGTGTGTGCATGTGGTGTACCTGGTCCTTCCCAGAAACAGCAGTCCCAAATCTGATGGGCGTGTTCTGGTATGTGTGTGTTCAATTTGAGTCTTGTTTTCATACAGCAATACAGGTGTCATATGACAGGCTTTTGTCCTCATCAAAATGTCATGAGCCAAAGTCCAACGTATAGGAGTGTGACTGCAGTCAAAGCTACTTGTCCTCTTGCTGTTCATGTGTGCTTCACTTGTCTCTTCCAAAAATGGTCATTTTAGTCTTTGTGTTCTACACAATGTATCGTATTAGTTAGCCATTTCTGCATCTGGGTCTTACGTACACACATAATGCTCAGGGTGGAAAACTGTCAGGCCACAGTCAACAATACTCCCACAGATGGGTACAGTTGACAAAACATACTGTATTGCTTAAATGAGTAGTTACAGTCAGTGTTTCACCCTGTGTCCGCCTACAGCCGAACTGAGAAAAGTGCTGGTTCAGCTAGGTTAAGGACTGAGGGAGGCTTGTAATGAGGGAGGTGTGTCTTTGAATCAAACATCTGTCCATCTGATGCAGTACTGAGTACTGGACAGGACATGCCAGTTAACAGTACCTGTCATTTGCCCTGAAATTTAAAAGAAATATGTCCTGAACACCACAAAAACCAAGGAGATCATTGTGGACTATAGGAGATCAAGGAAGACCACACATTCCCCCCTCTGCACATAAATGGTGAGGAGGTGGAGAGTGTCAATGACATCAAATTCCTGGGAATTCATTTAACAAAACATCTGTCATGGTCCCTGAACACCTCCCACCTGGTAAAGAAAGCTCAACAGAAGCTTTTCTTCCCAAGAAAACTCAAACTTCCCTGTTAGCTCCTGGTAAACTTAAACAGAATCACCACAGAGAGTATCCTCTGCCACTGTGCCAGTGCGGTACGCCAGCTGCACTGCCGAGAGCTGGAAGGACATGGCCTCAGTAAAAATGGCATAGAGGATTGTGGAAACTGTGCTCCTGAACCTGGAAACAGTGCATGCTAGCTGTCTACACGAGAAGGCTAGTAAGATCAGCAAGGATCCAACCAGGTCACAGTCTGCTTCAGGCATGGGCCAGTATGAGATTCTGACAATAGAGTAGCACATTCTGTCAGATATCACAGTAGGGTAGCAAAAACAAAACAAACACACACATTTTAACAACTTATACACTAAAATAATACTATGTATTTTTAAAAACTGCAAAAATGCAATCCCTTAAGTAAGCCTAAACATGCAGCTAGTGCTAGTGCAGCAGTAACGCAGGTATCACAATAGAGTAACGCATTCTGTCAGGTATCACAATAAAGTAACGAATTCTGTCAGGTATCACAATAGAGTAACGCATTCTGTCAGGTATCACAATAGAGTAACGCATTCTGTCAGGTATCACAATAGAGTAACGCATTCTGTCAGGTATCACAATAGAGTAACGCATTCTGTCAGGTATCACAATAAGGTAGCAAAAACAAAACAAACACATTTTAATAGCTTATATCACGGGAACAGTACGATGGAAAATATTAGTGGTTTTGAACCCTTGACTTTTTCAAACCACAGTTTACCTTGAAACCAGTAACCGGCCCATGAGTCTGTTAGCCTGATCTAACAGACTGAAGAACAGCCTCTTCCCCAGAGCTGTAGCTCTCATCACATTTTATTCATTACATACAGATAGAGGTCCCTACTTCTATGCTAACATATCTCTGTATTGTTTTTATGCTATATTCATCTGGTTTTACTTTATGCTTTTTTGTTGCAATAACAACCATGTAATTTATTGTGCAATACCTTATATACATCACTGTTTGCACTGTCATTGTTTACCTGATTCATCCAAGTGCCATTATTTAATATATATAGGTAGAGGACAGTACCTGTTCGTATTTATCTTGCTACCAAACAAAATTTCATTGTACACAAATGACAAATGAAGTGTCACATGTCTCACAGATTACCATAGGTCATTAAGTAGAATATATTCAAACATTTGTGTGTGTGTGTGTGTGTGTGTGTGAGGGCATCTCACCTGCCCCCTCCCAGGAAGAGCAGGCCCAGTGCCATGTGATGAGCCATGTGGAAGCCGTAGTTCATCTCGCCACCAGTCCGCTTGTGGAAGAAGCGACAGAGCTGCAGGACCTTCAGGTTCCCAGTGCCGGCCATCACCATGGACATAGCCAGCAGGATCATTGACAGACCTGTCTGTAGATTGTAATAACCTGTCTGCTAGGGGAACCAGAACACATGATGACAAACAGAGAGAGAGAGAGAGAACAAAGGGGAAACATAGGAAATTATTATCTTGAAATCATCAGTTCATTATCTTAAAATATAAGTTAGTGAGGCAACACAGCACTTTTCTGCACTAATCTTGTAAGGCCATTCTTACAACAGATCAAAGTTCAAATTTAAATATTCACACATAAAAACACTTACAACAGCAGCTGTACCAGCGAAGGACATGATCTTCATGAAGGTCCTGGCAAACTCGTAGAGGCAGTCGAAGGCATCGGAGTTGGCAGAGCCAGCAAAGCGTAAGCCTAGTGCCATACAGGCCCCAGCTGTAATGTAGTCTTGAGCTTGGCTAAGAGAAACAAATGACATGACATGATGAGGCACTGTGGTGGGCAATCATGGATTAAGCTGAATTCCCCGAAAGAGCTACAACATTCAACATTCAAGGCAGAAAATTAAATTCCAGTTTTTGTCTGAAATACTCACGCCATTGTCTCCATGTTGATGTCCTCTGAAGGGTCAAAAGTCCCCCTCATGATCTGAAAAAAACGATGTGATGTTTACTGGAAAGATATTAAAAGTAAAAGACACTATATATAAAGGCATATATAAAAGGCATATATAAAAGACAGCTGCAGTAAGAAAGATCCACTCACCTTGAACAAAATCATTTTAGTGCTGCTAAAAGAAAGTTCTCTTTTGGATTCTGGACCAATTTTAAATCCACTACATGACTCTGGTGCAGTGTTTTGTGCCTGATTACAACTGAAAAAGTGTTATGAATGAGGTAAAGCTCTTGCTACCAGTATTTATTGCCATGAACAGACCAATCAAGCAGAAAAAATGTATATTCTCTCAAGAAAGAAGTTGATGAATTTGTAAGCAGCAGCCTTTACATAGCTCCAATAATATGCTGTAGTTCTAATTCCAGCACACCACTTTCACGTATTTTGTTACTTCATCAGCAGACATAACCATTGTTATATGTAGCTTCTCCAGGCAACAAGCTGATGAAACAACAACAACGTTTACAGAAAGGAAAGTGGAGCAGTCTTAGGTTTTCTGCCTCGCTCCTCTATGGTAGCTGTAGGGGTAGAAAAAATATCTAATTTTGCATATCATCTGTTGGGTGTCAGTTCCTAAACAGTCATTGCTGAGGTGTGTCCACACTGCACTTTCCTCAGATAACCTGTCAAACAAACACTCTTCTGTAGATTCTCTGCTTAGAAGCAGCTCTTCCCTTTTCCTTGTCTTCTTTGTGGGCATCAGGAAAACGCTACTTGATAGTGAGTGTGCGTGACAGCAATGTGAAGAGCTTTCATCAACTGAATATAGCTGGAATAACAATTCTGTTTGAACAATCATAGGCAAAGTAACAAAATCAGTATACCTTCTGACACAAATCAGCTGCTAGAATTGAAAACTGAAAGAGTTTAACCTGCCCCCATCCATGGAATTCTTTACAAGTCATATTGACTTGTTGCTAGGTCTGCCGTATCACAGCTCCAAATATGTCCACTCAAAAATGCTGGGTATGTGTGTATTTTCTCACCTGGGGTATGTTACTCTTGACCCACTCAGTATTAGGGAGGATTTCATCCCACATGATAATACACCGAGCAAGAGTCTGTGAGGGCAGAGAGGCAAGGAGAGAAAGGAGAGAGACGGGTATACCAGATTAAAAGAAAGGTGAGAAAAATGATCTCACACACACGCACACACAGCTAGTACTACACTAACCCTCAGCAGCAGAAACTCAGGCTTGATGAAATCCAGCAGAAACCAAGTGTCTGGAGGTTTCAGCCAATCAGCAATCGACCTGGTGGACAGAACCACAAAGAGACAAGGAGGTGTTAATACCCTCCTTCAACATCCACTAAACCAATAGACAGCAGGCATCAGATAAGCCTTGAACAAGACAGGAACCTCTTGACCAACAGCAGAAAACTATGAGATAAAAGAGTCTTGCTCTTACGTAGCATAATACGACAAATGGAGTCACTGAGGGATGAGATTTTTCATCAGGCAGGTTATGATGCTCTGCTCAATGATTTAGAAAACTCTGGCCATATTTGTAAAATTAAGGGTCAATGCAGTAATGGTAGAAGCTTCTGTGCCTGACGTTAAGTTTGTTATTCATAAATGTAAGATAATGGTTCTGAGATATCACACACAGTTTTGTATTTATTTTACAAACATCTAAAATAATTGTTTTTACTGTTCTGTCTTAAAATAAAATGGAAAGTGGGTCAGTAGGATATCTCACATTGTCATATCAGCGATGATTCCTCACTAATATTTAGTGTGTTCATATGTAACACACATTTTTCTTTTAAGGAAATAACAGATTTAGTTTTAAGAGGTTTAACTATATGTTTTAGGATTTTATGTTAGGGCACTTGACATTTTTCTCATTACATAGTGAGAAATCTAAATGCAAATGTATTCTTTGTATTGCATTACAAGACTTATCTAAACTAAATAAACAGTGACCTATTTCATTTACGGATTTAATGAATGTATTATTGTTGTTACTGTTACCCCAGAAAAAAAAAAAAATCAGCACACCACTATTAGACTGCTACTGATTTTTGCTTGAGATGTAAATTATGGATTATTATTACTGTGATTTCCACAAGCCTTGTATTTTCATCGTTAACTACAGTAGATTTGTGAAAAAATAAGCAAAAGTTATCAAGGGGAAAACTTAATCTTTCACTGGGGGTCCAGATTCATCCCACTGGCTACTATTTGTCTCCTACTGTAATACATTGTTTTAACCTTTTACAGGAAGGTAGTAGGAACATCAGTACGTATGGACAAGCAGAGAGACACAAATAAATAAATACATAAGAGGATAATTTTTGAAAACAAACAAACTTTGATTTGGTGCTGTTATTCAGTGAAAGCACTTGCGGCAGCGAGGGAATAATCTGAACTAAATTTTGTAAGTGATTCATAAAACTACACCACTGCACAAAAGTGGGTGGCAGTGTTTTCACATCTGAAAACACGTTTCTCGTTTAGTTTTATACTGGAAAGGACGGGTGGATCGATCAGTTGTTTCTGTTCTCACCTGTTGTTGGTCTTGAGGTAAATCATGGCGAGGGCCAGCGTAGCCCCTGGACACGTCACATCCACATTGATAGTGTCGCCTTCCTGTAACAACCATTGATAGTGTATGAAGAAAGCTCGGCTGCTGGTTAGCTAGCTAACCTCAGTAACTGTTCAGCTAATCAGTGTCTTGTATTTTATTTTATCTTTTGCTAAATTTTGTTTTGTGTTGATATAATATATATATATTATGAAAAATGACAAGAAGATTAAATGAAAATTAATAATAATGACTTTATATGCCTCATAACGTCACATTAGTTATCATGGATATAGCTTGTAATAAACATGACAGTATTGAATATGATACTATCAAATGCCATAATGACAGTGTTATGAATGATTTACTTGGCCTTCAAAGAAGGTGGAAGAATCTGAAAGATTCCTAAAGATATAATTAAGTTATTACACCTTGAAATGCAGTTACAGTTATACAGTGGCACAGTTTTCACCATTATATTAGGACAGTGAAATAAGAAAGCTGAACATTTGAGAAAAATAATTCATTTGTCCATCTACTTTGATTTGGTAGCTGGGGGACTTGTGTCTCTCCCGGTTGGCACCAGCCTGAGCTCTGCGGTGGCCTCCCACCATGTACTGATACAACTGCTCAGGAACATTCAGGTCTGTCATCCCAATCAGGTTACTGCCATGCTGCAAGGAAAGAAAGGGCGGGCGAGGGAGGTGATGAAAATTCAAAGGAGGGGAAGAATGGATATATGGGAGAAAATGAAAAGAAAAAATGAGGGAAATCCAAATTAAAGACTTTGGTTACAATTAAAACAGACAACCACTAGTCATTCTAGTAGAACGGCATGATGGATCAATCCTCTTCTTATTGAGGACGCCTGGCCAAAAAAAAGAAAAAAAAGGAACCAAAAAAGAACATCTACAATGATATTTGACTGCAGAAATGGTTTCTATTCTAAAATGTTAATGGTAAACATCAGGAAACCACACTGCCACAATATTTAATCATACTGCAAAGAACAAAGCATTTAACGCTTAAGTGCATGCAACGTTCTGTGACCAATAAGTTCCCCCCCGAAAACACTGTGATTCATTCTGATATGAACCCCACCCACCTGCAACCGCCGGCAGGTTAAAACAACACAAAGTTTTATTCTGCAAGTATTTGTTTGACCAGCAGCACGTGTTTTGACTCACCCCGAGACAGACCATGCCCAGGGCTACCCCAGCTGCTAGTGAATAGGACTCTCTGTCTGTACAGTACTCCATCTCCGGACCAGGGGGTCGACCTGAGAGACACACACAAACAAATACAGACAAATACTGTTTTAGCAACTATCAATGACAAACAAATGCAAGAAACACACTCAAAGAATGATCAAAGATCAAGACGGGAACATCATGGTACAGAGGGGACAACCACATCTACCTGAATGCAAATAAAGTCAGTGCTTTAATGTTGACCAACAGAGCTTGAGTATTACTTTAAACCACAGGTTTCCAAAGTCTGGGCCAAGACAGGATCCAGACTGAACGAAAAATCTGAGTCACTTATTAAGTTACTGTATGTAAGAATATATTTTCTTCTAATTGAGTGTTTGAGTTTGACTGTTAACAGTGCAAAACAGTGCAGAAAATAAAGGTAAAGACAAGTTTTTGTCAAGTTTATTTATGTATAGGACTGCAACCAACAATTATTTTCATTATCAATAAATTTGACCACTATTTTCTTGATCAATGGATTGATTGCTCTGTAAAACATCAGCAAAAATTATGAAATTATACAGTATATCTCCCACAGCCCAATGAGATGTATCAAAATGTCTTGTCTTATTCAACCAAAACCATGGATATTGAGTTTACTATCATATCTGAGAAACAAAATCATCAAATTCTCATATTTGAGAAGCTGGGCCCAGCTTAGCATTTTTGCATGGAAAGTGACTGAAACAACTGATTATAAAAAAATTGCTGATATATTGTCAATCAATTCACTAATTGATGCAGCTATCTTTATGGTGATACATTTTGACAGCACTGTGTCAGGTAAAATTCACATGTACATCTTCAGTTAACAGTTTCAATATCCCTGTTTTAAACCTGTCTGATTTTCGTCCACCCACACACACACACATACCTATCTCAGACAACAAGACTTCAGCATTGTGTCTGTGTCCTGTTCCTTGGTACACCAGCCCAATGCCAATTACAGCAGCAACCTGCAGAACAGACAGAGAGAATTGAATGCTTTAAGGTATTTAAATGATTATTTGACAGTTTGCAGATCAAAAAAGGTGTATTAACTGTGACAGACAATGTATAACAATCATAAAATAACCATAAATTCAGTTTGGGATACCTTGTTCTTTCATTGAATTACCCTTTCAAGTGGCTAGGGCAGAAAACATGAAAGCTTTCCTTCCCATCTTTGTCCAACAGCAGATATGTGTCATGTGACCAGAGATTATTTGAGCTAGGTATGCATACACACTCTTACCTGAACATTGTGTGGTACGTCCAGTTCAGTGGAGGTGGGTGGGAGCAGGGCAGGAATGTGTATACTAAGCAGGCGGGTAATTGACATGTCCATGGTGCCCAGTTTGGCTGAAGACACACCCAGTAGGAGCCCAATACTGGTCATCTCATGGCCCTAACAGAGTGAAAAAATTGCAAATTTCACAGCAGGAACAACAGTGGATTTGGGGTTACAAAGAGACAGGTGAACAGTGGCAACTTCCTGTCCTAATACTAACGCACAATACAGTGAGCGGAGATCTGTGGGATATTTTTTTCAGTTTTTTCTTCAAAGAAAATCAGTGTACATCAGACTATGCAACGTGATGTGTGACCCTGTGTACTAGATACCTGCTGCAGAAGAACAAATGACTTTCAGTGTAATCAGCTTTAACTGTGACTCTAGTATCTGAGGAGTCCAGTCTGCTTCCACACCACCTCACCATGACTGACAGCTCTCATTAGACCTCTGTGGATCACCCATGTGTGTGTGTTTAATAACCACATAGGAAGACCATGTTCTGCCAACATCTTATAAAGCTTTGAAATGGGTCTTCTATTATTTGAAATTCAGAGTGTGATGTAAACACTGCACATTTTGTTCTTTGCTGAATAAAAAGATAAACTGTAAGTGGACTGCGCTTTTCTAGTCGACCCCTGAAAGTGCTTTACATTGTCTCATTCACGCACACATCCATAAAGTCACTTTAATTAATCAAAATGCATGAAATCAAATAAACGAACTACATCATCAAACATTCTGCCAATGAGTTAATGCCTTGATCAGTAAACTTTATACATTATTTCTATAAACATAATATATAATGCTGAAAAATATCCAGGTAAGACCAAACAACAACAAAATTTGAAAAAAATTGAAAAAAAGAGACTAAAATTACATCCCAGTGAGACTGTTGAACTAGTTTCATTTCTCTAGTGGGCACCTTGAAAACAGATTTTAAAAGCTAGAGATTGAATTTAACCAATTCTTTTCTGCTGACTGAAAAACAACACTCAAACGATTTAAACAAATGCAGAGGTTTTTAAAGGCACAGTTAACAAAAAAATGTACGTTGGCACTTTGTAAAAACAGGGGAATACACTGGGATGCGTAAAAGATGAGGGACACAAACGCACACACACACACAAACGGACACACTCACATTCTCCCTAAAAACCACAATGATACACAATTCTGATGAACTGATCCAAAGTATGTCAGTGTAATTTCTCTTTTACAGCGAGAATAGAAACCAACAGAAAACCACCAGCTACAAACAGGCGTCACTGTCAACCACGTTCATCACGTTCATGGCTTTCATTCAGACTGGAGCCAGTTACACACAACTGTTCATCACATTCTACTGTGCAATTCTCCATTGTTTGCTGCAGTTTAATTTGGACTATAAATTGGTGTGTGTTGCTCTGAACTGTTACTAACTTTAAAAAAACCTTTTTGTGTATTGATGGTAAAGGATGAATCAGTATCCTGATTACATTGTACATATAATTAACAGCAATACATTTTGGCAAGCATATGATTTTAACAACACATAAAATACATATTATTGGTGGAATTTATGTACAAGTTGAGATGAGCTTTGATGTATCATTCAACACACCATGGCATTACGTTTGTATTGTGCAAAAGGGTATTTAACCAATAATGATTTCAGTGATTTCAGCATTGAATACATAAAACAAACTCTTTTAAAGCTAGACCACCACATAGAGTTAAAGAAAAAATCTTGCAGGTCACGGGAGCATTCACGACACAAAATTTTAAACCTTTTTTTCATGAGCTGGCAGCTTTCTGAATGGATCTGGGTCAAGACGGTCACATTTTAATTGTACCTCTTTAGGAAGTGGATTTTCTTCAAATTTCAGGCGCGTAAAATCTGTATGAGAACATTCTCATTTATCGAGAAATGACTGATACGAAAAGCTTGCTGATCTTTATGAACTGCTGCCTCAATTCGTGTCTTGAATCAAAATGGGAACTGAAAATGAATCAATCTCGAACCCAGTGTGGACACTCTGTGTGGATTTGGTGCAAGGGTTCCTCTTTATCTTCAACCACATCTTTACACTGACTTTTTAAATTGAGCAAAAAATAAGCTTTGGCTTGCAGCATCCTGTTGTTTTTCTCACCTGAAAGTGGGAAGGACTCATCTCATTTCAAAGTTCTCAGAGGGCAGAGTTTCGTTTTGACTGGCTGCCTGGCTCTGATGCGAGTTTACATCTCTCATTTACAGTCATCTAGAGAAAAATGTGTGTGGAGGGGTGGATGTGTGTGTGTGTGTGTGTGTGCATGTTAATGAGAATAGATGGGAGGCACATTTGCGTAAACTGTATTTAAGTTTATTCTTGTTTTACTTTTCTGGCTATTCTTTGTAAGTTGGTGTGTATGTGTGTGTGTGTGTGTGTGTGTGTGTGTGTTTATACTGCAGTAAAAAAACAATAATTTAGAGTACTGTCTACAGTAAACTAAGCATTAAGGTAGAAAGTATTCATTAAACCCAAAACGTGTCTGCCTGTACATGCTAGTAGGATTATAAATAAAACGTGTATGTTTGCTTTATTTGTGCTGTGAAACCCAAGGTGTGAACCATGTACGCTTTTGTGTGCATGTGTGTGTACCTTGGTGAGGTAGTCATGTATGTTGAGCGTGGCCAGCTTGGTGAGGTGTCCATTGAGGCCCAGGGCCATAAGGAAGCCAGCATACTCATTGGCCAACTCAGGGCTCTTTGGCTTGTTGTAGGCGATCCAGGCCGAGTCCACCTTTACAAACAAGAAGAAAAGTCATGTTTATTTGTGCATGAATAAGGAAGGTCTATTTACTGCAGGAGGGCAGAAAATTACAGCGCAAGCTTGAACAACTGTGTACTAGAATGAGTTTGTCTGAGTAGTTCCAAAAAAAAAGCCCTGAAAACATTTTGTTGATCATTTTTTCTTGAATACAAAGCATTTCAGCCTGATGGAGACACTGGAGGAAGTGGTACAGCTTCACCAAAAACATTAGGCTTTATTATGAGGACTCTGGTTATAGTATGTAATTCGATACAAAAAAAAATCAAACAGGGCAGATAGCAGAATAAAGTGAGTGATCCACTGCAGGTGTGCAAAACTGAACACAAGGCCTGATGAGGAGGGTAGTGCAGCTCTGGTTTCACGCTGACCTGTGAAGCTGGGGCTATTTTGAGTCCAGCTGCTACTCCATTATGGAAGCTGGGCCAGCCAGTCATATTGGGAGGAACGTCAATATTCCCGCTGTTCAGATCCACCATAGTGTTCCTGGGAGGGGCGCGGCCTAAAGTAGAACATGAGAAACAAACAGTTAAATCTAGAAATAAAGAACAAACAAACCTTGAACAAAGTACTCACAATATAAACATTAAGAATGTCTGGGTGAATGTTGACATATTCAATAGGGTGCCCTTTGTTAACAATTTCTATTTTCACACAGGTGAGAATGTTCACATTTCAGCACCATCATATTACCTGTCAGGTTGAGTTTGGGTACTGGTAAAGGTTCAGTCGGTACAGGGTGATAGGAGAAGAGAGTGAAGAGGCCTCGACCAACTGGGAGAGCCATAGTCCTCTGACACAACTGCAGGAGTCTGGGGAAGATACACAGACGTGAACAAAAAAAGAGCAGGGGATTAAAACTGAGGAAACATTACAGACTCAGAGTCAGAAAAAGTTGTGTGATTTATGTCAACCCTTGATTACAGCAGGCGTCCCAGTGATTTCTCTAAGTTAAACTGTGAAACAGAGACAAAGGGAGGACAGAGCTTGAGTCAAAAGAAAACACTGAAAATAGAAATGTCAGCAGAAGAACATTTTTGAGAAACACAGACCGATTTTAAAACAAGAGGAACAAAACTCTCAAATAAACGAATTAAAAGAAAGGCACCAGAGGACAGAAAAATCAACTACATATGTCCCATGAAACCGAAGGGGTCGCCGTCTCTGTGCATCAATGTTCCAAGACCAGAGGCAGCCAGGACACACTCACTATACACACATACATTATACTCACTTGTTCTCTTTCTCTTCTATGTACTCATGGTCAGAAACCTCCGGTAGCTGCACGACACTGACTCGGACTGGTCTGGAGCTCTGCAGGAGCCTCCTGACCTCCTGGACCCTCAGATCCTGACTCCAGATCAGCCCTGTGACCTGGAGAGCAAATTTTACAGTAGCTTAGCAAATATAAAAAAAATAAATAAACACCGTAATTATCAGGTAGCTTTTATCAGTCTAAACAGTTAGCTAAGTAATGATAGAGATTGATAACTAAAAGTAATTAATAAACCGTTTAGCTAGTTAGCTGAAAGTAAAATGGATAAATGGCTGAAATATAGTCAGAAGTATTAAAGTATGTCATGAAAGAATTAGAATGGTTGATTATCTGGAACATGACAGGTGCTGTCGATGAACCGCACTTGAGTTCAAGACTGTGTGGGCACATCAGATGCAAAAGGTTGGGAACCACTTCTCTACATAACTAAGGAAGGTTAGAGTGGAGACAGATCAATAATGCAAGAGATGATGTTTACTGAGTCTGTTACCTCTTGAATTATGTCTGACATCCCATCTTCCTCTTCATCTGCTTCTGTGGTTGCAGGAGGCTCCAACGACAGACCTGAACCTACAGACTGGACGAGCACAAATGATATACATACTCAAATACAGCCACAATGACAGTTGGAAAACAATACGTACTGTTGGTATAATCTAATTGCTGGTTTTAAGATTTATTCCAAAGATGAATATTCATTAATCTGAGGGTAAAAATGGCAGCTACTCCCACAAAATGTTACTGGTATGAAGGCAAAACATTTTCTGTCTACTATTATAACTGACAGGTTATCAGGATACTCATACTTTCAAAGGTTTTATTTTTGAACATGGTATCATCTGTGTATTACAGGTACTGACTAATGTAGTTATCAAGTGAGTAAAATCAATTTCTCTAGCAATGCTTAAGCCCACAGTTTATGCAAAAAATTGAAGTGACTGGAAAAATCTGCCATGAATGTGGCACTTTTTTCAATATTGTAAGGGTTGACATGATAGCAAACATCCTTGGGGCTAAAGGTTTGGCCTAAAAGTCTTCACTTGGGCTGGGAAGTCCAAGGTCACTCACAGCTTTGCTCTTGGCCAAGGTCATCTTGTGGGCCTGTTTGGTCAGATCCTGACGCCCAATCAGCATACAGACCTCCTCAGACCAATCAGAACACGGCTGCTCCCGGCAGCGGTAGATGGCCTCTCTGATGGGCAAAGCCACGCCAAACGGGACTGACTCCAGGTCCTTCAGGGTGAAACCTAAACCAGCGAAATGAGAAGGAGTGTTTATTTAACAGGTTACACAAGAAGCTGGGCCCTTATTTACAGGCTGCCACACATGAGTTTAAAAATAAAAGTATCAAGCTTTACACCATTCTAAAAATACTGCTATATGCTGTAAATACTGTAACATTTCATAGATTTTATTGGAACAGACTTTACTAACAGTCTACAGATGGCTGTGAGAGACCATTCCCTGACTGTGGTTTCACTGGACACGTGGAAGAGTATAAATTTGCATTAATGCAAACCAGTGTGATGCTGATAAAGAGAATATGGCTTCAGCACACCTTCCCCTGTACAGATAAAAGGTGGAAAAAAGACCTGCTTGTCTTACCTTCTGAGGTGAGCCAGACCACCAGCTGCTCAGCCAGATTCTCAGTGGAAAGATTGACCTTCACACTGCTCTGTCTAGAATAATAATAATACACATGAACATTAGTAAGATAAATGATTACTGATCTAATGTAATGTACGGCAAAAAAGGAATAAATGTGGCTGATAACAATCAGAAAAAAATGTAGAACTTAAAGCCTTTTTTAAAATACAACAATAACATTTCTGTATTCTGTTTAGCTGCTATAAAACCACAAAAAAATCATAAAGCTCCTCCTGTCACTATTGTTATTACTATTACCTTCTGTAGTGTGGTTCACTGGCACAGGACTTCTGGCCTGAGAGAGATGAAGATGAGAGATAACAAGAGACGAGAGAGGGCAACAGCAGGGGAAAGAGGTCAACGGGTTTGTTAATTTGTTCTCTTATGTTTGAGATTTCAAATCACGCTCATCGCATTGAATTCTTGACTGTACTACAGCATTTGTAAACCCACGCTGATTGGTTTCAAATTTGTCACTAAAAAGAATGGGCACTAAACATAAGGTGTTAAATGAAGGTGACATTTCGTTCCTGATGAATGGAGGACTGTCTTTATGTGGGATGACATCTGTTGTTGTTAGTTTTGTTTTGTCACACCACCCACAAAGTCAAAATCCAATTCTGTGTCACTGGAAAAAAGGCTGATCAAAGACCTGCAGCGACTGCTGTCACCTCAGCACTGTGTTGTATTTTCTTTTTTTTTTTTTTTTGGAAACAAAAACAAATAGCAGAAATCAGGTGACACACAAACCTGCGTCACAGCCTTTCTTTCTGTTTTACTGGGCCCTGAAGCAGGGAACTATGGGACTGGCAGGTAATAAGGGCTGGTTGTCAATAAATGTTCACACACACACACACACAAATACAGTCAAAGGGTTCAGTATGAAACACACACAGTCCCAAGATACAATCAAAGACAAGTAAAATGATCTTTGAGGCTGGACTGAAAATACACATGAACACACAGACCTGCAGAGAGCTTGACCAGGTACTTTGACACATCTGTGGAGGTAGCATTTTCATCTCCAGTGATGTAGAGAGCATAACTCTGAGGAAAAAAAGTGGAACACAGGTCAAAAACAAAGATGAGAGATAAGAAGAGGATAAAGCAGGTATCATTTGTACATAGTCAAAACATCGACTTCATAAAGTCACATCATTATGATTATGAACAGCATTAAAATTTCCAGAGAATAATATTATATTATAGAGAATAATATTTACATTTGATTCTTTTTTTAAAGAAATAAAATGTTCTCTTGTACAAATGATCGAATGCAGATTAAACAAAGAACACACAAATACACAGGGTCTGTTTTGTATAATTCTGTCTATACATTTAAGATGTTGAAATCATGACCAGTTAACATCTTAATTAAACATATTCAAGATACCTGACAGAGGAAGCAGATTTCAAGATGCATCTTCTTTCTAAAATTTCAATTGATAAGCAAAAGCTAAATGTCTGGCAGACAGAGTCGGACTGAGGATACTGGCTGTGTGGAAATAATTATTGAACTCAGGAGGCATTCAGAATACAGGGAGGTGAACCAGAGGGCTAGCTCATAAGCCATAATAGCATTACTCTTCCTACTGCAGATCCTAGCAAACATTTCATCCGTCACAATATAATCCAGCATAGTGCACAGAGAAACTGTATGAGGGCCAGAATAAAGTCTAGAGCCAAGGAGTAAGTAAGGCATGCACATACAGTACATATTCACAGACTGCAGTCTGTATGAGGGCCTATCTGTTTGTATTCCCCCCCAAGAATACAGTGGTGTTGTAATGAGGCACCCAAATTTAGGCTTAGTTAATGCAGCCAGTATTCTCCAACTGCAAGCTGCAGTCTGCATGGTTAGACCTGCAGGCTAATGCAACCCATGCCACCTATAGGCAAAAAAAGGAATGACAGCAGCAATTTAAAAATACAAATTTAGTGCTGCTGCTGTCTCTGGTACAGAATATTTTGAGTGTAATTTTAGGTGACAATCTTTTACCTATCTGATGTTTATGGTTGAAGAGGCTGAACAGATAGCTCTGGGGCCGGTTTCATATAGTTTCACAAAAATAAAGAAAGACTTAAGCCTAAAAAGCCGAAAATGTTACCCACCCTACCCTTGGAGTTTGCCTAGGTTTCCATGGTAACAATCAGTGACACCTGCTGACCAGCTACACCAAATAACTAAAGTAGAATTACCGCCTTGCAGTTGTATGCCTCCGCCAGCCCAGTTACAGCAAATTAGTATATTAATTCTTAGTGACATTTGACCACCAAAATCTGATCAGTTCATCCTTGAGTCCAAGTGAACATTTGTACCAAATTTGAAAATCCCTAAAGGCATTTCTGAGATATCATATTCACGAGAATAGGACAGACAGACGGACAACCTGAAAACATAATGCCTTTGGCTACGACTGTCTAAGGACATTTTAGGGGCATCTCTACACTCTAAACTGTTCTCTCTTTCTATATGTACTATATATCTAAATGTCTATCTGTATCTGTGTTTCTCTAATGTGCCTGGGTCCGCCTGTCTCTCACAGTCACCATTAGCCCCAGTCTGTGCCTATTTATTAGAACACATTCATGTCACATTCATGTCACAGAGGTCTACCAGCTCCTCTACCAGAGGACTACCAGCTTATCTAAAAAATGATTAACCAGCAGTGTTTGACAAAACCCAGAAATTTATTTAAAAACACTACTTGTTCTGAAGAAAAACTCTTCCATCTACTAAATAACTAGGAAACAGAGTTGCAATTTGGGAATCAGCTTAAAAAATCTTTTTATCATGCATCGGACAGAATATTTTCATCATTGGTTAATTATCTTTTAGAAAAAATTAACATTCACCTCTGTGACCCAAACGTATGCCACTAGGTATAAACAAACCAAGGCTGTGTCGTCATCACCTCTGTCATTGGTTTTTAGTGTCCTTCCTTCCTTGATAAGCAAAGGTTGAATCCATCAGCTACACACACACATACACACGCACACATCTCCATCCATAGCATGACGTACTTGCTCTTTCTTCAGACAGACACGCTGTGCAAACAGATTATCTGACTGCATCTCAATCAAAGCCGAACTCTTTACCCTCACTCGTTTGTGTTAGTCTCTCTCACACACCAGGCTTTCTGGTGTGTGCGAGAGACTAACACAAACTCATAATAGTACAAAACACACAGTGAGACGTCACCACAACCCTCTAAATACTGTAATTTCTGACAAAAATTTTTTACTAAACATCTCAGTAACAGCTGCAAATCATTGCCACAATGTATGACAAAATATTTAAATGTACTGATTGTTTGACATCGCAGTTTAAAGATGTTTGTTTGGTTTGGGGAAAGTGGAAATTAAGTCCTATTTTTTGTACTGTACATATTATGATGATTTAAGACTGAAAAAATGAAATGACAAAACCCTGATATATTTTGATGTACAGATGATCAAATGTGTGTTTAAGTTTGCTGATTTTGTTTCAGAAGCCAAGAAAACACAGACTCACAATACTGACTACATTACAAGCACTTCATCTTATAAAATACAGAGGAACTTTGGTCGTACCAGAACCAGCAGCCTGGTCCTCTGACAGATGCCGGGAAGGTAGGGGAAAGGTGGGATCTCTTCTCCTCTCAGACAGTTGCTGAGCCAGCTGAACACACAGGGAGGCTCCGCCCTCAGGAAGGAGGGACGCTGCATCTGATCAATCAGAGCTGAGGACGGAAAGGTGAGGAGGAGGGAGGAAAAGATGGAGGGTGAGTGGACAGTGGTGGAAGTGGAAACAAAGGCCGACGGAGGAAGGAAAAGGGAGCGAACATGATATGCGTTTTGAGGATGGAGAATGAGGGAGGAAAGAAAGAGGGAAGCAATAGATGAGGGAAAACTGCGTGTTAACTGTTTTTATTATCATTATCATGCAACATAGACTATTCTACTGCTGTGAATATCCACTGAACGTGTACTAATTCACCGCTGAAAATAGTTCCCAACAAATACACTATTTATTCCCTTCTAAGTGATGTTTGCTAAAACCAAGTCAAGTCATTGTTGAGCTGAGTTTTTAAAAAATGAAACTATATATTTGTGAGTAATTTTTAAAGATTTAATGTCTTCACTAGGAACCAATGGGCTTAAGGCCATAGACAGGGTAGGGAAGTCAGACAGATGATGATACTTTGTTGATTTTGGCTTTTTCATGAGATTTGTTGAGTGTAAGAAAAATATGGAATAAAAGTCTTATCCTTTAATGGCCATTTCTGAGGGCTTAGTTTTCAGCATTATTAAGGAAATGCCCTTTTAAGAGGAGGTGGTTACAAGTAGAACTTCACCAGGCACTTCACCAGTTATACTACAACAAACCCGAGACATATAAAGGAACCCTAGGGCCGGCGTTTATCAGAAGCAGACCATCCAGCCGCATCAACAACATGTCTTGTCTGTTTCCTGATTGGATACCATTATTAGACTATCAAACAGGTCTTACCCTGGTCTATGAGGCAGCTCTCAGTTAGGCCACTAATCAATGAGGGATAGTCTCTCCAATACAGATCCACATATTCATTCAACTGGAGGTCTCTGCAAACAAAAACAAAACAATTACATGAACACATCAAACACACTCACATACTGGAGACATTTTTTTTCAGTTCAACTTCATAGTGATGAAACAAATTTATTAAGTCTACCTTGTATCAGGTCTTTCCTAGCGCCTATATCTGCCCATCTAGACACTCAACTGCTGTAGGAATAAAATCTAAAAATGTCTCTACATCCTCAAACCCTCTGTGGCATTTAACTTGTTTTTGAGCAGTAATTAAACACATGGCCACAGTAAATAACAGCTGTGAGTCATTACTATCCTGCTTAGCATCAGATAATCAATAGTTTTTAATCGTGGTCCCAAGACCCAACTCCCACACAATTTACAGCTGTGTGTGTGTGTTATTCATTGGAAAATACGTCACGTGCGTACAGCTATCCAACTTTATATATGAGATATTTATATATGAATTCACATATATGCCTGTAAAACTAATCGTTAAACTAAATCCTTCTGTTTCAGCCTTCTCAATTCCCTTAAATGCTTTTGTAGGGCCTAATTAACATTTGTTCTTACGGTTACCAATTCCACATATAGTTTTTAAGCACGGAGCCTTGTTTATTGGTTTGTGATTAACAGTGTTTTTCTGTCTTTCCTATTTAATATGTGTATTTTGATCTGGGTAGCAAGCTGCTGCATACAATTGCAATTACAGGGATAAATAAAATTGCATTGCAAGTGAATTAAATGAAAGGAAAAAAAAGTAAAAAAGGAATAATATATTTTAAAAATCTCATACTCAAGACTGCATTTTAAATCTATAAATATGATACTGACAGTACAGTAATTACACTAATGGAACACAGAGAAATTATATTGTGCAGTGTAGTGAAAATTACTGCAAACTGAGAGACACTCCTGGCTTTCTCCCTGCACTTATGATGCATCACTTCCCTGTGGGCAGAAATTTCCTACACCAGGAAATCATTTCTGTAAATATAGAAGTGATGGAACACTCTCATGTGTTGAGGCAGCATTTTGTGACATAGCCTGGTCAAATCATTATATATTTACACAAGACTCAGATGTATACTTATCAATATAAGATGTGTAAACCCAATTTCTTTCTCAGGAGTAAAAATGGAATCACTACTGAGCAATATTCAATAAAACAATCAGGATCACCATTTTGGCCTTAACCAGTTAGCCTGATAAAAATATAAAAATTGCACCATACTTCACAACAGCCCACATACTAACCAACACAATTACCCTGTAGAGCGCTTCACTCTCCCACTCCACCTATTCTGTTAATGTCACTGCCACCAATCACAGCGGTCACTTGACAACCTGTTGAAGTTTATTTCTCAGTACACACCACTAAAGAGCCTTGATTACACACAAGCTTTCACTGAAAACAATGAACAATGCTTTTACCTTTTCTTCTCATGGTAAGAGTTAAATGTAGTTGGTGGAAATGTAGACCAGGTTTTCTTTGTTGTGATAAATGTCACAAGTTTCTTCTCTGTTTTGTAACCCTTATGTATTAAAGCAACAGTTCTTGCTTTCTCTGCTAAGTCACATTCATTAAGTTCTATGTGAGCATTACTTAACTCTGTGTATCAATTTATAAATACACAGTACAAAAAAAGTACTGGACAGCCTGCACCAGCCACATGCTATTTATGTTCCATAAAAGACATTAAAAAAAAAAAAAAAAAAACATGTACAGCAGTGTTTACCTGGCCAACTGCTGCAGCAGACAGACAAGCGATGAGGCTCTTGCTCTCTGCAGCTCGTCTAGCTGCAGCTCCTGATAGAGCAGATGGAGAACGTAGAAGAGTGCAGGAATGTGGGGGAAAAGAGGAGCTGAACTGTCCAATTTCAGAGATGGACTGGAGGAAGAGGACACCTAGGAGAAAAGGAAGAAGAGAAGAAGAGGGGAGATACTGGATGATCTTTTTCTCTGCTAATGCTTAAATTGTTGATGCATAATGTAGGTTTGGTCTCGTTTTAACAGTAGTTTTGGTCAAGTTCACATGTGTAATTTCTCAACTTTAAGAACTCAATGTTTCAACCATTTATCAGCAGGTGGTGTTCTGCTAACCCAAGTTTGTTGAATAAATATAGCCTCACACCAATTTGTAACCATACTGATGCATTTAATCTTTTTTGTATTTTATAAACCCCACCACAGATATATACACTTAGTTGGCAGTTTTTTAGGTATAGCTCCACCCAGGGTGAGTTACGTACAGGGGACGGGCCCTCAGTTTCTGAGATGAGAGTACTGTTGGAGCCACTGGAGTCCACTGGACCGCAGGCAGGTTGGAAATTCATCTGACGGTGGTAATGAGACCCCAACAAATATTCCCAGTCCTACAAACAGAGGAGACAAAGAGAAAAGCCAGTAAAAATGTGGGTTAACTCTCTCATTAGTCAATGTTTTGGTCGTAGGACATATGGCCACAAATGTATGTACTGTAGGTACTGTAGCACACGTTCTGTAGTGAAACGTGTGGAAGACACAGGGCTCAGAGGTCACAGACCGTCAGAGTTAACAGTTTGCTTCAGTTTAATCTGACTCATGCAGAGAAACACACACACACAGCACAGCCTAAGCCTCCAGCTAATTGACATGTTTTGCTCTGATGAGAACACACATAAACAGAGATTACTTAACAACCCTCCGTCTTAAAAGATTGCGTATGTGTGTGTGTGTGCATGTTCAGGACTTCAGGACACACCGCAGGTTATTTTCTCCATTATGTCGCATGTTTACTTCATAAACTCACTGAGACTGTACACAAACAGGGTTTGTCTACAGTACCGGATTTTCCCTGTCTGTTTACATTATCTTTCCGGCTCTGACACCCACTCAACAAAACATACCCTTTTTACAAGTTTGCTAGTTTACAAGTCTACAAGTTATCTCAAACTAAACATCAAAGATGGTGATTGGTGCTAATTGTGCCACAAATGTCAGTCACACCTCATCAGAGCCTCCATCAGAGGGACGAGCCTTCTTGGCTGCAATCACTGGAGAAAGAGGTACTTCAAAATGCAGCTGGGGAAAGAGGGGACACAACAGAGAGCAAGGTCAAGATATATTAATCAATGATCAAAGTTAAAACCAATAATGGGATTTAGAATAGAAAACGCTGACAGCTGACTTACATTTCTCGTCCAAGCCAGGCGCTCAGTATTGTAGCCCATCAGCGTCATGAAACAGGTGACAAACAGGTTCCATTCTGCGTGGGCACTGGGACCGCCGGGGGCATTGTAGATATTATACCATTTCACCAAAACCTGAATGGTAACATGACAACAGTTTTTCCAGTTTTTTTTTTTAATTAGCCAACTTGAAAAAAAGGTAAAAATTAATTTCTCAACTATCACAAAGGTATCGTATTTCAGCAAATACATCAATTTAGATGTATGTTATTTTAGATTAATCAATTAGAATGCATTTGGCAAAAAATAATGATTCAGGTTTGGCATGGTTACTTTTTAACAGACAGAACATCTGGTTGCACTGGTTCTCTTAATGAGGAGTCTCACCACACATCTTTGACATATACAGGTTACCTAGAGAACAACTACCTTGGCATGGCGTTATTGACCAATAGATAATGTCATGCCAGCACAGGTGTCTAAAGAAGTATCCATGCAGCCTGATGTGGTTTCTTTTTGCAGAGTTTCCACAACTAACCACAAACCTTCATGGCAGCTTCCTTGGGCAGAATGAAACGAATCGCCTGAAGGCATTTTCTCACTGAAATAAGTCAGAGGAGAACAGGGTCAGAGAAGATTATAAAGGAGAAATACCAGATTCTTATTTAAAAAGGACCATTACGGGATTCCATGGTGGCGGTTTTTTTCTGACTAGGACCTTTGCATAAAATGTCCAAAAGAATGTGTACTGAAAAATTTAGGATCAATCAAATCAATCAAATATTGAGCCTCTACACTGTAAAAAGTTTATCCAACTCAGAATTTTTCCTTCTGTTAACTTATTAAATTAGCATGAATTCCTTCATCACTCATGACAGCTTTTGTAACCATAACACACCAAAGGAGATTGTTATTCTATATTGCCCATATCACTCAAGTGCTCTACACCAGACGGATGCAGAAAGTGTCTGAACTACAGGTTTATCTTCATCATGGTTTGCATTGTTTGACTTTTGACCACAGAGAGAGACTATCTGACATCTCAGAGACACATGTATAAAAAGACACAGTATTGTTTTGAGTTTTGACTCAAACATCATCATCACCATCATCAAATCATGAATGTATGTGGTATTATTCCTTATCAAGTTAAGACTTTTTGGAGCTACATCAGACTTTTTGGGGATTTAGTCTAGTCCAGATTAAGGTTGATGGTTTGAATCTCTGGATCAGCTGAGGAAACTCCAATAACTGGTTAAAAAAAGAAGCTTTGAAATAATTTCCAACAAATGCATGAATGCTGGATGAGAAGTTTGCAAGAGATGAGCATTTGTGTTTCCACTGTCAGCCTTGGATGAAGATTTATTTTAACAGCATTCTCTCCTTAAGATCAGAAAACAAAAGAGGAAATTAAAAAAGAACCACCACTACGACAGTAATTAGTGTTCCTGTGTCTTCTAATAACTCTGACCAATCAGATTCCTAATCAGCGTCGCCAGACTATCTTAATTGGACATCCAGAGTGGGAAAGGTCAGGGAAGAGGTGGATAAATGCCATTTCATTAGAGGAACAAAGCCTCGTCTGTAGGATCGATTACTAAATAATGGGGAGCAACCCATGGCAAAGACATAAAGGCAGGCAAACACAAGGCAGACAGAGTTATATACACACCGTAGTAACGTGGAAGGCTTTAAAATAAATAAATAACTTTTCTTTAAAAAGGTAAGCTTTAACAAAAGCCATGGGTGATAAAGAAACTTCATTCATTCATTTAAAGTTCATGGTCAGAGCAGATGTTGAGATCTGAACAGACCCGGGAACCAATTAGAGGATAAACAAAACAAAAGAAGATATAGCATGACCTCTGCTTAAATTGGCTTGAAAATAAAATATATTGTCATTGTAATTTAGTAACAACAAAGAGGCTGAGTCACATTTGTTTCAGAAGCTCCCGAGCTCAAATGAATGACTTTTAGCACAGGGACTGAAGCAATGCCTTTGTGACGCAGCGCAAATAATGGATTTCAGAGCGCAGTGGTGCCGCTGTCAAGTTGTGCCTGAAAGCCCCATTAGTCTAGAGTGTTAACGCAAATGAACTAACTTGGCAGTGATTGGCTAGTGAGCCCAGTCCCAGGCGTGCAAAACGTTCTCATGCAAAACCCCAAAATGACAGGCACATAGAGAGGGCCAGTAAAGACAGACAGGGCCGGTAAAAACTTTATGGATTTTTTGATGGTCCACCCTCTCACTGACACAGCAGCCAACCAGGATTTGTCCCAGTATGCCCAATGGCCAGTACTCGACTGTGTGAACACACTGTTGTAGCAACAGAGAAGTTTAATCCCTGTTAACATTAATTGCCTAAAAAAATTACTGGCCTGCTGAGGGATGATAATGGCTTAGCTGCAAAATTAACATTAAAATTTGAGTACAAATACTTTAATAATTTGTGAACTAACTTCCATCAAGCTTGTGGACCTCAGCATAAATAATAAAGTATGTGTATGAGGTAACAGCAGACGTAAATCTTGGTGCTCTACTTACAGACCTAGAAACCAGCACATTACCTTACCACCCTGGCAGAGTGAGCTGTTAAAAGAAAATGTGTGAATTGTATCGACCTAAGGAACAGAGAGGTTGCAGGTTAATTTCCTAATTACCTGAGGTTCCCACGGAATATCTATAAAATAATATTTCCGATGTGAATAGGTCTTTCAATTCCACTCTTATTCCCCCAGTAGTTAATTACTTACATGTCTTAAAGGGCTAATTTAAACTTTGTTGTGTAAAAGATACAGCTCCAAAGGGAGATAATAAAGATCTGAGTTCATGTAAAGTTATATTTATTTATAGTCCACTTACATGTTTGCCACAGAAAACTAAGAAAAATTGATTAAAAGAATTAAATTTTTAAAAAAAGGCATGGAAACTTCACTGATGTAGTGGCGTAATCATTATCAGTGGCATGCTGTGTGTGAGTGTCTGCATTGTAATGGCATCCTCAATACATCAAGATTATACGTCACTGTGTAACAACACAGGGCAGCTCTCAAACCTAATTTCCAGGACCTAACTGCTCTGACTCAGCCATCTGTGTGTCTGTGTGTCTGTGTGTGCGTACTTGTATGGCGATACTTTGTGAGGACCAGTTTGAGTTTTAAACCTTGGGAATGAGAGCATTTTGGGAAAGTGAGGGCATTTTGGCTGCTCGTTACTTTCTGACACACCTTCAAAGAGCTGTCTGAGGATTAAGGTTTAGGGCTATGGTTAGAAGTGGGTTTAGGTTAGGGTAGTTCATGAGGAAGGAGAGATGTGTGTGTGCATGTGTGTGTGTGTGTGTGTCTCACCCAGTTCTGAGGTAGCAATCTCTGGGATAGAGATTCTCAGCATTGTGCCACTGTTTAGTTCCTAGAGAGCAGGAAAAATTATGCACAAATTCTATTTATATACTCTTTTAGATCAGTTTCATATTAACTGGATCAGCTCTGTCTGTTACAACAAGCAGAGGTGAGCACTGTAGCAGCTCCATAGCAATAAATTATCTACAGTGAATCCCACACTTAACTATAAATCTAGATCCTAGAGAGAAAAGCAGAGTTAGAGGCAGCAGACATTTTGATTTGTCATAGGAGGAAAAGCACGAGTGTTACTAATAACATTAACAGTAGCTCTGTTCTATTCAAATGTTCCAATAAGCCATGACAATGTGTCAGCGCACACACTAACCAAGAGCAGCTAAATGGAATCTAGCCATCATTAATTTTGTCATTTATACCTGTGCTTTTCCTACTGTGACATGTTAAAACGTCTTCTTTAAAAAAAGGCCTAGTTCACCACAAGGCGATAAAATACCTCAACAGAAAATCAGAAATCCAGTTTAACTGAAAAATAAATTGGTGTGTGAAATAATTCATTGTCTCCCAGTACACCAGACACTGACACATCAAGAGTAAAGGTGAAAACTGCTGCCCCAATCAGTGATTTCATAGCGGGTGTTTACTGACTTTTACAAGTGCAATACAATTTAAAGCTTTAACCCATATAGACACAGTCTGACATCCACTGACTCCATGGTACAGTGAACTATAGGCTCTTGCTTTGAAAGCTGCGTTTCCTGTATATATTTATTTTGAGGCCTACACAAAAAGTTCTTTGTGCTTTTTTATCTAATAATAATTATAAAGATGGAAATCAGAAATCCTATCAATTTTTGAACTGAAAAAAGTAATTAAAAATCCAGCATAACATGCAATGGTCATTTGGCATACTTAACACAAAATCTTCACAAAACAGGATTTTATACTATGGACCTGTCAAAAAATGTTTCACATCTAAAACCTTAATTATCCATCACAATTTACCTACAGCGACATCTCGGTTTCCAAGATGTTCCAAGTCTGATATGTACATGCAAATATTCAGATTTTCAATATCACGCCTAACAGTAAAATGTCACGTCCTAGAAAAATTATTGAAAAATATGGTACCCTGTGAATAGGCACCTCTCATTTTTTAAGAGGATTCCAAGTATATACATCATGAAATATTTCAATTACTCTTGAATAGTTGATTTATAGAGGAAGAACACAACATCTTGTTACTTTAATGTTATATGTTCTCCAACAGGGCTGTCCCCTGTTTTGTCATTAATTCACAGCACTGCTGAAGTGATTAGAGAGAAACCCTGATGGGAAAATAAACCCTCAACCTGACAACGCACAGAGAGCGTCCGGTGCTTTGAAAAGTCCAGTGAGCTGTATTAGCAAACAATTAGTGTGCAGACTGGCACATCAAGGGGCCAAAGGAACAATCAACAGCACTGTTTTGCACAGGGGTGGTTTCTGTTGATGTGCGTGTGAGAGTAAGAAACAGTTCATAAACAGCAATTTAAACCACTGCGGATATAAAATCAAGCATGACTTTGGAGCAGCAAGTCCTATATTTTGCTTCAAATTATTTCAGACTACTGTTCTGGTGGACAGCCTTAGACAAATCTGATGTTTCCAGAAAAGTTTTCTTTTTCTTCCGGTTAAGTAAAAGAGAAACTTAAAGAAACAACTAATCTTGGAAGGGTTCATGCTGATGATCATCCTCTCAAAATCCATTTTCAGTCATAGTTGCCTTAATTTAAGCTAACTATGGATCCAACCACTTCTTGCAACTTCTAATTCTCCCTTTAGCATTTGATGCATCTGCATGAAATTTTCTGATAATAATTACCAAGTATTTCTACAGGTCAAAGTGAGTTAGACGGAAGCCATTTGTTCATCTTCTTGATAACATACATATAAACCAACCTACCAGAGTGACCCTGTTGCAGACGGGGTCCCGCAAGGCATGGATGTAGGGCATGGCTTGTTGGAAGGTGTAATCTTCCAAAAATGAACCTTCATGGTGTTTAATGTTTGGACCCCTCAGCTCTGACACTGGTGAAGGCATCACGGCCTGAAAGAGAGGGGAAGAAATGGAAAGGTGAAGTAAAAGTTGAGAAAAGAACAAAAACAGAAGGAAATAGCAAAGTGAGTAGCCAAGATGAGGTAACAGAATGTAAATTCTGCAATAGATTGTAAATAAAAAACACGGGTGCAGCAATACAGGCTGTGAGGTATAATGAGTCTAAGACATTATTTCCTGATTATTTCAAGCAGCAGAGTGGAAAAATTATAAAACAGGAAACCAAATCAAGCTTCCACGTTTACTGTGACAGATTATCTTGCTCTGTGTAAATTGTTTCTCAGACAGCAGCAGAGAGGAAAACAGATATCTACAACTATTAGAAACTGTGCAGACAACACAAGGAAGATAACCCTAAAAAATCTAATTATTGAATCTTTCTGTCAGTGTGTAAGGAACAGTCTGTTTACAACACATGGTGGTACCTCATCCAGTCTTTGGAGGTGCCTACTGCCAGCGTTAGCTGGCGTGCTAACGTTTTCCACCGGCGTGCTGAGGTGAGGGAGGTGGTTGGTCAGACTGAAGGTGGGCGACAGAAGTCCGGGGACAAACACTTTACTGACCTGGAGAAACACCAACAGAGCAATGACTTAACCACCCAGTGAGAAATGTTCATTAACTGTTATCAGTTGGTAAGGACTGCTGTGTATCAAACTGCTGTGATGGAATCATCTGATTAAGTCTTGGAGATTTGAGTTCGTTCTTACCCTGGTGATTCCTGTGTAGAGAACCAGACTGCCACAGGCCTCCAGAACCAGCATGGCATCTATATTCTGCAGAGGTTTTATGGAAACATGTTAAGGGCTGCAAATAACAATTACTTTAATTATTGATTCATCTGTCTATAATCATTTGGTTATAAAATGTCAGAAATGTGCATTACTATATCAATTCAAACAAAATATAAAACCTAGCCTTAGACAAATAATTTCCATAAAAACTAAAACTGCAAAAAAAAAAAAAGCTTTAGAATTATAATTCAAGAGCCAAGACTGACATACAGTTAGAACATTTTAAACCATAAGTTCTCTGTTTCACAGGATGTTGATAAATCTAATGATGACGTTCAACGAGGTCCTCTGAGGCAGAGATTAAGCCCAGCTAAACAAACACACAGTGGTTTCTGTAGGTAACGGGAGCAACTAAAGAACTAATTATATCAGACGGAACTCATAAACATCCGGGTGCATTGAAGAGGATACAGTAAGGCCTCCTACGCAACGTTCATAACTTCACACTACCCACACAACAATTAAATGTTAAATAAATAAGGGGAGCCTACAGCCCAGACCAAAGATGCAAACCATATGGATATCACAAATACAGAACGAAAGCAGAGGAGTAGGTTTGTAAATGTTCATACGGTCGCTGCATTGTTTTCTGAAATCAGGCCCTTCTTGTATCATTTATCACAGTTTGCAGTGTTGGCAGTGTCAAAGAAACAGAAATACCACAGTAAAGGTTGTTTGCAGGTATTTGGGTTTATCATTAAACTCAAACCAACGCATTCACACTTCAATTTATGGGCCTTATTTATCTCTCTGATTCAATACCACCTTTTGCCAACAACACAAGCTCACAGAACACCACTGTTAATTCTTCAACAGAAACAACAATGAAAAGACACAAAACTGAAACTGATCTTCACTCAGAGGACTTTCTTTGGGGTAAATCTGCACATTCTACTGCATTTTAGTACAACAGCTCTGACACACACTCAAGAAACACTTTATTAGGCACACTATAGTAATACTGGGTAGTTCCTGTCTTTGCTCTCAAAACTGTGTTGGTTCTTTTACACCACCAGCCCAACCTTTGCCTGCTTTCTGTAAATTTTGTATTACAGTGTTGTGAAGTATTACAATGTACCTGCAGAGGTTCTGCATCTTTGGCAGGGATGGACGTGACAGAGGCGAAGATGAGCTGAGACGTATCATTGCTCTCAATAAACTTCACACATCTGTGGAAACAATGAAAAAGATGTTACATTGTAAAATGCAAAATGTCAATGCAAAATCTGAAGGTTACATTTAAACTATTTTAAGTAGTTTATCCAGTGCTCTACATTCTTGACTAATCAATGTTTCCATAATGATTGATCTGTAACTGATCTTAGATTTATATTATCTGAGACTCAACATCAAATATGCATTATGTAAGAATAAATTGTGTATGTTTGTTGACCTGAGCTGTTGATGAGACTCCACTAGGAAACAGAGGTAGCGGTTCTCACAGACGTCAGAGGTCAGGAATACTTTGGACGCCTGGCTGCTCATCTCCCTGTGAACGCAAAAAGGTCAAGAGTCATGTGAAACAACAGCAGCTGCTACACAAGAACAGCAACAGAAGCAAGAGTAAAAACAGCAAAAACCTGAGAATAATCTCACATTTGCCATCACTGTGAGGAGTTGTGATAGAAAAACCTACAAAACATGTGTTTGAGGAGTATGGAATTAGAAAGTTATCTGACATAAAGTAACAGGGGAATACATTTCTGGACTCCTGAAAACTGAGTAGACTTACATTACTGAACTCGGTAGAATAAAATCCATCAATTAGAAAACACAAGGTTGAAATGACATTACAATAAAACTATCAATGATTCATTCTCAATAATTGTCTGCCACTGATAAATTAATCATGGGCTGGTACAGACTCTGCATCCAGTCCTGGTAATTACCTGTGACAGCCAGCAGTGACCGTCTCACTCCACAGCTGTTCCATGCAAAGGTCGGGTATGATGGGCTCCATCTCTGGCACCAGCATCGTCTCATTTACTGTGCTGTTGGGAGAGGGTAACAAGCCATGGTGCCCTTTGGGGGGCGGGCTGTGGAAAGACGCGTTGAAACGAGCCACACCCGAAAAGGACGGAGCCGCCATGCCTGGAGAGTGGGCGCGGCTGGTGGAAGACAAAACAGGGCACAGTAGCGTTTTTGTGCGTCAGTGTTGTGAAGCAATGTTTAAATGAGCAGATATTGCACAAGGACGTACATGTAGGTACATTTCTGCCAACTGCAGGAGAAGATGACGCGAAACTGTGTAGTTGGCAATAGACTGAACAGAGCAGATTTACTAACTAACTAACTACTCTGAATCCTGTTTTAACGCTGACTTTATTTTTTTGTTTACACGTATTTGATCTTACTAGTTGTGCTACTGAGGACTTGTTTAGCTTTTACATTTAATGTTTTAGGTCAAGCAGGAAGGTTCAGTAAGGAGCTTTAAAAAAAATTATGTGCCTCTTCACTATGATGTCAAACTCACCTGAGGGCAGCCATGTTGGATATACTCGGGGAATGAACACGGGAGTGTAATCCCGGTGAGGATGTCATGATCCTGCTTTGGTGGCTGTGCAGAGCACTGTAGTGGAGAGGAGAGCCCGTGCCAACAGGACAGCTAGAGGCAGAGAACCAAGGACAGGGTCAGACAACAGCCAGGGACCAGAGAGGGTCAACTAAAGTCAGGTGACCATTGGGAATATTTCACATTATGCAAAATAAAAATCATTCACGCAACTGAGAGAGAGAGAGAGCTATGTCATCCTTAATTGTGTGTTTGTTTATTCTCCACATACACATTTTATTGAATTATTAATACTGTTGATGTTTTAGCCAGGTTTTGCTTGGATAACAGATTTCTTATACATACAGTATTAATATTTAATAATAATTGCAATCCTGATTGTGGTCCTTCCATTTGAATGCCGAAGACTCTAAAGGATTTTAATGTAAAATGAAGTGGACACAGGGCTGCAACTAACACATATTTTGTTTTGTGTATAATATAGAAAACAATGAAAAATCACCTTCATAATTTTCCACAGCCCAAGGTGATGTCATCAAATTATCCCTTTTATTCAACAAACAGTCACAAAAACCTAAGATATGTCACACAAAGCAGCAAATCCACATACTGTATTTGAGAATCTGGAACTAGAGAATATTTGGCATTTATACTTTCAAAATGCCTAAAAAGATTAACTGAATCATCCAAATGGCTGCCGATTATTATTCTTCTGCCTATCAACTAATTAAAAAAAAAAATCAAATAACCATTGCAGTTCTAAGTGCATACAACACTTTCATTACCTTGTTCCAGTCCCAGGACCGAGACCAGCTGGCGCACTCCCACTGGGGGAATCCAGGCGGGAGATGTTACGAAGGTGAGAGGTCAGGAATCCTGAAGCCATCAGACCCAACGGTGTGCCAACTGACTCTGATGGACAACGCAGGACTGTAGAGCGCTCCTGAAAAAAGCAAGAGGCTCTAGGTTAGGGGCAGGTAGGCCCTATGTGTGTTTGTGTTTGTGGTTGTGTGTGTGTGTGTGAGTCATCACTCACATCATGTGTGACCTTGCGCAGGGCCCAGACAGAGTGTATTCCCTGCACGGTGTCGTAGGAGACAACTATAGAGGGCTGACAGCAGCTGAACACGATCTTCATGGTGGAGTCAGATGCATACTGCACACGGGAGCCTTCAAACAGCCCCTGAAAAAACACACACACACAGATTCAGATCAAAACATGGCGATTACTCATTCAGGGACAGGAGACAAATGTGCACGTGCACCCCACTTAAAGATCATTTAGAGGGTAGTACAACATCAGGGCAGAGGTTCCCTGTAGGAAAAAAAAAAGAACTCAGCGCCTCAGTAAGCAGCCAAATGACAATGGTTTGTGTGAACATGAGTGCGAGCATAAATATGTGTGATGACATCTTTGCCGTGAGCTTGTGCATGCACATGCATGTGAGTGTTAGTGTGTACCCAGGGGGGCTGAGTTGTGCGTCAGTCGCTGTGTTTTTTCGTTTCCAAATAAAAAGTCCAAACCCCACGCCTAGACACCATAAAGACCTGAGGAGACCATAGTTGACAGGAGAGAAATGTTAAACATTTATAATACGTAAATATACTACATAAACCAATCGTTATTTATATTACTTTGATAAATACAGAAACAGATGCCTTTCTATGGACCTTTGTATTCAATGTAAAATAAAAAGTGCACTGTGCATACAGTTAATCAAAAGTTGTTATTTAACAAATATCAGGTAACACAAAACTACTGGTTCCAGCCTCTCACACATTATTTTAAGGTTTTCTTACTCACAGATTGTTAAAGAAAGAAAATAACTGTAATTTTCAGCCATATTGGTACCCCAGAGCTGAAGGATCAACTAGAGAGCAGCACCCCAACAGATTCACCGTCGTACACAACGTCACAAAGGCTGTCAGTTGACGCCACAACACAAACCTGTGAAACTTATCACATCTTTTAATCATTCCATTCTAGCATCCATTTAAGACTGGATGACAATCTTTTCCACAACACATAACACATCATCACCTTCACCAAGTAAGAAAAACAATCACAGTTATTGTGTCTCCTCCTCTGAGCGGCCCACAATACTGTTTCTCATGTTGCTGCCAGCACAGCCCTGAATTAAATTACATCTGTTCCTGTGCAGACTAATGAGTCCCATAAACACACAGACATTACTCTAAAATATAACATTTGCACACACTTATACAAAAAATCTATATCTATATATATATCTCAAAAAGTCTCTAAAGAGTACTAAATACAGACGTGACACAACAAAAGCCACAGAAGAGAGGCATTCGAACAATTATATACACACACCATTCCAGTTTAGCACATACACAAACACAAGAAGGGATATCCACATACATACATGCAATTAAGATACAGATATCTGGTATAAATAAGGTTCACCCATTGTCAGTGATCCAGATTTTCCCATTATTACTAGTTGGTTAGCCGGCAACATCTCAGCCCAGGGAATATCACTAACTTGATCAGCAACGCTTAGTACACAAACACACACACAGCCACAGATGCAAACAATTAAACACACAAACATTGTATTCTAACTCTGTGGAATATAAGTCAGTGAGCATGGACCGCTTTCAAACACTAGTACTGATAAGCAGCCACCCACGGGGTTTAAATTTTAACAGATGTCTTGACTCCTCTTATGCTGTTTTCTCTTACCAGTATCCTCAATTGAAGGTAGAGGAGAGATGAAATCCTTTCCCAGTCACAGTGAAAGTTGACAGCTACTCTGGACAATACACTGTCTGCTCAATCCTTCCTCTGTAAAACAACATTATAAAGAGTATATTTTCTTTATGAAACTCAGCAAACTAGAACATAAATTAAAGAAATAATAATTGTTTTCAAATCTTGTAATGATACTGTATCATCTTCTTGTTCTGAGGAACAGCAAAGTTACACCATAAGGCCTGCAGACAGAATAACAAAAGACTGTTTGAAATCTTAACTGTGCCTATGTTACACAGGGCAAAAAGAAAAATAATTCTAAAGTTGAAATACGGCGAACTGATCCATCCTCATGGCATTGGCATTGCAGTTAGCTTGCAGTCTTATTATATTAGTTTAGTAACTGACCTGCTGCACTGTCATTGTCAACGTGGCCTTGTATACACTGGAGGCTTGGGTCCGACTGCCCTGGCTCCAGATCATCACATTTCCTGCTGCATAAAGCTCTTCAAACTCCACATCCTCCTCTCTGACTCCCACGCAGCCCTTCTTGAGCTGCCAGCATTCCTGCCATTCAAAACACAATCATTAGATCAACACAAGGACCAATCAAAATACATACTGTACTGAGTTATACTGTATGTAAGCATTGTTTTAATGAGTAAGAAGTGATGCAACATTACTTTTGCAAATTTGGTACTACTACTTACTACTTTCTGTGTTGTATCACAGCTGGAATATTAGTGTTAATGTAAAAGCCATGTACCATGCAACCTCACCCTCTCTCTCCTGCAGACTGACTTCCTGCAGGGACCCTACCAGGCCAGCAGCGCCGCCTGACGCACTCAGAGCTCGGAGGCGGCTTGCTTCCTGAGCCGTGCAGGTTAGGCTGCATTTGATGGTTCCTGCAGTGCTCATACAAACGGGACAACGACTGCAATCTCTATGTAATCATCGCGGCTGTCTCTTCATACACGATCACATGAGTTCCAGATATCAGCATTATTTCTGTAAGAAAATATGAGATGAAGATGTTTACAACCATTAAAAATTTAAGTTTTAACCACAATACAGCTAATGGCTTAATGTATTCTACTAGACACTTCCACTGTTATGCATCTACTTTACATCATTTACAGTGCACAAAAGCTAATTGAGGAAGAGAGCTATAAAGAACCAAACACATACCCACACCAAGCCTACATCATTAAAAATAAATATTCAACCATGAAGTAATTTTATCATATTATTGTAAAATATATAGTGTGTTTTATTAATATTGTGCTGATCACCGTCATGCCAGTGAAGCAAAATGCAACTTACGGATAAACTTAATAACACCCACTGGGTCACAACATTAAATGTAGAGACTGGAGTGGACAGCTGAGTTTTCATTAAAGTAACGTGGTCTCCTTCAAAACAAATCGATCAGAACAGATCGATTAAGTAAGACTGATTACAGCGTTTCCAATGTGTTTATTTTGCTGTTTTCTTTCTCAATAAATATTCTAAAAATGACCAACAGAAAATATCTGGTTGATTAATCATTAACTTAGATAATTGTTATTTGAAGCCCAACACACATACATTCAACATTCATTCTAACATCTTCTTCATGCCGACATGTAGCTGTAAGTGTTGTCTTGACAATAATTTGTGTGTGTTTATCTCTATTTCCACAACACTGTTAGCCAAATGAAACAGTCTCGAACCAGGCTTAAAATACGTATTCTCACAAATATTTCACGATACTGTTAGAAGCCACGGTAGAACACGACATACAGTTAACTAAATAACAATGTACAGTATTATTGTATTATCTCTATTTTTTACATGTGTTGTTGACTTGGCAGATGCTATGCTAGCAGATCCTCGACTACACATTAACATGCTAAAATAAAGCTCGTCATTTGACAGAATATGACATTGTAGGTAAAACAAATAAACATGTTGACAGTTATTATGTGATATGCGACTGGGAGGTAAGGGATTAGCATGCTAATTCAGCACTGCTGGATTTCACCAGCCTGATTAGCACGTAAGCAACGTTAGCTTCAGCTAGCTTTGGCACGATTTAGCCGCTAACCTGATAATAAGGGAATAGTCTGGCTCTTTTGTCGCGGAGTTCCTTGCCTTTCAGTATGAGCTTCAACCGGCGGCAACATAAACAGTTTGTCAGGGAGCCAACCGTGGATTTGGCCACAACAGGTTTTCAAAATGAGCGCGGACATCTTATGTCCTGACATCCTTCCTCCACGAGTCAGCCAATCAGCGGCGAGGAGCAGGGAGTAAACAGAGCGATTACTGCGTTCATCAAGTTCCTATCATCCAGATAACAATTTCAGTCAGTCCTTCTTCCCAACATCTGCTATCCTCCTTCTCCTCATATCCTCCTGCCTAGGGTCGAGGAAAGTATTGAATTGGTGGGACAATTTTCAAAATAAATATCTGCCTCTGCTCATGTGCAGAGAATACACACCACATACTTGTAATGTAAATCGATAAATTGCCTGTACTGCCTTTTAATTTTTTTTTTTTCAAATAAAAGGATGTACATGATCAGCAACACTAGATGTGCCAAGACATTCTCCACACCATTACACCACCACCAGCAGCAGCCTGACTGTCAGCCTGCTTGGTATCCAACATCTTTGTGGTTAAGTTTGTCATACACGTAACAAAGCGTTGTGGTTAAACTACCTTAAATCACATAAACATTTTGACTAAAGCTAAATTTATTAAACTAGACCTCTTGCAAAGAGTATGCTGATATGAAACATGTTAGGGTTAATTCCAATAATGATTTTGATTAAATGATAAGGTAAACTGTAAACCTGTGACAAGGTCTGATTATGAAGACACATAAATTTCAAACACTGATGTTTGCTTGACTCCTCAGACTTGATTACATGGTTAAATGCATGATATTAATAAATATTGGTAGAATAAATCACACCCCAATTAAGAATAAATAAGCTGATATTTATGTGGGGAAGTTGTGAGTAATTAATGCAACCGCTTAAAGTCACATCAAGATTAAACCTTGAAACAATTATTTAAGCATTTACATTCTATTTTACTAGATAATGTTTTTCCTTTTTATTGTAATATGTGAATACTAAATTATCGGCAGAGTGCTAGCTTTGTTAAAAATAATACAATATGATGTTTGGTGGTCAACACTGTGATTATAAGTACAATAATAATGTAAGATAATATATATATTAGTATAATATAATAGTAATTTTCATCCAATGAACAAGATTATTCAAAATATAATCTAGATCATCTGTTGCAAAACAGGGTATAACGCTTCCATCGTAGAAGTTTCATATTGTTGGGACAGATACACAACAGATAGACTGCATACTGTACTGTATCAGTAACTCCTGCTTCTAACAAATCAAATTCAGCAGCAATGAAAAATTATATCTGAGGGGTAAATCAGGAGTCTGGGTGGTATGGGTGCTGATGATTATGATGAATGTCACACAACAGCTCAGTATGATCTGACCAGGTTAACTCTCCCAGACAATATCAGTGGAGCTCCCTGGGTGGTGTGTGTGTTGAGTGTGTGTGTGTGTGTGTCTGTCAGTGAGAGAAAGAGACAGTGAGAGTGCTTTATCTACTAAATCTAAAAGGAAATATTAAAGAGATAAGACAGGGAACACAAAAAGGGAAAGTGCGTATCAGTTTTCGACTGCCCCTGATTTCAGACAAAAACATTTATTTAAGTTCAAATGATTGTTAGAAAGGTTTTTGGGGATCACTAAACCACTGAATACATTTCTTGGGGCTACAAGAAAAGTAAATGATCTTCTGTTTATTGCATGATAATGTTCGGACATTGTGACTGAAACCATCATAATACCCTTCGTGGTCGGGACCCAGTGGCCTAATGGATAAGGCATCAGCCCGAGCTGGGGATCAGGGCTAAGCCCATCTGGCCGCTAGATACATTATGTTACAATTCACACTGCTGAAATGCTGTATATTATCTATACTGTTATCATCAGACTTTTGAATATCACTAAATAGCAAATGAAAAAAACAAACAGGAATACATTTCCACTGTTGACCAGTTCATTATTACGTCGGCAAAATTGTCTTCTGCTGCCATCTCTATGAAAACAAAAACTTTACAGCACTGCACCCAACAACTGACACTCCATACAAATCATGTATAGACACCCTCATTATCCTCATTTAGTTGTAGCAGGTTGGGTGTTTGAGGTGAGGTCATCCTGCCATAACAGGTGCTCAGATTTCATTACTGCAGGGTTGTTAAAGCATCCATGAGCAACAGCTGTCTGTGGTGACGACTGCAGCTCCACTGGGGAGTGGACGTGATTGAGTCGCGCCTGCGGTAGCAGTAGTGAGGAGAAATGGCTTAAATTATCCAAGTGAACAGCTAAAGAAGACTCTACAGAGATGATGTCTCACGGCACTTAATTGCTGTTTCAAGCCATTACAGACCTTGCCCAGGCAATGAGGAAAATGTGGTTTATAGATGTCAGGAAACAATTTGTACAATCTAATGTAATTCAAGTATTTAGGTTTTTTATTGAAAGCTGCTACTAATATTTTATCCAGTCCTGTGCATGCTGAAAGTTCATGTTTGGATTTATTCTCATAATATTCTTCAGATATGAGGCTTTTTACTTCTTCGATGTCGCATCTGATAGTAAATGTCTTACATGTGGGTTTTGGAAATTGATGACATCACCTTGGCTCTGAAATAATAATGGTTATTTTCCTCTGTCTCACATATTTGAAGGCAAACCAATTAACCTATTAAGAGTGAAAAGTTATAGATTTACTGATAGAAAAACATCTGTTAATTGCAGTCCTACATGTATTTCAGTTTATATGTAAGACCCTCAGTATCTTTTAAAAAATGTTTTTATGTCGAAATTTTCTGTTTCAGTCTCAAGGGACAGAATATTAGAAAACATCTGTTGCTATAATGTAATCCAGCACAACACATCTACTGATTACAGCCACAAAGTTGTCACAGGTGTCAACAAAACAAAAATATCAGCTTCACATTCCTTTTACATTCCTTTTGTGCAATAAAGGGAAAACTTTCTAACTGATTTTTTGTCGCACTGGGTATCATATACAGTCCATAGTTTGCGATATTCAGCACAGTATTCGGTCATGTCAGTAACAGAGCACAGCACTAATGACATTAATGATGGTGACCCAGCATGCACAGTGCAAATAGGCGTTCATCTAAAATGGAATGCATCATTGTAATATTATTACCTGCACTCGTTTGATGCATTCAAATGCTTGCAGTGAAAGCTGTGTGAATGGAGGTTTTCTATGTGATTAGACAGTATTTCATTTTCCTTCTCTACAAAGAGCTTTTTAAGGATACATCACCAGATAGATAGATAGACAGATAGATAGATAGATAAATAGATAGATAGATAGATAGATAGATAGATAGATAGATAGATAGATAGATAGATAGATAGATAGACAGATGATGGATAGATAGATAGATAGATAGATAGATAGATATCATCTGTCAAATTACGCTTGATTTCAAACATGGAAAGCAACATAATCTGATTGGTCCCCATGAGAAACTTCAGACCTGAGTACAACATGGCTAGGGTTTTGTTGGTTAATGAGAGCCACGATGGAAATGCGAGGTGTGTGTGTGGCTTGTGTGTGTGGGTTTGAGGTGCTGGATAATTAAAGTCTCTAGATGGCATTGCTGTACGTAATGTTCATGAGGCTGAATCCAGGCCAAAATGTATTTATGTATTTAGTTAATTTAGGGATGCAAATGTGAAGAGCTCTGGGTGGTCTAATTGATCTAGACAGGAGGCCACACACCAAAAACAAGGCCTCCATTAAAGGAACCTCCAGGGACCAGGGCCTTGACGAGCGTGTGGAGTGTGTGTCTATGTGTGTGAGTGTGTGTGAGAGAGAGATAGTTGGGGATGAGTCTCTATTTGTGTACTCTGCCATGTTTGTGTAAAATAAAACACAGCTAAATACTGAATCCATAGACAGAGCAGTCTCTTGAACGGTGGAAACAGGAATCTGGTCCAAGTGCTAGCAGGGCTGGGTGCAAGGGTTAGTTATCATGAGGATCCAGATTGGGAAACACTCCAAACTCATCACATATAGATGCTTGTTCAGGTCCCTTGGTGTCAGTATTGGGTACCCCTTTATTTTCAGTGTGCCAGATAGCCTACTGTGCTCTGGGTGTTGCTGAGTTCGAGACAAGTCAAGCAGACAGCAGCAAATCTTTCCCCAACCTTAACCAAGTGTCATGAATGCCTGAACATAAACTCTAAAGAAGTTTAATACTGCTGTGGTGTACACTGAAAAATGATTACTGGGAAAAGGAGTATCCTGCACATTAAAAGTGCATCCATTAAGAGTCCTTGACCGCTGTCTGTATGAGTGTAGTTTTGGGGTCGTACAAAATGCTTACTTTTTAACAAACTACAACACAACAAAGGAAGTTAAGGAAGTTCATCAAGGCCATGTCAGGTGACTACAAGTTTAACAACTGTATCAAGTCAGGAGGTTTTCATCTTCTTCCCCAATATTTGATATTTCGTGAATGCAACATGTGAAATATGTAACCTCATTTAGTTTAATGCATCAGACAGAGCCAGGCTAGCAGTTTCCTACTGCTTCCAGTCAGTTTTAAAGAAGCACATCAAAACCTAACCATAGTTGTTACTTGCCCAAACAGCAGAAAATGCTATTATCTAGTTCTTCAGGTGAAATTATGTTTACATGATTTGTGTTGAAACCATGTCATTTGCATTACAGCACTAATATCACTAGCTTCCCGATTTCATCTGGCAGTGCTGACCATTGTCTCCATTTCTCAGGTTGTCTGAATGCAGCCTGTCTCCTGCTGCAGTAACCAGTTTAACCATCAGGGAGTTCACAATTTGTCAGACTAATCTCCTCCTCTGGTTGTGGAAGGCAATCCATCACCAAACCCAACCGGGTCCACACTGAGGCTGGAGGAGAAGAGTCTTCCATATGCGGGAGACAGAAACCTTTTTTGACACCGGCACCTGTGACGTATATCAGATGAGTGTAGCGCCTGTCATTTGTCTGTGGAGGACAAGTCTTGATACTGTCACCTTTACACAAACACTATTAGTATGATGGTCCAGAGTTACTCATGCTGTAACGCAGTGATGCCTATTCGATCTTTGTCTCTTTAACTTTCTTTTCACAGTTTTAAGCAACAAGGATATGCAGTACTACAGCATATGCACAAATCCTGTATGGTTGTTTATCTTAATCCACTTTTAAAAATTCAACATTTGTCTGTGAACAAACAACAACAAAAATTAAGCAGGTCAGCTTTAGTAGTGTTACATGCTCTGTAGATGCCATCTAGTTGGAGGCATAGTCCAGTTCTGAGCCATGGCTTTCACTATAATACTGTTGAAGAGACTTGAAGTAAATGACATAAACTTTGTTTATTTTAGTTCCAAATTATATAATTGCTACAATGTTACATGTGCCTGTGTAAAAGTATCTAAAGAAATTTTGAGGTTAACAAAAAGCAAATATTTCCCTAGATAGGAGATGAGCCGCCTCTTGACCGAACAGACACGGAGGAACTAAAGATGAGATAAAATTCCAATAGTGTGACTATTTAACTTTTGTTCTGTCTGATGGTGACAGCTGCCAATTTGCTGCTCATTTGGCCAGTTTTCATATTTTATTTCATAGCCCACCATATCTGCGTTAATTTCAGTATCTTGCTGATTCCTCAGATCGCATTTGTCTTTCACCACTCTCCATCGTTCTGTCAGTCACTCTCCAGTCTTGCCTCTACCCTTGGTTTCTGTCTGTGATACAATCTCTCTTTCACACTCTTTCTATCATCATCTGTCTCTATCTCATCTCAGTATCTTTGTTCCATCTATCCACGGCCACATGTGCGTACTAACATGAGAGGAACAGGAGCGACAGAGAGAGAGAGAGAGAGAGAGAAAGAGAGACCGGTGAGTCTTGTCATGCTGCCAGCAGTAATCTGCCATCAGAGTCGTCACTCTATGGTTTGCTAATTGGATAATGTGGTGCAGAGGAGGCACTCAGCAAGCCAGGGGATTCCCCTCATCACACGGACTGGTGGGAGAGTCGTGATGCAAAGCGTCTCAATACAAAGACATCCACCATTTGGACTTAAAAGTAAATTCCACCGGTGGTCTTCACCACATGTGTTTTTCTTTGATACAGACAACTTTGTCTTTTAAATATTCCCTAGTGACTTAAAGGATAAATCAGTAGTAGTAGGTACAGCAGTAGAACTACTAGTTGTAGTAGTAGCCATGATTGTGGTGGTACTTGTAATAGTGGAGGTAGTTAAAATTATTGCAGAAGTAGTAGAAGTGGTAACAGTAGGAGCAATGAAGAGCGCCGTAGAAAACTCTTACAAGAAGTATAAATAGTAATAGTGATAATCTTTGTAGTTGTTCAAAGAGTATGGTCTAGACCTGCTCTGTATGAAAAGTGCCTTGAGATGACTTTTGTTGCGATTCCACGCTATATAAATAAAACTGAACTGAATTGAATAGTGGGCTAATAGTAAATGTAGTACTGTATGAACTAATGTTTGTAGTAGCAGTAGTACTGCTGGTGGGAGTAGAAGCAGTGGTACAACTGTCAGTAGTGTAAAACTAGTTGCAGAGTGTGTGTAATAGTGACAATGTTAGTGGCAGAAGTAATGGAATTTATGTTAATATTGCTCTGGCAGTATTATTAGTACTGGTAGTAACAGTGGCTAATAACAGCATTAATGTAATACAGGCTTAGTAGTAGAGGCAGTAGTATTACAGTCAGTAGTTGCGAAGCTGGATCAGCACCTGCCTGAGTTTAAATGCATGCTTCGTATTTGTTTTTCTTAATTCACCACAAACTGTTTTGACACACGTCAAGCCAATAGCCAGGTAGTATTAAACCATAGGAGTGCTGTTTGATATCTCGGGCTCTAGGCAAACTATTAGTATGCTGCCACATGTTGTCTGCTGCACTGTACATGATGGGCACTCACTGGCGAATGGCAAGTCTGATAAAGTGTTGCTCATGTTTCTTTAGAAACTTAGTTTAATGAGAGGATTGAACTCCCTGCAATAAATTACATCCCTTCACAGTTAGGAGAACATGTGTTCATAACATAATGTGATCTGAATTTTAGTTGTAACTTGAATTAAATGAAACAAACACAATTATATCAAGTTGAACAAGTTGGTTGATTTCACTAAATTCCTGTATGATGTTTTACAGTGGAAGTATTACTGGTGACAGCAGTAGAAGTGGGTGTGATATTAGAAGTAGTCATAATAGTGGCAGCAGTAGTAGCTGTTGCAGTAGGAGTGGTACAAGTAGACTCAGTAGTACTAGTGGAGGTATCAGGGGGTAGTTAGAGTACCTCTAAGAAAAACAATGACATTATTTTCTTGTAGTCCTCAGTTCTCTGTGTCGCATAGAGGTGAGGTGGCCTGTTATTCGTCCATAGGAACGTTTTCTTCCGTACATTCCATCAACATCAACATAATAATGCTGATGTTTCCTCCATCAGCTTCCTCTTCCTGCAGGGATCTGTCTCCAATCACTGCTGTCAATTAGACCAGCTCCTTCTCCCATGGACTTCTGCGTAATCTACTTTCACTCTGGACTGATCGCATTAAGGTTCCGATGGTGCCATCATGGTTTAGAAGAGGGAGGAGGAGGAGGAGGAGAGGGAGGGGGTCATATGCTGACTGGGAGGAGATATCAACGACCCCGCGAAGGCCAGAGGCACTGTTATCATGATGCAGAGGGAAATAAAATTTGTGATCATCATCAGGTATGCAACCACAAATGCAAGCAAAAGTGAATCATATTTTCCAGAAAACACTTGCTCACACATTGTTCTCACATATCTCATCATGTACTTCTCGCGTTACTTTTGAATTTTTCAACTATTATTTTCTTCGCTGTGAGCACAAAATTTAATTCACCTCTATTATACTTTCAAAACTAAAAATCTGTTGTATTTTTTGCGATTTTAACCCATCAAAGTTGATGGCGAGCAATATTCTCAGTGTATAAATATATCAACAAAAGGTATATAAGTATGATATGAATGTAATTTATATGTTGAGATTACAGTTTATCTTTTGCTTTAGCACCACTACAACCTCTTTTATTCTTGCTGTATGTTTTTTCTTCTCTTCATCTCTCTTCTCTGTCGCCTATAGAAGCTCTGCAGTCTCTGTTTTCCTCTATGTCTCTCTGTAAGTCATGTCTGCACCAATCATGCTTTTGTCTCCAGTGATACCAGGTAAATGGTTCACACTCATTTAGATGGATGGATGGATGGATAGATGGATGGATAGATAGATGGATGGATGGATGGAGCGCCGGCCGACGTCACGGCTAATTCATGTGCCATCCCAGCAGAGCAAATCAGACTCATCAGGGACACTGTGGGTGGATTCAGAAACACTTCAGTCCTGCGTGATGTTCTTTTGTAAAAATGACCTGAAATAGAAAACAGCAGCAGGATCTTGCAAACACCCTCTAAAGTGTCATTGTATTTATTGAAAGTGGTAATCTGCAAGATCCTTATGTTTTTATTCAGTCTTCAGCACCATCTGTGGTGCTCAGCGCTCACTGCTGTGGAGGTAAACAAATGGATATAAACGTCAGAAGCAGGATTTTGATGACATTGTTGTGGAATTAAGTATTTGTGTCACGGCAATACAATGCATGAGATAAAAAAGGAAACGTTAAATGCATAAAATTATGCTTGGAAATACATCTTTTCCAGTCCTATACCTTGCACAGAAATGTATATTAATGAGAAGAATCAGGGCCATTCAAATTGGGGTCCATAAGTAAATGTTGGCTCATGATGTCTGCTGATTTGCCTTGTAAAACTGGGGGGAAAATTTGCACAAATCATGGTATATCATGGTATAGTTTAGAGTATATGGTATGTCAGGGTGAAGTTTTTATATATTAAAAAAAAACACAAATAAAAAAGCTTCCTGTCCAACATGTCTGATACCTCAAGGTGAAATGAAAAGTTGTATTATGTACCATTTGACAGATATTTAGTGTTTCAGATTTGACATACACAGCAATATATTTCTAAATGATTACTGCACATTTGACACTCTCAATAGATACAATGCCAATGTTTTGGTGACAACTTATCTCCAGTCAAGTGTCAACTGGAAAGCTGGAAAGATCTCCAACAGGTGTGGGTTGACCTAACTGTAAAGGGCTCTCAGAATGAATACTTATAATACTTATTGATACTAGTATTTTTGTTATGACAGTGTAAGATTTCCTTTGAGCAGAGAGCAGTGCAACATTGTGCATTAAATATCGTACACCACAAGAACTGAAAAAACAAAGAGTGACATTAAAAGATGCTAACAAGGTCATTCTGAGGGGAAATTCAGATAGAACCTTACTGGTTCATAATTTATAGATTTCTCAACAATACAATCATCAGTATATGTAACTCTGAAAGTATAAAAATCAACATAATAAATGCAAATCTTTCTTCAAATCCACAGTCATTGCAGTGGTGTTTATCCATTAGGTTTAGCCCATTTCAACACTTCTGAGCACATTATCAACTCTATGAATGCACCATTGGGAGGAAAACAAAAGGTTGTTAACCAGTGAAAGTATCAAATATTGTGGAAAACCTTCATTTTGCACTTGTCTGCCTTTTTTTTATTTCCATCAAAAGCCTTAATAATAGATACTGAATTGAACTGAAATCTTGGTGCATTTTAGAATGGATATTGATTTCATATATATTATAGACATGGATATTTTATTTCTGGAAGCCCTTGGGTGCTATTTGAAAGGATAAAGCTGTTTTTTTTTTTTTCCAAATGTAATTTTACTTTATTTATGCAGACTTGGCCCTGTACCACCTTCTTCTCATTTTCTTGTCCTCTACCTTCTACCTTTTTAGATATACAGAAAACTTCGGCTTTAACTTCAAGTCTCACATCTTTTCCATTTAGATTTCTTGTCTAATTTCCAGTTTCTCCCTCTAGCATTTGACCAGCATTGCCACAGGAGAGGAGCCAAGGGAAAATGATCGGATGAGTCAACGGCATCAACCCTGGCATATAAGTTAGTTATTCGTCCGATTAATTGGAAGAAAACGAAAAAAAAAAAAAAACCCTCCCCACTAATTTAACCACAGGTCTGTTTGGTTCCGACCGTGAGCAAGACCAATGACGGAAGCAGCGACCTACTGACGTCTCGGGCCCCTGATTGAATCTGATGTCCCCTCCTGCTCCATGAGAAACATCCAGGTGTATAAAACGGAGAGCAGAGCTGAAAGCGAGCAGAAAGACAAGAGTCCAAACGCATCGGAGAAGCAGCAGAGTGGACATACAGCAGCGGCTCAAGATCAGGACTTTGGAGAGCGCAGCGGAAAGAGCCAAACGCAGACAACCTTCTCTAGAGCACATGTAAGATTTCGTATTTACACAGAAATGATTTCAGAGTTTCTTTGAGACGGTGTGATCTCGGTGTTTTTGTTTGTTTGTTGTTGTTTTATTGCTCGTTTTGAACTTGTGTTTTTGTTCCTTTTGCGCGCTCCAGTCAGGTTTTGGATGAGTGTAGTTGAGCTTTATGTCGAATCAATTTCTTGTTGTAATTTAAGCAGCACATTAAATTTGGTTTGTGGTGTGTGGTGCCAACAGACTTGCAGCGTCTCGGCGGTGCAATAAGATGTGGTTAATCCTCGCTAGTCTCCGCGCTCTGCGTAATTACGCATTGGATCCCGCGAGTTCATTTTCTTTCTTCTGTCAGAATTCGCACTTAACCGAGAGGTTTGCCAAAGATCTATACACTAGCAGTCCCTCGTGGACGATACCCTTTAATTTGTTCCTTTCTAGGTGACAAGTAGTGAGTGCAGAATTTGTTTAAAACCAAAGTGATCTGAGAAAAATGCATAGAGAAGACTGTTACATTTCCACAGTTAGACGTATTCGTACTTTAATGTGGAAAGCATTTAGATCTCGAGATGTTAAATTCGGTTTGTGCTTTATGGTGCCAACCAACTGCAGTGTCTACGAGGTGTAATAAAATACTGAGCCCTGGACAGTGTCCGGGCTGTGCGTAATTACGCATTGGATTCCATTGGCTTATTTTCTTCTCAATAATCAACATCCGGCGAAGAAGTTTGTTTAAAAATCTATGTCTCCTCGTGGCTAACCTACTCCCCTGTGGAGCAATTCACCACTTCAGGACCTGACTGTTGCGCGTAATTTTAGATAATGAATAAAACTTACAGGGTAATGAGGAGGGGATAATGTAATATTTCCTGGCGGTAGACCGGTGGGAAATGACCTGGTTTTCTCACTGTGCTGAGGTAAGAGGGAGAATAACAAATCAACGTTTCCATCTTCAGGTGTAAAGCGATGTTACAACGGACCGGCCCCCAGCTGCTTCTCTTAATAGCCCTGTGCAGTGTGTTGTACTCCCGGACTCTGAGTCTGCCATACACATCCATGAGGTGAGAAGAAACCTGTGTTCTTTCCATCTAAAATCGGACGTGAATGTGGTTCAGAAAGGTAGTTTCAAGCTGAACAGAGCTTTCAATAACAAAACAACAAGAAAGTGACTTGCTTTAAAAATTTTATCATCAACTTGTGGTAATTTATAATGAGCGTGTTTTCAAATCTTGCAGTATATTATTGTATTTCTATCTCATACGGCATCATCTTCTCCAAGGGCGCACACCTGCTCAGACTGGCCATTCGCATTTAATAATACAATCTGATATATACATTTTGAGGAAGTCAGTGATGATTTTACGCATGTTAGTACATTTCGGGAGTGAAATCAGAAATCATTTTTATGGCAGATATGACGACTGAACAATTATTCTTTGAATCAGTATAAAGGCTGCTGTGTTTTTAGAGCAGAATGGAAAAGTAAACCAGCGCATTATGACCATTGTGAGTGCAATTATAACCAATACGCCCTCAGAATTGGAGCTGGTGCGCGTCCATTTTTCATTTGTTGGTGTGTTAACCTGGCAGCTGTGTTCAGAGCTTAATGTGACTGTCTTGTGATGTGATGTGCTGTGCAGACCGACGAGACACGCAGACGGTCTGTTCACCAGCGGATACAGCAAACTCCTGGGACAGCTTTCAGCGCGGAGGTACCTGGAGTCTCTGATCGGAAAGCGGGTCAGGTAGGTGACCTTCCCGTCCGTGTTGCGGGCAGGCAGAGGGAAAAAGGCTGAATTTCGCTTTTGAATCGCAACTAAAAGGAAAACCGTCGTGTATTGTTTATTTATTTATTTACTGGCTGATTTTTCATAGTCACACCTTTAAATGTTTTTTTCACTATCGAGACTATAGCAAGTCCATGTCTAGGCTTTATAAACTGCTGTGTAGACCTGTCTAACAAAGACTAGAAGACAATTTAGAGACCAGAGGTCTTTTAATAACTGTTTTAAGATTTATGAAACTTTAAATTCAAATTATTTTTTAGAACAAAAATCAATCTGAAGTCAACTTCAACCTCCTCCTCATCTGAATGTACAACATTGAATCCACACGGAATTTGACTGAATGAGTTAAAGGCAAATTTTTTTTTTTTTAAATTGTAATTGTCACTTAATGGACCAAAGCCACAGTGAATGTGGAACCATTCCTTGTAGTGGGCAGTTAGAAAGCTTACCGGAAAAAATAGAAGTGTAGATTAAACATAAATGGATTTGGAAGTCTGAAGTATTGATCTAAACAATGGGAGAAATGTCACCTCAGAGTACGACAAACTCTTAAATAGTTTGAGGTGAAAATATCAGGGCTTTTCTGACAGAGCTATTTGTGTTCATACAGAAGTTCACGCTGACAAAGACAAGGAAAATACAAAGCATGTTTAAATGTGTGGTTTAGTTATGAAGGAAAAAAGACAACATACTATTTCAAGGATTTTGGTTTTTCAGTTCAAGACGCAATATTTTCTATCAAAATCCATTCATTCAGATTCAGAACTGAGTTTGAAAAATAGCCAAAAAGTTCTTGATAAAGCCAACATCAAAAAGTTGATTTGATTTCCCAAATTTCATCATAAATTCCCTCAGTTATGTGAAATACAAATGAATTATATGAACATTTTTAATGTACCCTGTCAAAACCATGTTTTGTAACTTGGACATCAGAGGAGTTTTTTTTGTAAAAAGTGAAAATACATCATGTTTCAGCATTTCATGCGGAGAGAGGTGAACTTTTTGTCTTTGAATATTTACTGTTTAACTGAGAGGACCCACTGACATTTACAATGAAAGGACCCGACCTGCTTGATGATGCATTTTGTAATTGACTAAACATTTTTAAAGGTTAATTTATGCCATTACTTCGTCATTACATGTTTGTTGCCAGGAGGGACTCACACACACACACACACACACACACAAGAAAAGACAACATGAATCACAGATCCTGAGCTGTACTGATTCTGCATTGAAACCTGCTGCCCTCTCAACTGTAACACATTCATCCTTCTCTTTGTTTCTTTCATGATCTCTCCTCTGTCCAGTGATGAGCTGATGGAGGAGCCAGTGAAGCGTCACTCAGACGCCATCTTTACAGACAATTACAGCCGCTTCCGCAAACAGATGGCTGTCAAGAAATACCTGAACTCAGTCTTAACAGGAAAGAGAAGGTAGGAATCAGTCCTCCATACCTTCACCTGTCCACCTTGGTTTCATTCTCTGCCATAAGCTGACTGTATAGGTGCATCACTGGGTTCCCTTAAAGTGAAATGTAAAATTGCAATGAAAAACTCAGGTATTATTATGCATTTTTGAAAATACCACACCTTTGCCTTTTTATTCTAGTCTAACCTGAAGTTCTTGAGCTCAGCTTTTCGTAATGAGATGTAAAATGAACAGCTGATGATCTCTGATGAACCGATATGTACAGTAGCAGCCTTTACTTTGACTTTACCACTAAACTTTGGTTGTTGAGACCCAACCAATTCAGGTGAACTAAAAAAAAAGCCTCCTTCTGTTGCTAACCACAGATGTATTTATAAAGACTTTTTCAAGACATTTACTAAAACATACAAACAATAAATGCAGCTTAATTCTCCAACATTCAGGTCTGCAGCCTCCATAACGTGGACTTTGTCAGTTGATTATTGGACCAAGACTTAATAGCCATATCTGCAGCTTGAAAGTTTTGATAACAATAAAAAAAACAGTCATTAGATATAATGACACTGGACCAAGAATAATATGTAGCTATAAGTCTGCAGAACATCAGTACATTTTAATTTATGATTATGAAACAACACATAGGAAGGAATTATTTAGGCAAAAATAAGGCTTTTTTTTGTCACTTTATATTTTCCATTATCTTTCCCCTGATTGTGCCATAGAATTTCAAGTATTTGTATAAATAAAATGTTATTAAATAAAATTATTCAAATGTATTCATACGCACACAGCCTAGAAGATCCTGGAACCAGCGACCCTGAGGAGTCCAGGGATGAACCCAACACTTTTCAAGAGAACTACGATGACATCAACGTAGATCACCTCCTAAACAACTTTCAGCTGGTAGGTGCTGACACACACACTTATAGACAAACGTTTGTGCTGTCAGAAGTGTGGCCCTCATTGACATATTACTCTTAACCAACCTAGTTGTAACCTTAAACCTAAAACCAAGTCTATATGAACGATGACTGACATTTGCAACAATCCTGAATTCATAAATTTGTGAGAGGAATAGAGGTTGTCAGTTATTTCTCATCAATAACACCTTCTCTTCTCTATCCACTTTCTCTCCTGTTTTTTTCCTGCAGCCACTTTGAGGAGGGGCCTGTGCTCAAGTGAATACCTCAACTCATCCTCATGAAACTGTCCATTCCAAAAACAACACAATATTAATCCAAAGGACATTCAAAAGTCAAATGAACCAACGATGGTGTGTTCTCCAATGTGGTTATCTATCTATCCATCCACACAGTACATGTTTACACTGTATATATACACTATATATACACAATACTAATCACTAATGATTCTGGCCCAAAGGCTCTTTGGGCCGCACCGAGCAGCATGCATGTCCATGTGCGGTTTGGTCAGTCAGCATTTGAGAAAGGCAACTGGCAACAGTAAATATAAACAGAAGTACCACATTTACTTTCTCAGATCAATGTTGTTCCATCAACCTTCAACGGAAACATTTCTCCCCTCATAATTTTGTTTTAATAATGTCTTGTTGAATTTGAATTAAATCTGTCTCATCTACTTTCAGTTAAACATTTGACCCATTGAATGTCAATAGAACAGCACTCACCTTCAATAGTGAACCTTTTGTTTTCACTATCAAAAGTTCCATTAACTTTCAATAGAGAACATGTCTAGTTACTCTACAGTGTAATGCCAGCACCATTGGCTTTCATTGAATCACTGCTTTGTAGAAATGTAAGTGGAGCAAACTACTGAACCTAGGCCATTTACATTTAATAGAATAATAGTTACATAAAATATAAATTGAATATATGTCACATTTTGTTTAAAGATTATTGTTGCACTATAAACCTTCAACTGAAATACTTCCTTAAATTAATCTTAATGGAATAAATGTTCTATTCAATTTGAGTGAATACATTAACATTAAATTGACATTTGACCTGTTAAACTTCTATGGAACAGCCGTTGCATTTACTTTCAATATAAAAGCTGTCCCATTTATTTTCAGTGGATCTTGTGTCACTTTAGCATTAAATGACAAGTTAATTTTGAAGGGAACATCTGTCTGATTGACTGAACTCTCATTTTACACTTATCTATTAACTTTCATTAGAGCATTTGTCCAATTAATTCTTAATGTGTGGTAGCACCATTGGTGGAACCATTCTGCCTAATAGTTTTTTAATGGAAACACTGACCTGCTAGATTTGAGTAGAATTTGTCTCCTTAACTTCCATTTAAACATCTGACCCATTGAACATTAGTGGAACAGCATTTCAATAAAATAACTTTCCCGTTGAATTTTGGTGGATCTGTTGTAACCTTAGCTTTGTCTGATTATGTTGTGTTATGGAACATGTGTGTGATTGAGTGCTGTCTTATTTTCACTAACCAATGTTTCCATTAGATTCCAATAGAGCACTTACAATTAATCTTCATTAGTTTTCATTCTAATCACTGCTTTGTAGAATTTAATTGGAATATTTGTCACATTATTTTCAAGTCAACTGTTGTTCAGTGAAAGTATTTACCTTAATCACTTTTAATTTAGTAACTGTGTGTGTTTGGATTATTTCACCAATAGTTCCATCAACTTTCAATAGAGAACTCCAGCACCATTGGCTTTCAGTAGAATCGCTGCTTTATAGAAAATCTATTGTCACTGGATATAATTACAATGGAGCATTTGATTTTTTTTTTTTTTTCATTAGAATGATAACAGATTAGGCTGTTCATAATAAAACAAATTGGGACAAGTCAACAGAACATCTGTTGGCAGAATTAAATTAGTAGTCCATCATTTTCAGTAGCAACTGATCTAAATGTTGAATGTAGGAGAATTTGATGACAAAATGAGATACAAGAGGAAGATAAATACATTTTGAATGGGATACACAGACACATAATCACTTTATACTTGAGTTCAATATGTAGAGCAAAGAAGTTATAACAAGTAGACCCTTTTTAGTGTATATAAGATACACCACTTCAAATAAAGATATTATTTTTTCAAAAGTTAGAGTTGTTTTGTCTGGTTGATTGTTTGACAATTTGATTTTTTTTTTTTTTTCATTAGAATGATAACATTAAATAGATTTATTGTTCTACTATGAATAAATAAATTGGGACAAGTTTCAACAGAACATCTGTTGCGTTAAATTCAAATTAGTAGTTGTCTCATTCATTTTCAGTGGTGCAATCATGATCTAAATGTTGAACGAGTTGTGTAGGAGAATTTGATGATAAAACAGAGATACAAGAGGAAGAGGAAGGGGAACACATTTTGAATGGACACAGATGCATATAATCACTTTATACTATTCAATATGTAGAGCAAAGAAGTTATAACTGTGCATAGACCTGCCTTTAGTGCATATAGTGATGTACACCACTCACCAAATAAAAGATGTTGGTTTATTTTTCAAAGCTGAGTTGTTTTGTCTGGCTGATTGTTTGACAATTTAAGTTTTAGGACATGACTTTGATCAGTTTGGGTTTTTGATAGATAATACATACAGAATGTAAGCTGCCGATGGCTGAAATTTTTGCTGAAAATTCTACAGGACTGTGTATTTTCCCCAAAATATCATTCCTTTTTGGGTGAAAAGCAGTATATAGACTGTTGTATGAGTGGAAACCAAATGAATTAAATTTTGGGTGCGTAGACCATAAATGGCGACATATATTTACCCCAGTAGCTCACCTGGTAGAGCATGACAGATGTTAAGGCTGAGTCTTTACCACAGTGGCCTAGGTTTGAATCCACCTTGGGCCTTTTGCTGCATTTCATCCCCTCTGTCTCCCCTGCCTTTCGCTGTCACTGTCATAATGAAGGCAAAATGACAGAAAAATAACTTTAAAAAAAACAACAACTAAAAAACAGGTAGGGTAGCTAATCAGACCTTATGTAAATAAAAATTTAAAAAAGGCCTTAGATGTGATCATATAGATGGATGTGACAACGTGTTGACTAATATGAGGATAAAGCAGCAAGCGACCTTCACTTTTTCCCCATGGGTGTCGACTGACTGACATAAAATGCAGTGACACTGACATGAAAACACTGGGTGCACACTCAGTGTGTTTCTTTTACCCTAAAATGACTTTTTCTTTCCTGATTGACTAAAAAACTGATTTAAGTGCCACTTCTTTCCAGCTATCCCAGTACTGGGAGAAAGTTTGTCTGAATATCTTATTAGGAAGTATCTTAATAACACACTTACAGCCACAACTGACAAAAAAAAAAAAAGTAAAATCTTTTGGAAACAAAAAGAAATGGACTATTGAAAAAAGTTGTAATGGCAAAGTGTTACTAATGGCCATATATGCTTCATAACTCTTAGTATACTTTCCTCAATGTTTATGATGAAAAGAATAGTAGGGAAGAAAAATAACTGAGCAGTAGGACACAAAACAGAGGGATTGTGTGACTTGAACTTGTGTGAACCTCAGCACCATGGACAGTGACACGTTATCAGTAACTGGGTGTAGACTTTGCTGTTATGACGTTCGCTTCAGTTAACAGCTTAAAAGTCTTTTTATAATAATGACTTCCTGAAACACTTCCAAAACCCAGACCAGTGGTAAAATAATGGGTGATCATGTCTTCTATCCATGGCTTTAAAGGGAATTTCAAATCACCTGGTGAAGAATATCTCTGGTGTTATTATTTCTTCAACAAATCCTATCAAAAGATCTAAATAAAACTGGATGATATGTTTTTATTATCTTATTTTAATTACCATTAACAAGGGCATTGTAGTTTATCTTGAGCTGATCCCCTGCATGTCCGCCTCATTCATTCCTAAATATTCATATATAACCATGCCTTCATCCTCAGCTGAAAGTAGTCCCTAACAAATGCACTATTTACTCCTGTTTCAGTAATGTTTGTGGTGCCCAGGTGTTTTAGGAAATATATTTCTATTAGTTTTTTTTGTCTTTTCATGGGATTTGTTGACAGTAATAAAAAATATCCAATATTTCTGCGCTTATTCTGAAAAGATTTTGTCGGTCTGAATTCCTGTTGGTGGCATAAACCCAAGCTTTGCTTTAGTTCAGTATGATTTGAGACAAAACTAATAACTACATCATAACTACATCACAGCCTTCAGAATCAATATACTATTACACCTTTCATTCCTATTCAGCCAGCTTTCACGGTTTTAGATGGTTGTGAGGTTCTCTAAAGGTCTGAAAGTAGACATGCTTTCAGTCATATTGTCATGCTTCACACCATTAGCAGACTTCTCACTCAACCAGTTGTGAGTTTCCACAGCTCTGCTTTGTAATAGCTCCCACTGTAAGAGGAGGCAGGTGATGAAAAAAAGTTCACGCTCAAATGGATGGTTTGTTTCTGCTCTGCTCATCACACCCATCTCCAACCTTTAAAAATTGTTCCTTACTTTCTCTCATTAGTAGCTTTCTGGCTGTCTTGCAAAACCAGCCAAAACCACCTCTGGATGATTTAACTGTGCTGAAACCCCACGTGTCTAAAAGCAAAGTTTGGGTCATAATCTGTGACATTTCTGTAAATGTCTTTTTTGCTGCTTCCTGTCCTAACTGCAGTGACATAGTAATGATTCAGCCTATGTGCAGCTGATAAAGGCTTTCCCATTTGCAGGTTTAATGCTCATTGTTTGGAGCTCTTTCCTGCAGCAAAGGAAGTTGTGTAATATAGTAGATTTGAAGCCCTTCACGCCTTTTGTAACAAAAAAAAAGTGTTCTTATATAGGAAGTAAGGAAAAGTAGCAGCAAATTAGATGTGCAGATGTAGACATGTTCATGTCACCACCTGCTGGCAAAGAAAAGAATAGCTGCTGTCATTTTAACATCAACACCACCTGCAGGCAATGAGTGTTACTGCTGCACCATTTTCCTTGTTTAGCTGCTGTTCTGAAGATTTTGTGATCTTTTTTTAAATTTCTGGAGAAATCAGAGGTCAACAGCAGATTATGTAAATTATCTAAATAATTATTTAGTGTAATTCTAGTTTAGATATGCAGTTTCAACAGTGCAAATATTCTAATGTTTTCTTTCACTCTCATTTTCATTTTCCTAAAATTGTTTGCAACACAGTGTAAGAAATGGAAAACAGCATTCCCATACTGTTTCCTTTGAATGAATGAATTCTGGTGTTAAGATATAATGGCTTACTTTCTCTGTTGTGATTCACTTTGTTTACAAGTGTCAAAATGGCAGCGGATATTTGACTCATAAATGTCATAAGCAATGTTCTGCAGGGCTGCACCGAGATCAGCCGATCTTATAATTAGAAGCAAAGGTGTCACTCTGCGTGGATGACAGGCTTGAAGGACTTTGCTGATTCAGCATTATCTCATATCAATTTCAATCAAATGGCTAAATTTCACGTGTGGTAAAACAAAGACTAAGATTCTACAGTCATGCCAGAGGCTTGGTGAGGCTATATTTAGGCACAGTGATGCTTTGAGCTAAATGTAAACATGGAGAAAGTATTCAGACCCTTATATAATCTCTAAGTATTTTGACAGTCAATTAATAATTTCATTTATTCATTCTTTTAGCAAAATTGACACACATTCTCATGTTCCAACCTCTCACATGTCAGGATTTGCTGCTTTTCTTGTCAGTTGCATCCCTAAAAGGATGCGGGCCTTACCTGAAAGGCTGTGAGTTTGATTCATCTCTTGCTGTGTCGTCTCACTCAAGAAGAGTGGTGGGATCCCGGCCTGACATCTTCTTTTGCATCCCCAGCATTTAGGTGAATAAATAGATGCAGACACTAACTAAACCAAAACATTTGAGGGATGAGCGTCATCATTCATTGCACAGTCTCAACAAAAGGAGATTCTCACCACTTTTGCAGCACACCAACTTCCTCATGTTGGTGTTTCCTTTCTCTGTCTTTCTCTTGGCATCTCTCCCTAACAGGCTCATGTCAGATAAGACCCATCTTCTTGGTATTCACAATAGACAGCCACAAGAAGTTGGCATGATACAGATAGCAGGGAACTCTTCTGGGTGAGACCCCATCCCTGAAATATTTTTGCTTTAGTTTCTGTCTATCAAGTATTAAGTAAGTCAGCTGTGACCAACACTGAGCTTAACGCAGCGATGCTGCGGGGGACGAGTAAAGCAGCTGCAAGAGGTGATTCAAGTTCACCAGGGTTCAGGTAAGGCCTGCTTTCTTGTTCTTGCTGTTTCTGGGTTATCTTGTGATCTGTTAGTAAGTGGTACAGACATAAGGCTTATTGGCAATTACATCCCCTGGACCAAACAACAGTTTCCAGTTGTGCTTGTGTCATGACAAGGAGTAGTACTGAAGCTCCCTTATTTACAAAGAACACAAAGGAATTGATTTGTAATGTAACACATTTCTTAATGTTTAGAGTTAATGTCATGAATCGTTGTCTGTCTGAATTGTCCTTAAAAAAAGCAGAGATGTTGATCCTTTCAGTCACCCTGTACGAGTGTGTATATTCTGTGTAACTTTTGCTCTTAACTTAACTTTGAAAGTTTGCTTGTTATTTAACAAATCCAGTAGCCTCCATATTAATAGTGTGTGCTTATGTTTTGTGTGTGTGTGTGTGTGTCTTTGTGTTTAATAGATTGTCCAAGAGTAAGGCAGATTTGTCATCATAAAAAAAAAACTCTGGTCAATATGCGTGTTTTTGTGTAAGCATTATGGTTGTGTGTACTTTGTGTGTGTGTTCATGTGTGCGTGTATGTATGTGTGTGTGTCTCCAGGACATTTGTGATTACTGCCTATTTTGTGGAGAGGCTTCATTCATTAACTCTCATCACTGCTGATCTTAATGGACCAAACAGAGTAAAAATAGACAGAGAGAGAGGGCGGCAGCCTTTTAACACCAAGTACTGTGTGTGTGTGTGTGCGCGTGCGTGTGTGAGCGCTTTGAAATCAAGTGCACATTGAACCTCTTCATGTCATAGTGCCGTAGTCTTATATTTCTATGCACCTCTAATCATTCATAACACAAAAGTAAGTAAACAAAGCTGTGACAAATGCAGATTCTGGCCATTCAGTCAACAGCCACTAACTATCATTATTATTTCCGTGCAGGTTAAGTGAAAGGTACACTTTGTGTGCAAAATCCTGAATCATATAAAGAAATAAAAGCCTTTCCGATAGTAGCTGGTCTAGAGCTTTTGAGATGGAGTTTGCCCTGTTGTTGTGGATTTGTTGATGCTCAAATTCTCTTTTTTACCGGATCACTTGAAGGATCTCTCGTCTGTGTTGGCTTACAAACCGAGAGTCAAACTTCATTCTTGATCTTAGGAACAGCTGCTGAGAAAACTGTCTCATCGTGAGGACAATTTATTGGCCAATTTAGAATCTGAAAACATAGCAACATCACTAGAATTAAGTAATAAAACATGGCAAGACACACAAAACGACAGTAAAAGGGTTTTAAACAAACAATTTAGCCAGATTATCTAAGTAGGCGAGGCTGGTTAACCTGCCTTTTGTTGATTAAAAACATAAAGTCACCAGCCGGGCTTCCCTCCTCCATCCTCATTCTCAATCTGAAAAGTTGATTCACTTCCTGCTTCCCTCTCGTTTCCCCGCAGACAATGGCGTGACAGCTTCGTTTCAGGGCTTTTACAGTTCAACTTTGGTGACATACGGCCGATTGACACGTGGGAAGTCGCTGAGCATCAAGATCATCAACCTGATAAACACACACACACAGCTCACATGGTCCGGATGTTGCCCTGTCATACACCAACCCCCCCTTCTCCTCTATCCTTGGGCTGAAATGAGCTATTTATGTAAAAAAAAAAAGACAGACAGAAAGAAAAAAGCAGAAAAGAGTAAAATTACAAGGATGAGCAGATTAAATGCTGCGAATAGTGACAGAGAAGATCAGAGAAGGCGGGATGATGGGAAAAGGCAGATATGGATTTGCCTGGCTTTCAGGAAAAAAACTAAATAATGAAATTAAACACCTTTTCATACCTTTCATTAACATCACAGGTAAGTGGATACCATTTTCACAAAATGTTGACCTGCAGCAAGTTGCTCTAAATGCCTTAACAATATATGAGGCTCTGGCTACAATGTTGTGTTCCAGTCACCATGGTGCACCACTTTATTAACACGCACACACAGAAGTGGAGACCAGCTCTAACGACTTATACAATTAGCGGCAGGTCTGACTGTGTTGGGGGGGGGGTCTCAGTGTGGCAGCCAATCAATAAATCTGCCAGATAAATGATCCTGAGTCGCTGAGGGAACAAAAGGCCACAGCTCAGATTAATCAGCAGCCACCACCGCAGCGACATCAGCAGCTCTGACACTTGACAAAAGAGTCCATTTAGTTCCATCATTGTAACATTTTCTTACATGTTAGGTGTACAGCTGCTGCTCCTCTTTCTCTTATATCAATACATCTGCGTCCGTTCTTCAGGCAGATATGTGTTACTTGTACATTTGTAATCCTTTGGTATGTTTTGTTGAAAGAAGAGCCTGGTAGATACTTTCAGTTGCTGATACCTATGTTGATATTCGAGACTCAGATATTCTTTCAGTATATAAATATTCAATAAGTGTCTCTTTAAGCTGCAATAGCAGATTTTTTTTGGCCACTTGGGGGCAGTGGAAACTGTGAAATTGTGAAAAAGGACAGACATATTATCACCTTTTAAGTTGATATGACAAACTTGTGAGGAAACAGATGCTTATATATGCCTCAGGAGCAATATTAGCTTTCATGTGGAGTAGTGTTTCTGACCATCTGGCAAAGATAAGTGCAGTATTTCCTGTAATTTTGCTCTGTTTTTGGTCTCCACCAACTCTGTTGTTTAGCTTGTAAACTTGTGGGCTGGACAGCTTAACAATGAACTGAAACTCATTATAAGGCCAAGGCGAGCTGCAGATTTGGGTTCATTACAAAGAATGACTCCTTTCACGCCATCATTTGATGCATTGTTATTGTAAAATGATACATCAGAGGGGTTCATCCTAAAACACAAAATAGAAGAAAGGAGGAAGGTGGTAGTTTCTAATGATAGAGGTCCAGCATAGTCCCCCAGACTTAAATCCAACTGAGCCATTTTGGGATGAAATGGACAGGTTGAAAGCACAGCAACCTTTAAGTGCAGCACATTTGCTAGAATTTCTGCAACTGTGTTGGGACAAACCTTCTAGGCAATATTTTATTTCCATCTTAGAAAGAACATCACAAAAGTGTTTAGCTGCTGGATGAGTAAAAATTTAGACTAAATTTAGTTCAACAAGGGGATTCCTTGGTTCCATGTTTTTTAAATTTTCAATTGTTTATTTGTTCTGTGCTTTAACTTCAGAAACACAGAGACTGAATTATGTGAAATTTAAAAACTGCTTGGAAAATGGAGGTGTTCTAAAACTCTCAACTCTTTTATCACACAGTAATATTTTTAACACCATTTTATCCTGACTTCAGTATTGTATTCTTTGTGTACCCAGTACAATTATTTCTCCTTTCCTGTCCATTGTTCTCCATAATGTAATTTTAAGACTGAATATTTAGTAATACAGTATTTCATGGGGAGCTATAACTACATCCTGCAATTGCGCTTTCTGAGACACTAGCAGGGTTTTTCCACATCACAGCACATCCCGTTCAACAAAAATAGTTCCCATGCGAGAGCTGACACATGAATGAAAGTTGACTGATGTTTACATGCGTCATCACAACAAAACACAGAGCGACTCAGCTATAAGAGAGAGAGAGAGAGAGAGAGAGGAGATACAAATGGGTCATCCTGCAAATGTCAGAGGTAACCATCTAATGTCAGTGATGCTATTCGGAGCTTCATAACTTTCCTAAACAAGTTATGACTGATTCAGGCAAACCTTTTTTTTTAAAGGGGAATCTGGCAGAGGCGAGGCGGTCAGATTCTCAATGATAAGAAATGCAAGAGGTATTTCTTCTCTCAAAGCAAACTGATAATAAACTGACCGCACTTCAGTTTTGACTCAGTCGCAACTTATTTGAAGTGTGGCTCACAAGGCATTATAGAGCATCAGAAGTACTATAAAAGCACACAGAGTGCACAACAACTGTTTTTATGAGAAATATCAAAAACTTTTAGCTTTGAATACCTAGTCATGGACTGACAGCATGCTAAATTCAATGTAGTTTTTGAACTTTTATGCCATGATCTATTAAAACTTTCTCTTCTCATCTCTAATTATCTGCTTGTACATTAAACACTAAACACTAAAACTGATCCAACTGTTTAGTATTGAACTTCCATAAAGTTGGGGAGTTCGTAAGAGACAAATTTATGACAAGAAAATACACCAAAATGTTCAATTGCTTCAGAGGCTGAGTAGGGTTTCTGCAGATGTGCCTTCTCAGTGTTTGCTGCAGGTCTGACGGTGCTGACTGAAAGGAAAAAAAAAGGACTGAACAACCTTCTTCAACACACATCACAACAATCTCACTTTTAGTTTAGATGTGTATAACATCTCTCCACAGAATACAGATTCACAAAAAATATTTTTGCAAATAACATTACTGCCTACAGCAGGCAAGAGAAAACATTTAAGACTGTTGTATATTAAATTCAACCCATTTCCCTGTCCTGTTAGAAGCTTTGAGAAACTCTCAATTTAATGCCTTAGTATCTCAAAATAATGAGATAATAAGTCATTATTTGATTACTGATTACTTTATGATACTGGTTGTGCAGTATCGTAGCTCTTTAATAGATTTTCCTAAATACTTTATTGTTCATAAAAGGTTGTGTGAGATAAAATAGCCATACTATTGTCCCAAAGATCCAGAGAAGAGGAGCTTCAGAGGGAGGAGACAAGGCTGCCCTCTAGTGATATAAATCAGGACGTGACCAAGGCTGAAATGTTACACAACAGTAAAACGTACTGTCCAAGTAGAAAAAATTGAAGGTTTCCCTTTAAGTTAAGTTTGCTTAAGTTAAGTTTAAGCAAAAGTATGTAATCAAAGAAATGTACTTGTGTGTGTGTGTGTGTAATATTTGTCACCTCTTGTGGTAAAATAAAACCCATTTCTAACTCAATTTTCACCATTTCAATGGTAAAACTCAAGCGGACTGCATGTAGCTCTGGGATAAATGAAGACCGACAAAAACCGTTAAGTTTTATGAAACGTCTATTTACATGAAACACAGATACATTGAATCTGAACATTTAAAGATATCCTGAAAATTAACATTTATTGCAAAAAAAATATACAAAGCTATTTAAAATGTGACAATAAAATAAATTTACATACATTTCATTTTAAAACGTAATAAAATTGTACATTTTAAAGGATATCAGTCTTTTTGGCATCAGATTTGTTTGTCGCTCACAGACGACAACGGTTTTAGCCAGATGACACTTTCTGGTTGATTGTCCCAGTAGTGTTTTTTTTTTTTTTTAACAAGTGCTTCAGTCAGTTGATTCAGATGGATTTAGGTCTGCCTGTTACACAAACCTTTATTGCCACATTGTTCACATGCAGAAGCCACTTCCAGACCATCCTCGCATTAAAAAAACCATCCCTCGCTGTCCAAGCTGCCAGTGCAGAGAGAGATGACCCCGCCCAGTTAAAACAGTCAGTGATTAAAACCTCAGTAAAACTCTGTCATAAGCGCCTGATGTTCCTCTTGCTGCGAGCGCTCCCCGGTATGATCGGGGTCGTCTTGGAAGTGAGAAACTGGGTCCTGGGTTGCACCGTTCGGCAGGGTGTCGAGCCGTGGAAAGCCTCCTGACAGCAGGTGCAGAAGTCGAAGAGACAGCTGAGGCGCATGCACGTGGCCCTCTGGGTCTCAGCTGAATGAGTTGCTGGTGATCCGCAGCGCTTGCAGGGACGCAGAGACTCGTGTTGCTTCAGAGTGCTGGCGGCCTGGACAGAAGACATGCGTTAGTTAAAGCTAGAATCTCAAGAAAAGTAGATTAATGTATGCCCATAGCCTAAAATTGATTTTTCACTATTGTATGCAAGAGCAATGCCACACCAAAACTCTGGCAGGTTTCACTGTGACAACCCTAATATACCTTTATACTAGGGCTGCAATAATCAGCCAATATATGGATCAATAGAAAAACTGGGTTCTCAAAAATAATATTTTACTGTCGTTAGTTGTCTTACATTGTATTAAAATGAATACATCTGGACATTTGCCCCTTTGACTTTGGGACACTGAATGGCATTTTCACAATTTTCTTTTTTAGGGCCAAATAAGTTACAGAAAAAATAACTGGTAGATTATATCAATAATGAAAATAACAGTTTGATGCAGTCCTTTATACCCAAACACTCACCTGAATGTAATCTTTGAAGCGCGTACACTGAGAATTGGGCATGTTGCCCTTTTGAGAGGGAGGAGTCTGTCTGTTGACCTTGCAGCTCTGGGCAGATGAGGAAGAAGAGGATGATGATGATGATGGAGTACTTGATGAGGCCAGGGTCTGCATGCAGGATAGCACCATCCTGGACACAGCCACATCTCTTGTTAGACCACAACCCCTTTGTCTCAAAGAGCTCCTTGACTCCTAAACAAAAGAATAAACAAACTGTTCATTAGAACATGCAAAACACATGGAATAAGTTTCAGTGGGTATTAGTATTTCACAGTTTTTAAACCAAGTATGCCTGAACATGCACTGTGATCTTGAAAGATCCCAGTGTCTCTGTGAAGGTTCTCAGTCATTCAGGTCATGGTAGTCTTAAGTGCTTAAGTTGAAGGCTACTGGACTTCCAGTTGCCTTCAACTTTAGCACTTAAGAATTCCCAGTATCGTTTCAGGACAGGCATGGTGTGTGTTTCAGCTATGATTCATCATGCCAGGCATGTAAAGATCAGAGGCAGCATCTTTCCTCTGTAAGTGTACAATCCCACCGATGATCCAAGGCAACAAAAAAACAGATTCTTGCTTATGTTTCTTAAATGTGAGAACACTTGTGTGGGTTTGTGTGTGGGTTTCCTCACCCTGAGTGCTTCCTCAGCTTGTCGACGCCTGCTCAGAGCTGTAGTATCCTCACAGATGATCTTCCTCCATGTCCTACTTACTTTCTTACAGCTGCGGGGTGAGAAAAGGTGAACATGTGATGAAATAAAGAGAAGACACAGTAACTATGAGGAGAGAGTTGAATTATTTACAACAGTTGCTAATTGTGTTTGGCTTTAAACAGATAGATAAAACACATCCCTCTCTCAACATGGTGAAGCATTTGTAGTTTACCTAATGAGGTCCATGTCTCCCAGCAGGGCCAGGATGTTGGTCAGGATGCTTCTCATGTTCCTGGACAGCAGTGATGTAAACATGTCGACATACTCCCGGCCCATCTGGCCTCCGATCACCCGATCCAAAAGATAATCCTCTGCCACCTTTGAGACAATGCTCCAGTCATACCTGAGACACAGGAAAAACAACTGTGATTCACTTATTTACTGAACATTTTACATTTGTGCAAGTCTTGTTCTTTTGTTCAGTCAAACCATAACTGGGTTTTGGTGAAGCTATACTGCCCTGATAGTTGCCCAATGAAAAGAGACCCCCAAATTTTTCTTAGGTGCAGTATGTGTCTGTTAGTGGGGATTCTGGCACAATGTGTTAACATTTTTAAAAGGGAATAGTGGATGCGAGAAGTAATTTTCTGTCTTAACACCCTAATATGGTTTCACTGAGTACAGGACTATGAAAACAGACTCCCACTCCCTTATTACAGTTTGTTAAGATATCCCATAAACAGAGAGATTTGGTGTTTTTCTGCCTCTAAATATAGACCAGTACTGGTACCTTTCAGCTGTTGCCCTCTTTAAAGCCAAAATATGCGAACGAAATCTTACCTCTTATTCTTCCGATAGCTCTTGGCAAGCTCCTCACACACAGCCTGCTGAAACTTCAATATAGGCAGGTTGGGGTCACTGTGATGATTGGAAGGGGTGGATGATGATGAATATGCCGCTGTTCTCCTCCTGGGACGATCTACAGGAGTGGAAGCCGCCACCACTGGATAGCTAGAGTTTGTCCTCCCTTGACATTTGGAGGGAGAATTATTTGGTGAGATTGTCTTTTCATGATGTGTAGCGGAAGGCAGCAGAGCTGCTGTGAGTTTTTTCTGGATGTGGTCGTCCTCTTCATCCCCATGGTGATCATCAATCTGGCTGTTGTGTAGAGACAGATAACCGCTGTCCTCATGCCCTTCATCCAGAGTCCTGTCATGCTCCCTGCTGGTGCTGTTTTCCTTGTTGTGGACTGCTCTGGTGGTGTTGTTGAGAGAGAACAACACTGTGGTCACCCCTGCAGGTGGGCACTGAGGTTTGATGGGGGTGGGCTCTTTCACTGGGGAAGCTTTGTGGTGAAGCCCCTTGTACTCTGCAGCAACCACATTAGCAGAGCTTTTCTCCATATTGTTGGTCTTGGTGACCTCATAGCGAGGGCATTTCATTGTGGCTTTCTTAGGATGAAACATACACACCGTCTTGTATGTAGATTCCTAGATAAAGCAGACAGATCAGAAGATTATATTAAACTTTACATACTGAATGTGACTGTCAGCATGGCTTCTCTCATGCAAGCTAACGTAGGCCTTGCTACCTCTAACATCAATATTAGCTATTAAATTTCCCGACATTAATGCGGAAATAACATGCCTATATTGTTATTAAATTGTTAGGACAAACTTTGAATATAATTTGACACTCTACCGCCAAATATTTTACAAAACAAATGGTTGATTTTGGCGCGATGTAGATTTGGCGGAAAGGTATCAGCAGTGACGTGAATATACTCAGCCAGAGGACCAAAGTCATTAAATGCATATGTTCGTGTTTTCGAAACTAAACTCCTCCTATGGTATAACCTAATGCTTATTAACAGATAAATGCCTAGTGCCAGATAACATCATTTACTGCCCTAAATTTTCGCGCGTACAGTGGGCGTATGACTAGTTTAAAACTACGACGGAAACTTACTTTACCAGCTCTTCTGCAACCGCATTTACCAAAACTATCAGTACTAAATATACTCTGAAACTAAGCATAGTGTCCGTTCGTATTGTTAGTAGACATTTCATTCCCATAGCTTTTCGACCGACCTAACTAATGAGTAACGTTACTCAGGCTAGCTAACGTCGCTGACAACCCATTATTACACAACTAGCATCTTAATATCGACACTTCGGAGGCTTGGAGATGTTAAGTAAAGCATCTTACCTTATGTTTGTAGATAGTATTATCCAAAGTAGACTCTTGCTTCCCTCCTTTTGCCAGCTGAGCTGACCGGCGACTGAGACCCGCTCTATCTATTTTAAATGCTCAACTAAAAATCCGCCAGTCGTTGCTTCTTATTCGAAATCCGTGCTCAAAAGGCGCAAACCAATCACAGCGAGGTGGGTGGTTGTCCCTTTAAACTATCAACCAATGGGGTCTGCTATTTTAGGCAGTGATGTCAGCGCGCAGTCGACGTAATCCCACTGGTTTTTCCCTCCCTACGTGGAACTCGGAAATGAACATAATGATGGCCTCGCTATACTCTATCGCAGTAGTTGTAGCTCACATAAACTAGGTTCTATCTTCAGCACTGAAGTATCTGAAGCTACCAAGCCGCAGCCGAATTGAATATAGGGCTACATTATAATAAAAGTAGAAATATTGTAGAAGTGGTGCACTGTAATCATTCAAAAATCACAATAATATATATGCAGGTCAATATTGCTAAGGGAGTTCCTGATAAATCTACCATGAACCATTTTCATGTGAAATACATTTTCACAAACATTCAATAGCCAGTGTATATTTATGATAGTGAGCTAGTGTACACTATTTATTGTGTGTTAGTTTTACATTCCTTCCATTCCACAAAGTACAAAATGTTTATCAAGTCAAATCACGTTGTTAAAAAGGGTTATTTAGTCTTATTTGTATACCATTAACTGGTGTAATTTTGCAAGGCAAACATAAAAGATGAGACTGGAGGAGTAAAAATTTTCTTAATTCTGTCAGGAATCCCACAGTTTGGAGGGGGGAAAGCTAAAAAGACTGGTCATTCACAGGACAGTTGAGTTCACACCCCTGCCTGGAATGTGTGAAGTGGCTCTTTCATTGAAACTAGGAAGAGGGGAGCTGGGGGATGTGGCAGTCTGGTTTAGTTTACATTACCTGTTGTGTTTCGTTTTACACTTTTTACTTTAGTTGCATGATTTTTATGTGCATTTTAGGCAAATACACATGGGAGGAAATCCTCACTCAAGTCATGATCAAACTTTATTAGATGCTTTCAGTTGATGTTCAATGTACAAACACTGTGAAATAGGAAGACGACGAAGAAGAAGAAATCACTCTGTGTGTTCTTGCTGAACCAGTTCTCCATTACAATCTCTGTCAGAATTTCTTCCTCCAGAACATCGGGTGAACTAGTGACTGTCGGACTGTACACCAATGACAGAATGACAGTCAAACCCAACTAGTCCGCTTCTTTTTTATCAACACACACAGACTTTAGGTAATGATTTGCAGTAATGTCTGACTTTTCGTTGAGTGCCGCCTTTGCATGTGCACCTTGAGGTTTTTTTTCTTAAGTTGCAAATTACACAAACCACATGTTGTTATTGTGTACCTTGAACTCAATATTTTGAGGGCCATTGTTGCTGATGTTGTTGGATCTGCAATTACCAAAGCTGTCTCCTTTGGGGAAGCTGCCAGAGTCACTACCTCTGTGGTTGCAGGGGCCTTTGTCAGAGCAGCTGCTGGAGACACAGCTGTTTTTACTGAAGCCATCATGCAAATATGCTAGCAGGGCATGGTACTGCCCACCACAACATGGGCACTTCAAAGTGTCCCACTGATGAAAGTTGTGTTGTTTGTCTGTGGGAGACGTATAATTCCTCACTTTAAACATTTTAAGACGGAAACCTAGGTTTGAATATTGTTAACATATGCAGAAACAGTAATTTTATACAGAACACACTCATTCAGACTCGACTGACACATCCCTCTAAAACCATCTTGTGTGGTCTTTTGCACTGTTCCAACAGTCACCAGCTCTACTTCTTAGTTTTGTTCATTTATGTAAAAATAAAGCCGTAATTTCATAAACGATAGCAAACGTTAAAATATTCTGGATCTTTGTTTTCCGTGGCGTCGTGTACACGGTCAGTCGTATACACGGACCGTGTTTTGTAGGGGGCGTGGTTCGTAACGTCTCATCCACTGCGCATGCGTGTAACATTCAATATGTCTGCGCCCTTCAGCAAGGTGGTAAAGGAGCATTATTCCTTCTAACAAACCTGGACAATCACTTGATACACAGTCTTTAGACAATTCATGATTGTAAACATGTTCTTTATAGATGTATCGATGTTTCCGCCAACAGGAAAAACCTAATGCAGGCATTCGACCATTTGTTTGACTTAAAGATTACATAGTCTATCAGGTAGCTAGACACTTAGTGAACTGTTTACTTCTCAGATGTCCGTATAATGTAATGTAGGTTTAAATCCAGCCTTTAATCACAGCAAGTCAATTTATTTCTCAGGCTTTTTAATTCTAAATTTGCAGGTTGGGTTGTGGTAGTCGGTACACATGTATTGTGGTTGTTGGCGATGTGAATCAATCAATCAAATTTCATTAAAATAAAGCAGCGCTTGGTGGACTATGCCGAATTAATATCTTCCGGATTTAACAACAGAATATAAATTGTTATTGAAGTAATAGGGGCATATACTTTTCTGAGAAATATAAACATTTAAAACGATCACACTCTTGAATGGTTTTAAGTTCCTTCCGCAAAGGAGAACAGCATGTGCCGAAGCCAAGTTATATGAGGATATGTTTGTGCCGCTTTACAGTCAATCTTCCCACCAAATCTGTTTATACAATGGCTTACAGAAGAGCTGTAACCCTCTTTCCAACAGGAAAGTGTGTCTTTCATAAGTTGATACCTCCTTTTCAGAAATCACCAAATGTCCTCAACCAAACTGTTAGATTTCAAAATCACTGTGGCAGAACTACAAGAACTTTTCACACCGGCACACCGTTGCTGGTGGCCAAGTTATTGTCAGTGGATGAGCTTTTTGCCAGGAGGTCTCTGCAGGAGTACCTGAAGAAGATGGAGACAGAGTACAGTGAATGTTTGAGAGCAGTCAACACCAGTGCGACGGAGGAGCAATGCAGTCAGGATGAGATGAGGACCAAGAGGAGTAAAATGTCCCAGCTGGCCCCTCTCATCCAGAGCATCAGGGAGCTGGACACCAAACACAAAGAGATCGCTGAGACTGAGATGCTCCTGAAAGGTGAGACTGCTCTGCTGCTGCCACAAAAGGACAATAAATAGCTTAGGTGGAATATCTCCAGTTACTAAGTCAGTTCTATTTCTTATGTGACAATAGACAGATTTCATTGGATGAAAATATATCTACACAGTAAACTGAGCTCCTGTTTCAACCAGGCTCAAAAATGAATGGAGGATTGGGCAGACAAGATTTAAACACTACTATGTGTAATCCTATATGCTATACATAACAGACATATTTAGAGTGACTTTTACAGTTGCACAGAAAACACGCAAATATGTTTTCATTATTGTTGACTAAAATGGATTAATGGATAATCAAAATAGTATTTATTTTTCCATTGATCAACTAATTGATTAATCCATTGTTTCAGCACTGCATATCACACAATCCTAGCTCACTGCATGATTTTGTTTTTTTCTCAAAGATGAAGACCCAGCCCTGCAAGAACTGGCTGAGCTGGAAAGAGAAGGCTGTGTGCAAGATATTCACCATCTTAGGCAAAAGGTAGAACTGTGATAAGATTTGTGACAAACTGCTGCAGCATAAATAAACAACAGAACTAATGTTAAACCATGAACTAACCGATGATGTTTTCATTGTGCTTTTTTTTTTTTTTCATTTCTGTCAAATCAAACTGCTTCACCAATCAGATCCTGGATCTGTTGATCCCTGAAGAGGAGGTTGATCTGAGCGACCTCATCCTGGAGGTCACAGCCGGTGTTGGGGGTCAGGAGGCAATGCTGTTCACTGCTGAGGTGTGTATCATTCAGCATTTTAAACTGTTAAAATACCTGAACAAGAAGGTAGCAGCATGTTTATTTGGAAGGAAGAACAATAAATACATTTTATAATAAGGTGGCCACAAATCAGCAAACCAGAAAGGAGTATTTTTAAGTTTTGGGAATGCCCCTACTTACAGAAACACCATATGATTTTACATCAGGAGGACAGTACTACATGAGCAGACAGGACTATAAGGAACATAAAAAAACCATAAAAACCACAAAAAACATTTTCTGTGTGTTTACTGAATGACTTGTACCATCTCCTCTCCTCTGAAGGTGTTTGACATGTATCAGGGCTTCGCTCAGCATCATGGTTGGTCCTTTGACATCCTGGAGCACATGACCAGCGACATAGGTCAGTGGACACATACACTAGTGATTATAGCCAGATTAAAGGGTCAGTTCACCCAAAGCATAACAAACAGTTTCTCCACACATTTAATGTTTCACCTCCATAGATTTTCTTTCCTTTTTCATTTAAATTTGTTTTAAATTTTTGAAGAAAGAGCTGGTATACAGCATCAGAAAAACCTCCACATCACATCAGGGGCTTCACATAGACAACACATATGAGACAAACACACATTTTGGTGTTTTAGCTAGTGACTGAAGTAGGGAAGATTAATCTGTCATGTTTTTCGTGATTGGTCTGTAAAACATCAGAAAACAATGAAAAAGGGTAATGACCATTTTCAAAGTCATCAAATGTCTTGTTTTATCCAATAATAATAATAATAATGTTAAGGCAAAAAACAGCAAATGATGTCATTTGAGAAGCTGAGACAATCAAATGCTCTTTCTTAAATCAATTAGTAGCCGGCCATTTTTCTTTTGATCAGCTAATGCAGCTCTAGGCTGAAAGTGGGGATGAGACTGGGGGATCCTAGACTGAGCTATGTATGACAACAAAAATTGCAAAGCCCTGCTGTTTTACTTTTTTTATATTACTTCTTTTTTTTTTTCTTTTTTTTTACAGTATTGCAACAGCTGACTCTAAACACAAGGGGGAGCTTTGCTATGCCACAGATACAGAAATTAAATAATGTGAAAATAGTGCCTGTTTTTGACAGTAATATCTACAACTCATTGCCACCAGTTTGCTGTGAGACTATAAAGAATCATCTCTATTATAAATAAGCAACTAGCAATCCAGTATCTGTGCTTGCTGCTCACCTAGGTGGACTACGTCACGCCTCAGTCAGTATCAGCGGCCCTCAGAGCTACAAGAAGATGAAGTTTGAAGCTGGAGTCCATCGAGTGCAGAGGATCCCCAAGACTGAAAAACAGAGCCGAATGCACACCAGTACCATGACTGTAGCTGTGCTGCCCCAACCCCCTGAGGTACTGTTTAACATGACGAGTGGATGACTGGATGGATGATGCAAACACAAACAATGTGTGCATATCTGTTGTTTTCCTTCAGGAATCAATACAGTACATACAATACATGTTGGAGAGTGTCTTATTTTCTTAATATGATGCATTTCCTGTTGAAATGGGATGTGGGATGGAATTTACCACGCAGGTAACGGTATGATGATAAGAGTAGTTCTGTTCTTCTGCTTTTAATTTAGACGTGAGTAAAGAGTGTTTGTGCATTCCTGTCAGATCTCTTTCACGATAAACCCGAAGGACCTGAGGATAGATACGAAGAGGGCGAGCGGAGCTGGAGGCCAACATGTCAACACCACAGACAGCGCAGTCAGAATAGTCCACCTGCCTACAGGTAAAAACCACAAACACCTTGTGTTGTAATACAACACCATGTTTAGATTAGCGTATTAAACAGTGGCACATTAACAGACAGGGGTTGCAGGGCTTCTCTTACTTTAGTTCCCAAATGGAAAAAAAAGTTAAGCTTAAATTATACATATCATACCCAGTCTCTCCACTGACAGTGGGCACCACAGTGTGTTCAAAAGTGGAAAATAGATTTTTCACTTTTGCATAAAATCCCTCCACACCACTAGACAGTGGTTTAGGGCTACTACTAACCTTTTTTGTCAGTTCATCTGCAGATTATTTTCTCAATTAATTGTTTGCACAAGGTGAGCAGATGTCTTGTTTTGTCTAACGACTACTCCAAAACCCCCAAAATCAGTTTACTATAATGCAAGACCAAGAAAAACAGCAAAGATTATTTTTCTCTCTATTGACAAATCAGTGCATTGACTTATTGTTGCAGCTTTGCAGTGGTCAGAAGCAAGATAGACAGAGAAGACAGCAGTTCATTTGTTTCCTGTGCACTCATTTGCTTGCTTGTTGTGGCCTATGTGTGGGTCATTTTACTCCTAGCAAAACAAAGTGCCAGAGGCTTTGTCTTTGTTATAAGGTTCTGAGTCTCTCTATTACTAGTTTAGTAGTTATTTAAACGGACAGGCGTGAGAGTCAAAAGTCAAATTTCAGTAAGTATCCTAAGTGTCTTTCTTTTAAAGCACCTTTGAGCCCTGCCTGCCTCAAACCAGTAGGAAGAACAAAGACAAAAACACAAATATAGAAATATTTCATTTGAAATAAGCAAAACTGCTCTAACTATGACAGAAAACTGTATTCATACAGGACCCCTTTGCTCATAGATATAAATAGATTGAGAAAATGGGTTTTCAGGGCTTTTATGAGGAGAAATTAGTACAGATTAATGGGATGCCCACATAAGAATAGTACTTTTGTGTGTGTTTGTAAGGCGTGGTTGCAGAGTGCCAGCAGGAACGGTCCCAGCTGAAGAACAGGGAGAAAGCCATGAAGACTCTGAGAGCAAAACTGTACAGCATGAAGCTGGAGGAAGAGACCAGCAAACGCTACAACCAGCGTAAAGTACAGGTGAGACATTCAATATGATATAAAATACAGGTGTGACATGTGATGTGGTCTTTCGGAAATAATTTGAAAAATCTAGGGTGCTGAATTTCATTACTGTCAAAATAAAAGTTGCTAAAAATGTAGTTAACCAGCAAAACAAGTAAATTAACGCAGTATAAAAAGTTCCATATGATTGAATGATCAGATGATTTATTGTCTTGTTCCTCTCTCTCCTCCTCCAGATTGGCACCAAAGGCAGATCGGAGAAGATCCGGACATACAACTTCGCCCAGGATCGTATAACAGACCACCGGATCGGCATTACGGTCCACGACGTCAAGAGCTTCCTGCTGGGAGAGGATCTGCTGGACGAGATGAACTCGTCGCTGCAGGAGTTCTCCAACCAGGAAACGCTCATAGAACTGCTGGGAGAATACGATCAGGAGGGTTCATGAGTTTGTCTCAGAGGAAGATGGACTTCGTGGGAAACTTCTTGCTTCATAGAGTATTTCAGCAGAGCGCTAACACTGGAATATAGGTCACTGCTATTCTGCTTCAGATTGTGCAGTGTCAACTGTATGGAAAAGGACCGTGATGGTGACCAAGTCTTAATGCTTCTGCCCTCCAGAGTTAGAAATGTGCTGATTTTTATTAACCATATCTACACAGATGGAGATACAAGAGGCCATTTTTGTGAACCAATTGCACATCCAGGATTGAAAAGTAATGTCAGCACAAACATAAATGGCCAATAAAATAACTGCAATATGGTGTGACTGTGAGGTCTTGTATTTGAACATGAACAGGAAAAATAATGACTGTTTGGGAGAAATGACAGTTTCTGGTCAACATGGAATATAAGTACATTTACCCAAGTGCTGTACTTAACTAAAATTTTAGGTACTTGTTATATATTTGAGGGGCATTTTACAATGTAAAATGTGTGGTGAGTGTCTGATGGAAAAACTATGTAATGGAGATAGTTGCTACATGACCTCAAACATAACATTTGGATTTCTGATGTGACAGTTTTATTAAAACCTACGTATATGCAAATATAGATATATTTGAGATAAGCTAATACTGATATATCAGCCCAGGCAATTTCTTTGTGAGGCTCTGGTGATGACCTTTGATGAAATATAGTAATGAAATATGACACATAGCTATTAAACTACAGTTAAAATTAGCTTGCTCTTGACCAGCCACAACATTATAATTCTGCATATGTGGTAATGCATTAGTAATAATAATCCAATAATAACACATAATAGGAGCCATTCTACAGAATAAATATTAATACTTTTGTAATTAAGTAGGATTTTGAGGCAGAACTTCTACTTGTAATAGAGTATTTTAACATCATACTTTTACTGAAATAAGGTATCTGATTACTTCTTTCACAGCTGTTGCTGGCCACATTTATTCAGCAGCAGTTTCTCTCTGATTTTGGAAAATTTCTAGGGCCACAGCTGAAACCTATCCTCTAAAACTTGATAGGCAGACTTTAAAACTGTTAGTTTTTCCACACAATTACAGTTGAATGCAAATGTTTGGGAATCCCTGCTCAAAGTCCATTATTTTGTTTGACGAGAAAGGGAGTAAATACAACCCCTGCAGTAAATGGACATTAAAAAACAAGCATTATTCAAAAGTTAATGCACTGTTACCTTTGATTTCACGAGCTTAAAAATAGGGGGAAACAGTAGTAGTTCTGAGATATTTACAGGCTGGGCACACATACATACATACACACACACACACACACACACACACACACACATACAGAGCGTGTTTAAGATCTACCCACAGATATTCAGTGATGTTACCGCCACTAAGTACTGATTTTATAGGATGCACAAACGTATGTACATGCTATCAATTAAACACTTTGTCACTAAAACTGTCACTAAGAAGTGACTGCTTTTTCACTTCAAAAAAATAAAAATGTAATTTTCCCAAACTACATCACCCATAATGCTCAGAGCACTAAGGTTTAGTAATCGAGTGTAGACTCGTTGCTCCCATCCACTCGCCCACTCTCACTGAGCAGTTTTCTCCCAGCAGTTGCATCCTGCCTGCCAGCTCCAGCGCTACCGTTAGCTAGCAAATAAGGGAGTAGCAAGTCGTTCTTACTGACGGAATTGCGTTTTAATATCTTAACATTGTGTCATTTTGCTGAGTAGTTCTTTTGCGAAAATGAAATTACAATTTTCCCTCGCCGGCGCCCCTCCTAGAAGACAAAATTCCCTGTGTAAACTCAGCTTTTTCACTTCGACCTCGGTAGCTCAACGGGTTTAGCAAGTCAGTTCGTCTTGACAAGCGAGAGGCTCAGCTGTCCGCCGCCGCCGCTGATGCTCTGCGAGGGGGCGCGGAGGGGGGGGTTTGGACAAAGCCAGTCAGATGTTGGACGGTGAAAAATATCCTCGGAACTCAAACGTCTTTACACCGGGTCGTGAAGCCGAATTGTCAAGCTGATCATCTGTCGCGAAGTTGCCAAGATTAAGGGGACGTGTAAGGTCTATTTTTAAGAGGGCGAGAGTTTGGATCTCGCACCGGGGGAAGGAGTAGGGGGTGTGCGGAGGAGGAAGACCCACAGAGAGTAAGGGACGTAGGGGGAGAAAATCCTGATGCCAGTAATGGCAAACGAGCCGATCATCCTAAACGTGTATGATATGGTAAGTAGGAAAGAGAATTTTTTTCATGACTTCCATACTACTTAATCCAAGGACTGTGGTTCAGTCGTGTTTTGATGTAGCCATCACAACAATTCCCAGACTCAGCGCCAAACTCCATTATAAAAAAACGTGTTTTAATGCTACGTTAGTTGTCAGCAGAGGTACAGAGATGAAAGTTAAAGTTTGACGCTCATTAACAAATGATGTACCACTCTTCAATTCGGTATAACCCCACAACATCAGACTCGGCTCATCTTAATTTAATGTCACCATAAGGAATTGGTTCAACTGATGGATTAAAGAGCTATGGTGTGTTCACAACACACCTACATCAAAACACCTGGGTCTAGTAATAAAGACATTTTAAGAGTTAAAATATAACTTGAAATAAACCTAGTAGTTGACTCAAAAATACACATTTAACATCATCTTAGTCTGGAAATCTTGCTCTATATGAGAGGGAGCAGAATTTTCTATTAGACTCTAAGCTGCTGTTGTCAAAACAGAGTAGTGACACTATGTGCCCACCATATAGAGCCTGGAAGAGTCACCACTAACTGTTTCCCTTTAATTCATTCACCCATGTCAGTCCGTCTTTGCTTTTTAGGATTACAGTTCAAAAACATGAAAACATGGGACTTGGAACCAAACTGCTGCTAAACCACAAGTGGATGTGAGAATAAAGTGACAGCATTTCACCCGTCAACAGTCCTGCTGGAGAGGAAATGCATTCCTTTGTTATGAGCGAGACAGGGAGCTGAATTTGAAATAGTGTGTTGTCACCAACAGGGGTGAGTCAGTACATGGAGGGGGAGCTGGAAATTGACTGATCTGTTGATAACCATTGATTGATATGGACTCGCAGATGATTACCTTAAAATGGGAATTGTTTGTGGCGTGTGGTCAGCTTAAATAATGCTCACGGACACTTAACTGGAAAACCACAACTTTGCCATTAATGTTCATCGGCCTTTTGGTCCTGTAGTATACATATGAGTTCTTTTTCCATCCTCCAAAACTAGTTAAAGTTGGAGAAGACATTTTCAGGACATTCAGAGAGATATTTTTATTCCGTGATTTCGTGCTCCTCTTTACTTCTGTTTTAAATCCGATTTATTGCTGGGCGGTTCTTTTAGCTGATGGTCATATCACAGGCCTGAAAAGTTAAAGGTTACGGTTGTTTTACATGGATTAAGACCATGACTACAGGGTCATTAAAACAGTCCAGAATTTGTAATATTTTTCTTGTAGAAAACATTATGTAGTATCTATAGTAGCACAAACTCTGTGTAAAATCAGACTTAGCTTGATAAGTTCCACCATATTTATCCTTATCATTAACGTATTTGATCCATCCTATCTTTCCTCCTCCTTTCCTCAATCGCTGTAATTCTTCGCTCTCTACCTCTCTCTCTTCTCCTCCCCTTCTTTCTTTCATTTCTCTTGTTTTTCACTTGACTTGTTCAATACTTTTTCTGCACTGAAGAGCTTTTATCTTTCTGTTCTACTTCCATTCATGAAACGCCGTAGGGTTCCTCTGCACACTTTCACACGCAAATGTTCACAGAAGCTAACATATATCGAACACACAATAACACACACCTTAACTTGCTTTCTATACTCTTTGTGCTTTTAATGCAGTTTTTTTCTCGATGCTGCTAGTTGTTATCTATACTGGAGGTAAAGATTTTCAGTGTGCATAATGCGAAGGGAGAATGAGCGCACGTTTTAAATATTAAAGGAATTTTATGGTTTGTGTTTGTGCATGCAGATTGACTCACACCCATGCATACTTTTGGTGTTTGTATTTTGTGTTACTGTACAATGGGAACAAGATTTTGGCTTGCTCAAAGCGGCTCGCTCATGAAAACAAAGAGATGATGGCTGCCGCCCATTCATTCATATTCCTCTACTTCCTCTGTGTATTGATTAGCTTATTCTAGATCGCAGGAAAAGTGCACACCAACTTATGGGATTTTGACTGGCCGTGGATCAGCTGTTTAACTCTCATGTTCAACGTACTGACTGCTGGTTACTTGGCTAGAGCAGAAAAGAAGAGAGAAGTGATTATTTTGAGTTCAAATCTTTTGGCCTCTAACATTTTATCAGTTTCAAATGTGATCAATTCCAGTGAGCTGCATGACTGGTTTTCCTTAGTGACTAGTTGAGTCACTTTGTGACTGACAAACAGTTTAAGATCGAGTCACCGTTTGCAGGCTCCGCAAAATAGATTTGGTCACCTGACTCTGGATTGCAAAAAGTAAAAGGAACAACTTGACATATTTGGAAATGCTTATTCTTGTAGAGATTTAGGTGATGCCTGTGAATTGAGGCTGATTTTGAAATTCTCCTTGAGATAGGTGATAAGATTGTTGCCACCCCTGTGTCTGTACGCCACTACATCTACAGATTAAACAAACAAGATACCGATTTAAAGAAACCTAACGGCAACTTGTATAATCATATAAGCAATTTTCAAACAGACCAACCATTTAGTGGGCTCCAGCCTGTCAGCCAGCCAAAATGTGAGATGAATTGCAGCTTTGCAACTTTTCCTCTCACATTATAGTAAACTTGAGCATCTTGGGTTTTGAACTGTTGGTTGAACAAAGAACATCATGATGATAATGGCACAATCTCCTTGGTTTTAGAAAGTTTACGGACATTTACTTTCGATCAAATAATAATTAAGTATTAATCATTTAAGAAAATAAATGTTAGGTTACCCCTATATTCCTGAATGCAAACAAGGAAGCCTACATTGAATAATAATATACCTGTAACTTGGATCTTTTTTGCAGGACAACACTGAGAGTCTTATTGGAAGTGGACGAAGAGGCTATGTTTTGTAACGCTGTATTATTTGCTGGGTTTGAGTAGGCCTTTTATTGGCACACTAGTTGTGTGATCATTGTTTCCCCTGAGAAAGTCAGAAACCTGCAAAAGATCAGATGGGCAGCTGAGGTCAGGACAGAAAGCACATTGTGAAGGATCCCCATCATTATCCTTCACAGATGTTCATGCCATGTAATGAACAGTGGCAGCGAGAGCCAAGAGGGACAAGCATGGTAGCAGTTTGGTCACGCAGATTCCAGCTTTCGCTATGTATGCGGCCTTTGAGCAAGACTAAAGGAAGAAATGAATGTAAAATCAGGATCATGACAGGAGTATGAAAGTCTGAATATGTGCGTTGCTGTTGTTCTTACCATGGTGTCTTTGCATGTTTCCACAGTGTAACTCTGCAGGAGACGGACAACAATCATTTTCATAACAAGAAGAGCGTAGCGCATCCCAATGCAGTTACGAGGACCAAGCCCAAACGGCATGTACACGTACGGGTTCACCTCCTCCCCGCTGTCTTTACTGAACCTGCACACACACACACACACCCCAGAAAAACTCAGTATGAATGCCACTGAAGTGGTCCTAATTGTAATGAACCAAACCAGACCACTATTCTATATTGCATACAACAGCAACACTGAATGTAAAAAATTTCATAGAATTGACATGTTTCCAATTTGTTGCATCTTGCCTACTTGTGCTCCGTAAAACTTCAGTAAAACTGGAAATGTGAACATGTACAATTCCAAGACAGCTGTGTGACTCCAAATGTTGAAGAAGATAGTGTGATATGCTCCGGCTACACCAACAGGTACTGAATGAACTGTGCGTTGAGATTGTGTTGAACACTGTGCCATATTTGAATCATTGCTTTTTCTTGTGGAGGACGAGGAAGCTCTCACTGATGTAAAGAATGAAAGCTCAGCACGTTTACCGTTCTGGTCTGAAAAGCTCAGGTGAACTCCAAAAGCGTGGGTCCTTGTGTAACATGTACACAGGAATCCCAACCAGGGTTCCTTCAGGGATGGTGATACCGTTGACCTGGACAGTTTTCTTGCATGCCCTCTCAAGCCGAGGCGCAGTGGGAATCAAACGCAGTGACTCACAGATAACCAGGTCCAGGTACTGCAGACCAAGCAGGTCCTCGTATGAAACTGGAGCCTAGAGGCGAAAAAGTAAAGGAGGCATCAAACACAAAACTCAACAGATATGGACTGCAACAGCAGCTAACACCTTAATTTATGGGTCATTTATGGGAAATTTTTAGTAAACTCTTCTGGCATCAGATTATGAACTATTTTTCACTTAACCAATGCACAATTTCCCTGTCTTTTCCTACAGATACAAATATAATGAGAGTTTTCTTAATAACTGTTGCAATTAACAAACTGCATGTGGAATATCTCAGTATATAGCAGCTAAATACCAGCTGTTTTTTTTTTAAGAAAACAGGAGGAAAGTTTCCAGGATATTAGCTGAAAAATAAGGCCCCTGTAAAACGAAGAGTTATTGAACAACGTATGATGAATGAATTACTGTACATCTTTCGCTAGGCTGGCATCAATTTCCTCCTGCAAGGTCTGCATGGCACCAGGGTTTGTGGCCAGATTGTAAAGGATGTAGGTGAGAGTGACACTGGTGGTCTCATAGCCGCCAAAGATAAAAATGAAGGCCTGGGAGAGGATCTCATGTTCAGTCAAACCTACAGGAGAAAAAAAAATGTGTAAAGTTGTGTAAATCACAAAGACATTCAAACAGAGATAAAATAGAGAACATTCTGACATTATTTTGGGAAAAAAATGTATTATAAAAGAGGAGACTCTTGTTTCAAGAATTTGAATGCTTAAGTGGTCTCAAGCTGAGAACTATAGACTAATATTGTTACTTATCGAAAGGGTGGTTTACAAACTGGTCTCAGAATTCCTGGTAAGAGCAGACAATCCTGCTGTTGTCCTCGGCTCTTACCTTGCTGGACCCATGAGCAGCCTTTGATGCAGTGAACCACTATATCCTGCTATCTTTACTCTCTGATACTGGCATCTCTTGATTGGTTTGAATCCTATTTCACTGGGCACTCCTTCAATGTGTCATGGCAAAGACAAACGTGCTAATTCCATCCCCTCTCCACAGGCGTGCCCCAATGATCAGTATTGCGACACCTTCTCTTGGCAATATACACCACCTACTTGGGTCCAATTATCTGCTTGCACTTTGTGCATCTCCTTGCACTTTGCCTTATGGAACAGATTTAGTACTTACTTCAAGGTCTCCTACTGTAGTGGAGCTTTAGTGTTGTCCCTCATTTGTAGTGCAGTGTAATGAATGTAAAATGTAAACAGAGCGTTTGAGAGCAGAGGCATGTCTCTTAATGTTGCCTTGACTTTCATGAATTACCACTGTGAGGAAAACATACCTTTACTTGGCTGTTCTTGCTCACTCTTTGTCTCTGTCTCTGGTATCTCATTCTGAACCATCACCTGCAGGAAGTCTGCCCGACTCTAGATCAGCACAGAGAACATTCAAAATTGATATGAAACATATTGACTTAAAATGTTGGTAACATTAGGCTAAATTGAATTGAAAGTCCTGAGGGTTTAAAGGAATAGTTTAAAATTTGGGGAATTATGCTTATTCACTTTCTTGCTGAGAGATGTGAGGATTGATACTGCGCTCATGTCTGCGAGCAGGGGTTAGCTTAGCTCAGCATAATGACTGGAAGTAGGGGGAAACAGCTAGTCTGGCTCGGTCCAAACTGCAGCTCACTAATAAACATGTTTAATCTGTATAAATGATCAAACTGGTTTTTACTGTAGAGGTTTATACTGTATGTTGGATTATTTCTCTGATGATTTTACACCAGTTCTGTGACCCATCAGTTTCTGTGACCTAGCTAACCTTTATGGGCACTGGAAATGTTTTTATCAAACTTTATAACATAATTTGATAGGTGCTACCAAACATGGTGCCTCCATAGTATTTAGAGTATTTAGAGGGGCAGAGGTGCTGGCAGGTGGATTTTGGACAAAGCCAGGCTAGCTGTCTCCCCATGTTTCCTGTCTTTATGCTAAGATTAGTCTGTCTGCTGGCTGAATTTTCATATTTAACTGACAGACATCAGAGCGTTTTCTCATCTAACTTGTGAAGCAGCCATTTTTTGCAAAAATATCAAGCTGTCCTTAAATTCTCTGCTGTTTCTATTTCACAAATACAGATCAAAGACTTACAGAGTCCTCTGCACAATGCTGGTCTTTAAATCTTTTGATGATGTTGTAGAAATAATCCACACTGAGTCTGGGCATCATGTCAATATTCAGGAGTTTTACCAGACGGGCACCAAAGGGTAATATCACTGAAAGGAGACCAAAGAGTTGTTAACCAGAATAGTAGTGATACCAAGATCATATAATCAAATGATCTCTGCCTGTAACAGATAGATACATAATACATACATACATAATAATAAGATTGGCCAAAATCTGAAGTTAAGAATCTTCTTGAGATGAACAATTAGAGGATCATCTGGATTGTTTATGGAGTCTGCCTCAACACTGAAAGATGCACTGGTCACAACGTCTAAACTGTAAGGTGCCACAAATCTATGGCACAAAAAAGAGAGGTTGTTTGAAGATTTAGAGATTTAGTACTAACATTTATTCATTTTATGACAAACAATGAAATGATATGCTGACATATAACAAATTAAAAACATACTGTTTGACATCGACAGGTTCATCCAAATTTTTCTGTCCAAGTTTCTCAGTGAGTCGGTCTGCGTAGGAAGCAACAATGGGGAAAACCTTCAAAAAAGAAGAGTTGTGCGATGTTTAAAGGTGATATACTCCACTACAAGGGAAAGTGCTACATTCAAAATCCTACTTAGGTAAAAGTACAGTACAGTATCATCAGCAAAATGTACTTAAAGTAACAAAAGTAAAAGTATTTGTTAATCTAGGGGTCAGGCCCTGTTGATTAATAGTGCAAGAAAGAGGAAGAAACAAAGGTATGTTGCACAAATTTCTATTTTTGTTTTTAAATTTTAACTGTTCTCTAATCTCTGTTGTTATATGTGAAATATTGGATACCATTAGGGCAGCATGGTGGTGCAGTGGTTAGCACTGTCGCCTCACAGCAAGAAGGTTCTGGGTTCTCTCCGGGTACTCCAGCTTCCTCCAGCAGTCCAAAGACATGCAGGTTAGATTAATTTGTGACTCTAAATTTCCCATAGGTGTGAATGTGAGTGTGATTGGTTGTTTGTCTGTATATGTTGGCCCTGCGATGAACTGGCAATCTGTACAGGGTGTACCCCGGTTCTTGCCTTCCAATGTCAGCTGGGATAGACTCCAGCATCTTTAAAATTGAACTTAAGTACAGTATTTGAGTAAATGTACTTAGTTACTTTCCACTGCTGGTAATACTGACACTGTGCTGTGCCTATGGATTTCTATTTTCGATGCCAACTTCTGGCAGTGTGTCTATATAGATATAGACATGTGGACATATACTACATACAAACACCAACCTTTTTCAGTCTTCCACTGGTGAAACATGGAGATAAAGTGCTCCGAATCCTTTTCCATCTCTCATCTTTAACCGTTGTAATTGCATCGTCAAGGGGTCCGGACAATGTAGCATTATCCTGTGAACATGAGTACAATTAAGAGTTACGCAGTTCGCTTTCTCCAACGCTTCTCCTTCTCAGGCCATACAACTCACATGCAACTTGTTGTGTGTTTCTTTTAAGACAGAGAAAAAGTGTTTCTCTATCTTAACAGAATGTAACCACACATTCAAGAGTGTTTTCCAGTTGAATCATCACAGTCAACATAAACAGAACTTCATTTGGGTTCAAGTCAGAACACATACAGTAAATAAATAAAACAAAGTTATATCCCTATCTAAAAAGGATTGGTAGTTAAGTTTAATATGTCATTTGGCCTCCTGAAAGTAACTTCTAGTTTACATAATTGATTTGATTTGACTGGACAGAACTAGAATGTGCTTTGTCCGATATGAAAATACTATATTTTAAAAGAGTCATCTAAATAATGTGGTATATAGATTTTGTTCACTCATACTCAGAAAATAATACCCAACCTTTTTAACCCTTAATGGGTAAAGATTAAAGTATATAATATTGTGAAAATAATGTCATTGTATTTAAGGACACTGACTTAAAGTCATTTACCTAACCAAATCAAGCATCCATTTGCCTTACCATGAGTAACTTTCCACTATGGTTATTATTACATCATTGCTGATTCTGACGTGCCTCGCCTTCCCTGCAGAATGCTGCATGGGACTTTCCAGAGTTGCATAATTGGATAAACACAATTTTCACTTTGTAGAAATGTTACTTTGTTACTAGACATTATATGTTGACTTGTCATATACTATTGTACAAGATAACATGCAGCAACATGAGTCTCTTACCCTGCGGTTGGTAAACACAGAGTAGCACTCCTTCACCATCACAGTTTTAATAATCTCAGGGTCTGCCACCATTAAAACTGGTGATCGTCCATCATACAACCTGCACAGAAACACAACATCATAGTGTGAGGTATGAGCTGTTAATTAATAAATTATCTATGTTGATCTGGATTTTAGGATATCCTTTCACAACAAACATCATTACAGTTATTTGCTTTAGTTCATGTAGGATATCCATAGCTGACATAAACCTAATCAGTCATGACTTCAAAAGTTACAGACTTTGTTTTATATATTATTACCACTACTTGTCAATATATTATTACAATGTGATATCATTGATTTTTATATCATATCTCATGTCATGCTTGAGTAGCTTTCCAGGAATGAGATCTAGAGTCGGGTCATAAACTCCAAAGAAACATATACAACAAGTAACTTTGAGCCTTTTTTATGACTCTAGTCTTACAGTATACAAGTATTCAGTATGTCATCCAGTGATGGAAAATAATTAAGTGCATTTACACAAGTACTGTTATTATGTTCACTTTTCCTTGTACTTTACTTGAGTGCTACCATTTTCTGCTCCTTTATACTTCTACTCCTCCACATTTCAGAGCCAAATAATCTTCTCTTTACAGGACAACATTTATTTGATAAACCTAGCTACTAGTTTCTTTTTAGATGACCATTTTTCATTTAAATAATACTTTGTAAAACTACACTGTTGCCCATAAAGTTGGAATCATTTTTTCAGACACATTCCTCTTTTTATTCCTATTTATACAGATCAGTAATCACCTTTGACCAGGTGCAGTGATTACATACTGAGTCCCAGTTACCAATTTTGTTTTGAGAAGATATACACGTTATCTATCAAGAATAAATCACATTGTCACAATCATTTCATGAGAAGAGGAAAAAAATATTTTGTTCCAACTCTATGGCCAACAGTGTATTTGGCAATTTGGCTCATGACCACTCATAAAAAAGGCACTGACTAATTGGGCCTACCTATCATGTTTCAACCAGAAGAGATTTCCCCTCTAAACTGCTCAGATGGTTTCATTAATATAACTGAAACAGTACTAAACAGTAAAATGTATACAATATTTAATTACCAAGAAAAGATTAGGGGAAAAAAACTGATATGAATTGGTACTTATAAACTTTCACCTCATGACCCCTCAGATTTATCTTGTGAAGGAGAGGATGCTGTGGATCTTTTACTCAAGTAAAGAACCTGAGTCTCCCACCACAGACGCCACCTGTGGGAGTTGGCCTTGAAAGATGAGGTAACAACTCACCCCCACACATCTCCATACTTGGCTTGGCACGCACAGTCAAAAGCAGAAAGACCCTATAAGGGATATCAGATAAATGTGTTATTAAATCTTACAAGGTCAGTGTGTAAAGATCAGTAAAGCAGGGAGCAGAAGGCAGGTTACTGAGCCTGCTGAATCATGTTTTAATTAAAAAGACTTTCATTGTCATCAAATGAACACGTGATAAGGACATTCCTAACATCAACATCTCTGATTCACACTTAGCACTCCTTAAGGTTTGTGTTCATGTGTGTGCCTCACCTTTCTGAAGTGATGCAATGTTCCAATAAAAGGCAAAGGCCTTGGTCCAGGTATTCCCAGCTTTTTGAAAAATCTATAAGGCCAAATGCTGTACCTGTATTATAAAAAAGAAGACAGAGTAATATATTTGGTACATTTTCTCTCGTTGTAACAGACGTTCTCATACTTACTCAGGGTATTTTCAAAAATCAGTAATTTCATTCTTACTTGTGTAAGAAGTAATAAGTACTTCGTTTCGCTACAAAATCGAAATCGTAACAGAGTGGAAACAAACGTCAAATCAGACGCTGCTGACTTCATCCACGGCAAGTGTCCCAAATCAAACACACCTGCCGTGTCGTCGCGTGACCTACAGGTGCGCGCTGGGTCTGGCTGAACGCTCAATGTTAAAATACTGACGGTGGATAATTCAGCTGCGACTTCTACGTTCACTTCTACCGTCAGTGACTCGTGTACCAGCTTTCTGCTGCTCTTCATAATCCCTGCTGTGACCGCAGAGCTCATTCAGCTCAATGTTTGAAAACATGGAGGAGCGAAGTGAGACCGGAGAGGCGGAGTGGACTGGTCGTGAGGAGGAACCAGCATAGAGGTTGGATGTGGAGAAGATTGTGGAGGACTCCGCGGTTCACCGGACTCACAGAGTAACTTTCAGACAGGTGAGTGGAACAAATGATTGAAACACACTGTACAGAGGAGGGTCTTAACAACGTACACTATTATGTTTCATTAAATTATCATTAGGCTACTTCTCGGCTGTAGAGTATCTGTTGTTTAACTCCGCCTTTTCTGTTGCTAACATTTCCTTCCCTTCTCCCTTTTCCCCCTTTGAAAATATAAGGCAGTAACGTGACACCACCGAAGTCTTAAACACATAATTTTACTCTCACTTGTGTGAAATATCTTTGGAGTAACAGTACTTTTACATCAGGATAGTGTTCCAGTATTCTTCCCACCCTTGGTTACAGGCACAGGGCTCTGTATTACAACAGCTTAACCAACAGTTGTCATTGTAAAACAGTAAATAATGGCAAAACTGACAGTTAGAGAAATAGATACTGAAACTACTCACAGTAATAACAGGGTGAAAACGAGAGCCAGTAAAGTCCAGGTGGTTGCTGAAAACATTTTGACTCTGCCGAGAGAGAGCTGGACACAAACTGCCTGAGAAGTGAGGCAAATGAAGTGTGCTAGACGAACACAAGTGACCTGAAATTCGTCTGTAGGAGGAGGAGCCCAGAGACTGGAGCTCCCAGTGAAATGAATGACTGGTGCTTATGTAATACACCAAGAGGCCACAAAAGGCTGGCGATTCTTACCTGGTTGGATGCTGCAGGTACAGAGGGCTCCGCCTTACACACGAGCAATTCTGATGATTCTACAGAAAACAAAACAAACCTTGGACTTGGGGGAAAAAAACTGTTTATTTCAGTGAAAAATACAAATGTTGCATGTAGCTACATTCATTCCCGTTTTTTAAATATACATAATAAAACATGGTTTTGACTTGGTTGCAATATTCCGCTTTTCTACATAATGTATTTCACTTTATTCTATTTAGGCATTTTAGATCTTCTTCTGCAGGTACTCTGATTTCTGCCCACATTACAAAACCAATCAACTAGATCAGAGCCTGTAAATTGCCCATAAATTCAAAATCTGAGTATGAATAAGTAAGTCATTCAATCAAGGTGCTCATCCAATTTTGATATTTCTCTTGATATAATCAGAGGCTGGCAGTTGTAAAAGCTGAACCAAAACCAGTGAACGTTGATTACATTTTAATCAAGCCAGTAAACACTTTATCATGTGACATCTTCCTCTGGTGAATCCAGCTTAGCCACTGGGTGGAGACAAATACCATCAGTGATACAACCACAGATGTCAGTAATACAAACCTGACAGCTTCTTAAATGGACCCACAGGGAGATTTTGACAAGGTTTTGTAAACTATGATCTTTCTGAAAGTGAGTATTGTCTCTACGTTGACATGTCTGCCATGATGCCAGAACCTCAAACCAGGAAGAAGGAAAACCTAATGCAACATTAGAAAAAACAATAAAGGTGTTTGGATCAATTTATTGTATTTATTTTACATCTAATGTGCACTTTATGGAAAAGGTTCCTTGGGAATTTGTTTCAGTTGTGAAGGAGTCCTGCAGGAATTATACAGGTCATGTGCAGAACAATGAATTGTCCATTACATTTATATTTTTTAGCAAAACACACTGGGGGGTGAGCCATCAATACCAGCATGTGAATTCATGTACTGTGCATAAAAAGATATATTTTATTTTTTACTTTTTAAACACAGTGGACACAGTGACATAAAATATTGAAGACAATTTATGGAAAAGTGAACCAAATACATTTGATTTATTGACATTGCAAGTCAAAAAATCAAATGTTCAAGGTATGTTGTTGATACATGATTTTGCCACACATTAAAAACTACAGCTACAAAATAATGATTTTGTGATTAATTCAGAAGCAAGATATATGCAGAGATTCTTCCTGTTGGACTAGTGTGGGTTCGGGAACAAACTTGGAGTTTCAGTGGCTGAAGTGGCTGAACTTCCAGTCAAACCCAGTTGAATCTAAAGGAGAAATGAATAAAATCAGACTGGCGACAGAGTATGAAGGTTTGAATATGTGCGCTATGTTGTTCTTACCATGGTGTCTTTGTATGTTTCACAGTGTAACTCCGCAGAGACGGATAAGAACCATTTTCATGATTTAGAGGGCATAGTATATCCCAATGCACTTACGAGACCAAGCCTAAACGGTACGTACATATCGGTTCACCTCCTCCCCGCTGTCTTTACTGAACCTGCACACACACACACCAGATAAGGTTAGTCACCACTGAGAGAGCATGTGTGAAAAGCCATCATGATCGTACATATAATTATTTAAAGGAGTATTTTACCCAGGCACAAAGGTACTGGCTACAGGGCTACAAAATACTGCAATTTGAACTGGTATCTAAAAATATTTATTGATATTTTTTATGTTATATCTAGCCACCAGTGGAGTGGATTCTAGACTGTGAGTCTCAAAACAGCTGTTAAGTAGACTTTGTGTTGAGATCGCTTTATCAAAAGCACAGTCTCACTCACTCAGAACAACAAAACATTGATAATTGTATTTTTGTGTATAGGAAGAGGTTATCTTCAGTTGATTATATAAAGAATGAAAGCCCAACATGTTTACTCTCTGGTCTGAAAAGTTTCAGGTGAGCCCCTCCATTAATGACATATCCTTGAAAAGGGGTCATAGTGAACCTTCCATATTGCATACAGCAGCCATATCGAATGTATGAAATACCCATTAAAAAGCTCAGCACATTTACCGCTCGGGTCTGAAAAGCCTCAGGAATCCCAAAGGCAGTCCCTGTGTAACATGTACACAGGAATCCCAACCAGGTTCCTCTTCGGGATGGTGATGCCGCTGACTGGACAGTTTTTACACATCTCTCAAGCCGAGGTAAAGATGAATCAAACGTAGGACTCACAGATAACCTGTCCAGGTAACTGCATCAAGCAGGTCCTCGTATGAAACGCTTAGCCTGCTAGATGAAAAGCAAAAGGAGTGCAATCAAAACACAACAATAAACAGATATGGGATCATATTAGCAGGTAACACTTTAATTTACATGTATACATGCATTACAGGTCCCTTGTCTTTCAGTTATATACTCCATATACATGAATATACATCTCTCAATATATGATGAATATACCTGTACATCTTCGCTAGGCTGGCATCACTTCTCCTGTAAGGTCTTGGCACCAGGTTTGGGCCAGATTGTAAAGGATGTAGGTGAGAAAGTGACA